>CM068828.1:33682152-34020031 GCA_028554795.2 Sinohyriopsis cumingii | reverse complement strand
TGTAACCGCTGCTGCATCAGCAAGTTTACTAATTGCTACTTTACCTTTCCAGTATCCAATTGGGGAATAATAAATCGATTCCATTTTATATATTACCAGCCCCTAGCGCTAATTTACCTTTCATCGCGGATCTTACTAACCAATTAGCTAGTGATTCTTTGATATTTTTATTTTTTATAGAATTTAGCGCATGAATTAATTTCACATCTGCAATATGCCTATGTTGTAGATCATTGCTTTTATACGCAACATCATGAGCATGGCATGCTTTATCAATAGCGTTTATTGGTTCCTCGCCTGGTTTTGGTTGATCCTGATTATCAAGCCTGATATTGAGTCGAGTACCAGGACCGCACAAATTATATCCTGGTAGGTGTTTTTCTCCTGGGTATTTAGCCCACGGAGTCCCGGGTAATTTTGTTAATTTTGCTGCAATATCACCTCCTCGTTGGTTCTTTTTAACGCTGACTTTGTCCCAGACTTATCACCGGGAATAAATTTAAATTTCTTTGTACCACACCGCGTACACTTACCCGTAACCGCTGATCTGTTATTTTTTGTGGTAATAGTTGTTAGTGTATCCGTCGGGGTACGCGTCCTGCACTTCACACAATATAAATCCATGGATATTTTATACAGCATGGATATAATTGATTTTTCAGCGACAAGAAAACAAGAACCTGTCAAGCACCATCCCGCGTTACCAAATTCCATCAGAATGATAATAATAGGACCATCTGGAAGAGGAAAGACACAGTTGTTCCTTAATCATATAATGAGATGGTTAAAGTGGGATAAATTGTATTTGGTAGCCCCGTCAGTTGATGATCAACGATGTTATGATGTGCTCAAGGATTTTAATGAAAACGCGCGAATAGATAAAGATAACGATGTTATCGAGTTTATAACCGATATTAATGAAGCACCATCAGTTGATTCCATAGACGGATTTATTAATAATTTAGTTGTATACGATGATGTGATGCTGGAAAAACAATCAAATCCAGCTAGGATTTTTTCCCGTGGTAGACATAAAAACACCGATGTCATTTATGTTACTCAACGATACACATAAATACCAAAAGTGATCAGAGATAACTGTAATATTTTAGTTGTTTTTAATGGAGTTGATACATATACGTTGCGAAATATTCATCAAACTTGGTGCAGCGGTGACATGGATATAATTAAATTCTGAAATTTCTTTTCACGAGCGCAAGCTACTCCGCATGGATTTATAACAATAAATTTGCACGATCCTAGAACAAGATATCGTATTGGACTTGATAAAATATTTGGATAAATTAATAGCTGCAGAGGCAGCGGGACCTCAAGTTGGTTCGGTTTTTGTAATAGACTCGCCATTAACAAGTTTTTAGTTGGAGAAATAACATGGACTAACCTAGGGACTCTAGGGACTTTGATTTTTATGGTTATTAATCCCTTTTTTTTTAGGAGGGCTTATTTCGGTTTTTGGACGCTTCCAAAGTCGGTCTGTTCGCCCCCTCTGCTGCTTGTGAAGACGTCATCTTTCAAGTGAAGCAGTATGACCACCCAACCGGAGCAAGCACGTTTGGTCGTAGTTCGCCGAACAGGAAATGGACAGCTTGGAATCTAAAGTGAGTAGGGATTATGTCTTTCATCGACAAGAATACAGGCACTACAACGTTTGTTAAAGAAGCGCGAAAATGTTGGAATCGCGACCATGCAACAGTGTCGCATTTTAACTGAAAATCTCTCTTCTCTCATAATTTTTCCCTATCCGTCTCTCTGTCAATCGGGGGTCGACTACATATGACATCTCGCATTTTTTGCCATTTTGTTACTCCTCCCCCTCGTCACACTTCGTCGCAAAAACGCAGACCACCCTCTATAAAATAATGTTTAATTAATCAGTCTTTTACAAGGACTGCTTGGCTAGTTAAAAGTTTATAAAATTATTTGTAAAAAAATTAATTAAATTTAAACAAAAAAAAAATGAAATGTAAATTAAGCGCATCAGTCACTTAAGTTCTTAATAACATTAAAGTTTCAAGAAATCCACACAAATTCTAAGGGTTTAAACTCTGAAGTATTTGTAAATTAATTATTTATCTTCATAGTTGTCATTATCCCCAGGCAAAATAAGATGCTCCTCAATTGAACGAAGAAGAAATCCATTCGTTTCTAGATTAACATCGTTTATTGGAAGGGATATTCCCTCCAAATCAAGCTCTTCCTCGTCAATCCAAAGCACACTTTCTCCATTCTCTGCATTTGCTGGTATGGCCCTCATTTCTCGTTGCCTTCTAGCAGCGACGCTCATTGGTCTGATGTGCTTTGATGGAATTGCTATATGTTTGTGAAGGACTGAGTGACTGCGCACCATGATTAGAGAGCTGAAGTTTAAGTGGCATATCTTGCAAATTCTCACAATCAGCACTTTTTGAAGTGAAGGGAAATAAAGATCGTAGGGAATTGTACGAAATCTGTTTGCCGACAGAGGAAGAATGTCTTCTGTTTTGAGACTTTGAATTGCAAATAAGGATGGAAATATGTGGAAGGCTTTATCTATTGCTCGTGCTGAAACTTTAAGTCCTTCACATGTTTGAACAAGAGGAAAAGGAGGAGGACAAAATCTGTCTTTTATCACGCTGAAGTAAGAGCTTCGTGCTTTCGAACAGCACATGTTGTCGTCACACTTCACAATATGAAGCAAGTATTGGTTTGAGCGGACATGCGTGTCACACCAGTTTTGATCTCAACACAATATATCATGTTCCATGAGCTCTGAATTGAATGGATCCATATACTCAGCAGTGGTTGGATAATTGTCTACAGTCAGCTATGACCTTATTTTGACCAATGTGTTTTTCCCGGCAAATTTAAAGTTTGTCTTCTCTAGTTCAATGTCAATTGTCTTACGTTGTTCGTCGAAATGGCTGCCATAGTTGTCATTAGGTAATATTAATGCACTCAGTTCCCTGCTCAGTGGCGCCATCTTTCTTTCCAATCTATTAAAAGCACTTCGTCCCGGAGCATTTGATGCAACGAAGACAGAGTCAAGATCATGTTTCAAGAAATGGTGAATGGCAACCTTAATGACCTTTTGATACCGTGGGTTTTCATCCGGCCCACCATCAACAGTAAACAGGAGAATCGGCTTGACCAATTTATCAATAGCAGTCCTGATTACGGTATCGAACTCTGTTAGACACAGCAACTTTTCAAAGGCAAATCCATGGCTGAGTGTTGTTGATGCGGAGTGCTTTCCAGATCGGATGACCATAAACGTTGGGCCAGAAAAGCCAACAGCGTTTTTATTTCAAGACCGATGCCATGGATCTCAATGCCGGCATACACCGAGGGTATAAGCTTGTACCGGGAAGCAACTATCCAGTCAGGGTCAGGAAGGCTTACTTTATGCTCATCGTACATTAGCAGTGGACTCTGCTTATTGGCAGCGACCAGACCAACTGGGACGCGACATTTATAGTCCTGGCTGATAAAACAAATTTCATTCAGTCCAAGCATGGAAGACAGTTCTTCAGAATGTCTTTTTGTAGCTGTGCAAAACTGGCCATCAACATGTTTAGTGTGATAATCATTTTGCGCTCTAATTAGCTTTACTGGGACAGTCGTTACATGACGCTTACCTGCTGACGACGAACTAAGCGTAGGAAGTAGACGAAGGTATAATCCACTTAGATTGATATCGAAGCCATCTTTTCTTAAATGCTCAGTTAATCGATCTAAGGTTTTGATACTTCTGTTGACTTCGAACTGTCTTTTTTCACGTGAAGCTGAACCATGCATTGCGATATCCAGTAAAGTTTGCAAAAGCAATGGTTGTTCCTCTTCGAGTTTTGGTTGACCACATCTGGCTCTGATATTCAGTTTTGTGCGCAGTTCAGGATTATTTTCCAATAAAGCATTTAGTTTTGATTTTTAACTCTAAGTTCATTTGAAAGGAGTCCTTGTTTCTGCCGATTATTCAAACCAGCGAGGTCAGAATTTATGACATCATCCTGGGACTTCAAAAGTAATTGAACAGTAGCATTTCTCAGAGTAGCCAAATGCTCTTGCAACATATGGTTAACTTTTTCAGTCAAATCTGTCATTCTGGATACTATTCCACTTTATAATAAGCTCATCTTGGCACATCTTTTTGGTTTTTGTAGGATATGCAAGTACATAAGCGTTAAGTAAAAACATCATATTTACAGCAGCAGGATTTGGCCCACGTTTATTTGTTTTTATATCCTCATACAACTTATACTCTGCTGACTTAAAGCTGCAGTTTTTGCACATCATAGAATGCTTCCAAGCAAGTCCCCATTTTATTTCATTAGCAATTTGGAACTCTGGTCTGCCACATGTGTTGACTTGATTACCTTGGCCATGAATGATATCATTCCACATTTCAACATTTTTTTTTCTTCATACAGATCATACGTGTCCCATCGTGCTCATTCAATTTTGTCTCTTTCAGGTCCAGTTTTGCTTTGGATGATGGTCGTAGAATTTTTGCAGACCCAGGTGTGCCATTACAGTCTGGTGCCTGAGCTGACTTGAGACCCCCATTTGTCGGCTTTGCCACTGCTATGAGAGAGAACTTGTCTGCATCCATTCTTCTGGTCACTGGAACAGATGCAGCACTGGAACTTGGTAGAGTATCATCAGTCAAATATGTGACTCCTTTGTTATGTGGAATATATCCAGGTTTAAAAAATGTTGTCTTCATCTTCTTGTACTCTTTCATGGTTTCAGTTACAATAACTGCATGTAAAATACAAGAATTATCATCTCTCTCTCACGTATATAACTAGGAGAAGGCATGCTAGCTTGGTTTCAGAGAACCTCAGCAACTCTTCAATACTACTGGAAGCCTAACATCTGAAGACTCCTCCCCTTCATGGGTGGAAATGATGTCATGTACTTGGTTAGACCTAGCTAGCGTATTGAGATGCTACCAGATTTCAGGTGTTACCTTTGATTGACAAGCTCTGGTTTAATTGCTTCACACCTGATAAGGAAAACCATTGATGTTTATGACAAAGGAATGAAGAGACTTTGCCATAGAACAAAATTTGTCAACTTCAGGTTTTAAATTTTCATTAAAATTTAAGTTAAATTTAAATTTTCATATAAAAATATGCAACATTGTTTAAATTTGAATTTCCCAAGAAAGTTGAACAGTCAAGTTTAATTTCTAGCAATTTCCAGATTGGTGTTAGAACTAAAAACTAATTACAGTTATTTGAATTGTTTATGTCAATTAGCCAAATCACAATTAAACTTTAAGTTTTGTGCATTTTTGACATTCGGCCATTTGGAATTGGCTTGTGCTTGTGTTACAGTGGTGTCAGCTAAAAGCCTGTAACTGTCCTATTCATGGATGAAATTCCTTAAAACTTTGCAGCAGTATTTAAGAGACATTGATTTGATCACGGATGGAAGTTTTGTCCATGGAGGTGAAATTGTCTAACCCTGTCAGGAATCGGGTCACAATTAGTACTTCCAGTTCAGTACCCACGAGTGTAGTTCTAGTCTATTTTTAGAACATTTTCCTCTTTCATTTTGGTGGTGATAGAAGAGTTTTATTTATGCATTTTTTTGGTAGGGATTTAAAGGTAATTGTTTATGCTTGAGAATATGAGCTCAGGGTGTTGTTGTCAATGCGTATTTCGGCAACAGTGCGCAGTAAGGAATTGGTGATGATCCGGAAGTGAAATCTGTGTCTGTTTACATGTTGCTATGTTGACAGTACAGCATCTCAAAAAAGAGCAGGTCAACCTTTGACGAGAACTTCACTGTGAAGTCATCTTTGAAGGTATTTTAGATTAACATGATTTGTATTTTGATTGTCACACAGTGGAAAGGTCAGCACTGAGAAACAAATGTAGAGAACATATAGTAAAATTGTGTTCTATGTCCTCTTATCCAGGGAACCATTTTGGCTTGGTATCCCGTTTCGATAAAACTATTATGAACACTAACTTGATCCATCAATCCACCGGTTCAAAATGAAAACCTTTTATGACCTAACAGAGACCAAACTTTACATATATGTCGCTCAGACATATTAGTTATTACAAATTTGTAAGGATCTACAACGTACATTATGTACTAGAATTTTTACGATTGTTAGGACGTAGGAAAATTTTACGACTTGTTTTGATTTGACCCAAAAGGTGGCTAACACATTACTGGCATTTTTTATTATCTGTTAGTACAACTAGACTAAATTTGACTAAGTACGGACTGACGTTCTTGGGAGTGCACGACATCCATGGCTGGCATGCCGAGTTCCTTGCTCTCTTGCCTCTCTCGGACATCGTATAACGGCGGAGATGTGGAACATTTTCCACCCACCTAAAGTGAGGTGTCCCGATGTGATGTCATCGTTGCAACCAATCGCAACGGGCGTTACATACTGCTTGGGTCGACACCTAGTACAGAAAATGGAATCGGGTTACAATTAATGCTTCCAGTTCAGTACCCACGAATGTAGTTCTAGTCTATTTTTGGGCCCCGAGTGGCCGAGTGGTCTAAAGCGCTCACCGTTACCGATCATTGCCATCTCACCTCTGTCTGCGTGTGTTCGAGTCTCAGCCTCGGCTAACGCTGGTACGTGAGAAAGCCTGCCAGTAGCTTCTCGTGGGTCGGTGGTTCTTCCCGGGGTTTTTCTAGGGTTCCTCCTCCACCAATTATACTGGCCGCCATGTATAGCCTATCTTGTGCTGAAAAATGGCGTTAAACCCTACAACAACAACAACAACAACAACTAGTCTATTTTTAGAACATTTTTTCCTCTCTCATTTTGGTGGTGATAGAAGAGTTTTATTTATGCATTTTTGGTAGGGATTTAAAGGTAACTGTTTACTCTTGATAATATGATCTCAGGGTGTTGTTGTCCATGTGTACTTTGGCGACAGTGCACAGTGAGCAATAAGGCCTTGGTGATGATCCGGAAGTGAAATCTGTGTTCTGTTTACATGCTGCTATGTTGACAGTCCAGCATCTCAAAAAACAGCAGGTCAACCTTTGACAATAACTTCACCGTGAAGTCATCTTTGAAGGTATTTTAGATTAACATATGATTTACATTGATTGTCACACAGTGGAAAGGTCAGTACTGCGAAACAAATGTAGAGAATATATAGTAAAATTAATTGTGTTCTATGTCCAAATACGGACTGAAATCAACTCGTTGTTAACATGAGTGTGTATTGGGCCCATTCGGACTCATGAAAGCCCTTCATTCAGGTCGTTAGAGACATATAGTCCCACGACCTGACGACTAAATTAGCAGTGCTCCTTGAGCACATAAACGCCTGGGGGATGTGGCACTAATTCCTTCCCCCTGGAACATTTAGCATCCCGCTGCGGGGGAATTAACCCGTCTCACATGCCCTTCTGGGCGCACGCGACGTATATCCAGTCAATCAATCAATCAAACTTGCAAACTTTCTGTCACGTCGAAATCAGTTTTAGGCACGTATAACTTGGATCAAAAGCCAACGAATCATTTGACTGTTATTAAAGCACGTCTTTAAAAAAAAACTGGAAAATTTTGCTAGTTCGTGGAATGTAATATAATTTCTCTCATTCTATTTGTATTGTCTGCCACCTCTCTCTCTCTCTCTCTCTCTCTCTCTCTATATATATATATATATATATATATATATATCTGTCTTTTTGTGTGTGCGTGGCATGCTAGCATGCTATTTGTATGTGTGTGTGTTTGGACAGAGAACTGTAACGAAAGAAGTTACATTTTACTACATCTCATTGCAGACAGGGTTAGTTTCGTTATTGATACAAAGTGAATCGGAATCGGTAAAATGGGGCACAATTGTAATTTAATTTCTCAAAGTTCTAAGACATTAAATCCGTCCTAGATAATCTTTGCAGTTTCGTTATTAATTTATTTATTTATTTTGCTATTGTGGGGGGTGGGGGGTGGTCTTTATATTGATCACCACTACGGCATTGTCAAAAATTGTTCTTATACCGAATGTTTAGAATGTTTGAAATTTTCCATTTCGTTTGCATTTGTACATATTTTCACAGTAGTTCCTTTGATGAGATTTTCCATTTTGTTTTGCATTTGTGCATATTTTCACAGTCGTTCCTTTGAGCAGATTTTCAGTTTTTTTTTTTCCCAGACTTTGCAATGTTCATTCATTTGAAAAATGTCCTTTCGGAATCTTTGTTAGCTTTAGGTCTTAAGGAAGTCTTTAACTAATATATGATTTAAGACAAGGCTTTGACTGAAATAGGCAAATATGTGAATGTATTGATTGGAAACTAAGTTTCAAACACAAACAGAGCGTCTAAATCTTATAGTGAATAGGATATGTTTTTTCAATTTTCCCTCTAATTGGATTTTAACAGTTACCTCTGCAATAAATTCATTCTGCATTTCGCATAAATCATTTTCATTTTGGGCCTTGATTTTACTGCACGTGGATAACCCTTTAAATAATTGTGCACTTCTTACGAATTTCTAAATAAATAAGGTTTTTACCCGATTCCCTTGTCACCAATTATATCCTAGTTGTGTTTCTACGGAAATTTCTTCAGTTGTTAACCATCTCAGTATCTTTCAATGCGTGTTCCGCCAAATCACCCAATAATACAGGTTATTTCTGTTGAGGTATATACAGGTTATTTCTATGAAGGTGTATACAGGTTATTTTTATCGAGAAATATACAGGTTATTTCTGTAGAGGTGTATGAAGGTCATTTGTATGGAGGTATATACAGGTTATTTATATGGAGGTAATTACGGGTTATTTTTGTGGAGGTATATACAGACTATTTCTTTGGAGGTATATACGGTTATTTCTATGGCGGTGTTTACAGGCTATTATTTTCGTAGGTATATACAGCTTAATTTTATGGAGGTAACTTCATTTTGTTTCTATGGAGGTGTATACAGGATATTTATATGTAGGTATATACAGGTTAATTCTATGGAGATATATAATACACTATTTTGGTCAAAGGTTCAAAATAGTGACTTTAATAAAATATGTACTTTTTCACTTCCTTACAATAATTAGTAATGCCACATCGAGATCGAACGAAACGTGTGATTTAATGACAATCTGATCAAAATCAGATCTCCACTGTCCTATTTGAATGTCTGACGACGACCTCTTAATGGTCAAGTTCCGGTGAACTTTGAATTAACCAATGGAAATGCAGCTTTTTAAAAATCGGAAAGTGAATCAGATCGTTCGGTACACAGATTTGCTCTTCATCCATAGTGCTTTGTTGCCAAACCCGAAGATATTAGGCTGCATCTAATTCGCTGATAAAATTAGCGGTTATGGTAATAAAATAGGTTACCTGAACATGCCCCTAAACATTCGCTGTCGTATCTTCATGTATAACAGCAAAAACCAGATTTTAATCAGATTAGATTTAACGATGTAGTTCAAGATAAGTTTCCTAATGAATTAGATTGTTTCAGTTCATTACAAAAAGCTTTACTTGTAATTACGAAACTGCAGTATAAAGGCAACAACATAAAATACATCTTGATTTGAAATATATTGTTTTGCAAAATTTAGCCAAATGAGATATTAAAGCTTCAATTGATTTAACATGCATTTTACTTCTGAAAGACTTGTTCGATTAAAACTTAAACGGCTTGAACACATAAATGAATGATTAATTAGTAGGTAGGTGAAATGTTTTCTTCTGTTGGAAAAGATTCATAACAAAGAGCTGGAAGACTTATCAATTAGTCGAAAATGGAAACCATTATGAAACACCCTTTCCTGAGTCGATGAAAATGTATATCCATAGCATCTACACCCCATGAAAAACAACAACAACAAAAATTAATACAAAATGACAGCAACAAGCAACACAGTAGAACACAAATAACCCAACATTTAGTTATAAAAACCAAAGGTAATTGTTAATCCACCAGTGTCTCGAATCAGTTACCAAATGGTTACGAGACTTTTCCTTGATAAATTAGCCATGCTATGACCAGATTCAACATTATCTATTATCCAACACTGATAATGGCATAACCGTTACTTATAAAAGATGTTATTCAGCATTTATGGATGTGGTATAGTAACCCCTAAGTATTAAGTTTTGGTGAGTTCTTCTAATTTATTTTCCAGTAGGTTTGTCTAAGTTAACAAAGGGCCACTAAAGAATTCTGTTTTTTTTATCTGTCACGATTGTCTGTTCTAGCTTTGTAAGTGCTTTATTGAGGTACAAGCACGTTTTCGAACTACCTAGTGTAGTATTTATTCATTTTCCCAGTTCGGATGTCTGCGCCACTCGTGAGTTTAAAATGCGAAGGTTGTACTTTATAATTACCTCAATTTTGGCTTTGTCAAAATTGTGTCTGAGCCTTTTTTTTAAGCAATGAACCTAGATTTGACTTGATTTATTTTTAAATATTTTACTTTCATACACATGACTGCTTTCTAGATTTTGCTTTCAAGCACGATAGGTAATACATTTTTGCGTTTAACTTTTTCATTTCACTATCTTGCACCATTTCACAGCACCATCGTTACCAGCGCATCCACCATTAGGTATGTTACTCTTGATAACATTCTACTACCATATATATAGCTGTTAATATTGCTGATGATACTACTACATCTACAAACACTGTTGCTGTAACTGCTATTAGTACTACTACTGCTGCTATCACTACTGCTTTCATATATTGCTGATTATGGTGCTACAACTACTACAATTACTACTTCCAAGCCTTTTTCAACACCAGCCTGAGCGATGAAAAAGATGAAACAAACGTTCATTGTACAATCATTGCAAACGGTATATACGGTATTCATCGTGGGGAATACTTTGGAATGAATCGGGGCGGGGGGATGGGGTGGGGGTGGAGAGGGGCCAATCTGTGCTCAATGAGAATTCAACATTGGACTACACCTGGAGTGAGTGGAAAAGGTACGAACGCTTACTCATTCATGCATTCGTTTGCAGACACACACACACATGCATACATACATACTTGCATACACATACACACATACACACACATACATACATACATGCATGTCTCATTATTCTTCTGAAAAGAGGTCCATATTCTAATACTCTACCTGAGGCAGCATTGCCGCTCTACTTTCATCTTTCAGACAAAGACCGAGGAAGGGGCCCCGGGTGGCCGAGTGGTCTAAAGCGCTCGCCTTTATAGCTCACTGCCATCGCACCTCTTTCGGCGTTTGTTCGAGGCTCGGGCTCGGCCAGTTTGGCCATTTAAGAAAGCTGCCAGTATGTTCCTGTGCATCGCTGGTTCTGACCGAAGTTGTCCCGTATTCTTCCTCCACCAGTTATACTAGCTGCCATGTATAGCATATCTTGAGCTGAGAAATGGCGTTTAACTCCAAATCAACAATAACATTAAAGATGGCAGACGCTACCGTTATCTGAATGTCCACTTGGGTGTATCATATATCGAGATGTTGGGAGCAAACAACACATGAATAGACTAAAATCCTTTACATGAATGTCGAAACAGTGCAGTTCAAAGGGTTTGTGATATATGACAATGCCACTGAATAAAATTAGGAAGAAATGATGTTATTATTGAAATAAGGGAAGGAAATTTGCCTCACTTAATCAACAGCGAAGAAAGCCAACACTTAATTTGCTTGGCTTTGGATACTTCGGCCCAGACATATGCAAGCCGAGCAGCGGAAAACTTTGTACATATGGCGCAGACTCACTCATCATCTTTTAATAATTTGAATAAGCAGGGCCGGCGCCAGACCCGGCCAGACTATCTGGCGCCCTAGGCAAAGTTAGATTCTGGCGCCCCCCCCCCCCCCGGAAAATATCAATTTCAAAATTTATAAACAATATTTTTTTTTTAAATATGCGCCTCCTGAAATCAGCGCCCTAGGCGGCTGGCTAGTTTGCCTATATGGTAGCGCCGGCCCTGTGAATAAGATATTCACAATTATTATCGGTACAACGTCATTGTTGACGATACTAACAGTTATTTATCAAGCAGGATATTACCCATTCCTTGCAAAAAGTATCAGGCATTTCCAAAGCTTGTCGCTAGATAAAATATTTTTGTGTCTGAGAACACGTTTGCAATCGCACAACCCTAAACATATCAATCGATAAGTCGTCGGTATTGCTCCAAAACTTTGTATTGTTTACATTTCTTGTGCCAGACTCAAGAATGATTAATACAACATGCTAGAAACTGTGGAGAAATTAAGAACTGTCCTTGCTTCATTGATTGATGAGGCTTAGTAGACCAACAGATTACTGACAAATTTCACTGATGTTTTTGGCATGGATGTGACACGTTTTATCCAGACCTGGAATTGAGTAGTGCGTATACCTGTTGACCACGGAAGATTTTGTACCAATAACTATGCTAGGTTTGATTCACAAACACTGTAAAACCTGCAAGTATATGTTCATCTTCAAAGTGAAAGTTTTTTATGTTTATACTGTATTGTGGTTTATTTTTCTAATTTTACGATATAAGTATGCACTCGCAAAGGAGGACTGCCCTAACCTACTGTCTTTATTCTTGTGCCTAACTGATTAAGCATGTTTTATCAAATATGCTGATCTCAAAAGAGGCCGTCCGACTAATTGACGCCCACAAGGTTTTTTTTTTTTTTTTTTCGCCAAGTTTATTCATTGTCTGTATGAATGACTGTCATTTATCTAAGTGGACCAGGGCAAACACACATTGATATGGTGGATGGAATGGACCTACTTCTAGGATGAAAAACTTTGCCAATGAGTGGATACAAGCTGTCCTACGGAGCCAGTGCATTAAGGTGCAGTCATTAAGCACGGCCTTTCTCACGGATATCCAAACAGACATTTTCAGGGCCACAAAGGCCACAATACTCATCAGCATTGCCAAAACGTTTATATTTCTGCTTTGTGTTTGGTGTGTATATTGTGACTTCATTGTTTTTTTCTTTCATTAGGCTTTGTCTGCATTAAAACATTAAATTTAAATACCCCCTTCTGACCTCTGGTCCTGCGTTATAGGAGAGAGAGAGAGAGAGAGAGAGAGAGAGAGTGTTTGTGTTGGGCTGTGGAGGGGGGGGGGAGGGTTGATGATTTGAGTCATCCTACTCATTTCTCCATGTCTTTTTCTAATATGTATGCGCGATTGTTTTCATGTATGTTTGTATGTAAGTAGTTATGTATAAATATAGGTATCCAGGTCTGTGTGATCCTAAATTATAGAGCCCTCTTCATTTTGTCTCGTTGATGGTGTGTGATAGTATGCAGGATATGTATGTAATATATCGGCGTTAGTCCTCATCTTAACCCCTACTTTACACCCCAAATTATCACCACCGTCTGTTTGTTTGTTTATGTTATGGATTGGTTGTGGAATAGAGAGAGAGCTGTTAAATAGATATATACTGCTAAATTCCCCTCACTTCCATACCAGCACGTATTGTTCAATTCACACTAAACGCCATACATCGAAATTGCTGCTGTTAAATTTATACTGAGCTCCCAGTGTCCCTCGAATGCTAAAATCCTAATTGGGTCAGGGTGTTCGCCCTTAGTATTAATTTTCCCAATATACCCAAAGTGATCCCCAGTGTTATATTCCCATTGCGTTTGGAGTGCTCTTCTGGTACAAAGTGTCCATTTTAATTACTTACTGTTTAGCTAACTTCCGTCGGTGAAAACTATTTAAATCTTTGACGTGAATATAAATACAAACATGTCTATATCAAACTATCCGATGTAAAAGGGCATTGTATACAAATAATTGTATCGATTTTGCTTGCAAAGTGTTCAGACAATGGACCAGTGATAAAAATATATTTATTTTACGCCCAAATCCATGCTTGCATTACCTTAAGTAGGCTGAATTTGTCACTGTTAATACAAATATAAATACAATCGAGATGTTTGATTTGTTTAAATCTTTATCAAAGCTGTTACAATATCCGCAAAACAAACAAACCAAAAACAAACCAAAAGAAAAAAAGAAAAAAAAAAGACACAAAGAAAGACAAAGGGTTAGGTCTCTATAAGAATAATAGTAACAACAAAAATAAAGAAACAACAAGATAATAATGTGGTCAAATTATGTTCATCCAGTGCCAGATTACCAGATAGGCAAGGTTGGTACCGGTCTATGGGCCCAACGCCATTTAGGGGCCCAGCGACAATGTTTGCTTAATAATATTTAATAATTTTTGTTCAATAACATAAAATGTTAATTTGTTTAATAACATTAATACTTTTTAATATTTGTTTGATGTAATAAAATTAGTTTATTAAAATTGTTGGTTAGTAAAATTAAAAACGTATTAGGAGATAATTGGCGAGGCGGCCGCAAGATTTCGACTGCCTAAGTGCTTTCACAGCGTTTAATCCGGCACTGTGTTCATCCCTCTCAAAGTTAAACTGAATCTATTGCCAAAGAAAAGTGAAGATAAGGTAGGACCGCTCGTGAAAAAAAGAATGAGTTTACACTTGCTAAAATGTAGACTATCTTCAACAAACCTATCTTTGTCACATAACGCCAAGCTATCATGTTTTAATATAATCTATTCCAAGTTAGACGTTTCAAGCTGAACAGACAATTTGATTTCAAGTATAAGTTTTATGTTTAAAAGAAAGAGAAATATTCGATTTTTTTTTCTAGTCCAGTGTGATTATTCTTATGGGTGAAAGTTTCATGTTCGAACATGGTTGTTGCACTAATAATCTCCTGCAAACTCTCTTATGAAAAAAATCTAATTTGTAGCAACGTCAACTCACACACATGCGAAAGGTATATATTCGCACTTAAATGTCGCATGCATTACACCGATCAGTCAGGATATTACTGTTTGTGTTGAGAAGTGGCTGAATTTTGGGTCCTCTGTAATCCGGACACTGAGGTCAGTCGTGACGCTCGTTCAAGGGAGGATCCTGTGGTTATGATATTGTGAGATGCCAAACAGACCAATGTGTATGAAGGAGGAGATTTGGGCAGTCTAACAGGAGCACACTACTCGAGGCTGCTCCTTGACCATGTGTGTTGCGGAATCAGAATCTGAGCTCATCACCTGGGCCATGCCATATGTGGATAGAATATATAAGAAAACTATATGATCCCTAAATGGATAGAATCAAGATATGCATATATGTATGCATGTATATATATTTGTGTGTGTGTGTGTTTGTGTGTGTATGAACGTATCCATTCAGGAATAGTATAGTTTTGTTATATCCGTGTCGAACTTTTTTTGTACGCATCAGTAGAGGGTCATATTTATTCATATTATTTACTTCACAATTAAATATCTAATTCTATCTCATTCACATGGATGTATAAATGTTTTTGGTCGATCCAGTCCAACCTGGTTGTACCCTAGTTACATTGGACATTTTAAATACATTTGACCACGTTTTATATGCTTAGAAACATATTCAACTCTGTTAATAAACCAATAAATTCTTCAATAAATCTATTAGCATATTGCACAAGTATCAAATAAACGTGCTGCCCGCAGTAAAGATACTTTTATTAGATAGACGTTATGGCCACAACAGTATAGCAACCCATTTATCCTTCTGCACACCTGGGACCTGGGGATATGCATACATTGTTGTTGAGATCAATAAAATATATTGCACTGATTGATATTTTAACTCTTACCAATTAAATGCACGCACAGCTTCGTTGTACGAGTATATCATTATATCCATTTCCCTGCATGAATATCTTAATTACATATTTGAGAAGTCTGTGATAAGTATGAAATCAAAAGAAGCCGTATATGAATATCCTTTGTGACCCATGAACCAAACCTTCGTTTTATATATTGGGTGAGTTTTGATCATATTATAAATCGTTGTAACGTGTATCTCTTCTCAACGACAAGCTGTTTTCTGCAGAGATAGTTTTAATTCACTAGAAACAGAGGAAGCACTCTTTACCTTTGCCGCTGAGTTAGTCGTTTCTGATATTTGGCGATTTACAATCCACGCTATCCAACTTTGGATATTCTACCTACGCCGAGAAGCAGGATTAAAATAGTTCCTACTGCATCCGATCCGGGCTGATCCTATGTTATCATCTGAACGCGCAAACGTTAGTCATGAACCAGGTACACTTACCATTGAAGTATGGCTACTCTCGTTGGAAAGTTGAACTTTGGTATTATCCTGATTTGAATTAGGCATGTGATGGCAGTTTTCTTCTAAAGTCGTAATCTTGGGAAACAAAATCATTGCTTTAATCGTTAGTAAATTAAACTTCAAATGATTTTTTCTCAAAAGATCTGCATGAATTTCATTACATTGGCTAATTTCATCTTCGTATTTAGCAGTCTGCATTCTATATTAAATGTGTCTTAGAATATTTTGGTGGGAAACTCAGATAATCGAGTGTCAAGATGAAACTATCCTGTAACGGTTTCAATGGTCAAATCCGGTAGGTTTAAATAGAAGCTATGCATTTTGATTTAAATCCTTTTTCTTAGCAGACGAGGCAGAGGTTTTAAATATTCCGTGGCATTTGAACATTTTACAAAAAACAGACGCACATACCCTGTTCTTAACATTGAGAAATCTGGTTTGCTATTGCAAAACGGTCGCAGGGACAAAACGTGCATTTGTGATAAAAAGTATGCATCTCAGTTAAATGTAAGATAACTTGCCATTGAGAATTATATATATATATATATATATATATATATATATATATATATATATATATATATATATATATATATATATATATAACTTCATTGAGAGCTATATAGGCTTCGTTATAGGCAATCTAAATGAACATATTATTTTATGATTTTGAATACAATAAAATAATATTAGTGTATTTTTGCTTGTAATATATAGTGATTTAAAATGTTTTTATTTAGTTTTCTAATTATATGAAACTTTGCCTTATATTGCTTTTATTATGATGACTTACTAGACGACTGACAGTAATTTTAAAGGTGTCCTCGTACTGCATCTGTTAACCT
The DNA here is from genome assembly GCA_028554795.2 of Sinohyriopsis cumingii. Lineage (NCBI taxonomy): Eukaryota > Metazoa > Mollusca > Bivalvia > Unionida > Unionidae > Sinohyriopsis > Sinohyriopsis cumingii. The sequence goes on along the minus strand of CM068828.1, from coordinate 34,003,061 downwards.
GTCCATCAGTTTAAAAGACAGGAATATATTCGTACAAATGACATGTAAACTGTGTATAGACAGGTTTGAAATAATGTACAATTTAAACCTTTCTTCAGTATCAACGTACTTCAAGAAATGAGTCATGCGGGTTTGAAGAAATCATTTCTGGGTTTGAAGCTTTAACTATTATCTTTTCGCTCTTTCTGATGTAGGCGACATCGCCAGCAAAGATACTTCGATCGTTAAATCCGGATCTTAGTTTGCATCGGGTTGTTCCGGCTTCCACCACATTTATGTCCTCTCGTAACGGATAATCTAGTAACCGGCGATAGACAGTGTGGAAAAACGCAAAGTGGTCGTCAGCAACTTAGTATTTGTGTCCCGAAAGGTAATACGACTATTGAACCAATAATATACAGACGTGGTTATTTCGAGTTGTCCATCGACGAATGTTACTCTTGGAGTTTGGTATGAGCCCTCTTCCGTATTCAGCCATTGAAGAACTTGCGTATCGTTGTTGTCCATGCCTGAAGACAATAAAAAATCTAATAAAAATATTGATTGGAGATGATAAAGGTTAAGGAAGGAATCTTAAACTGCAGTCAAGAGTCTTTTAAAAAGAATCTAGTTCATCATATATGCTTGTAGATCTCGTACTGTCCGTCATCTGGAATCGAGATCAAGAGAGAGATCGAGATCAAGAGAGAGAATTGATTATTTCACTGTAATCGTGATAGCAACTTATATATATATATATATATATATATATATATATATATATATATATATATATATATATATATATATATATTACTGAATTAAAAAATTCAATATGTATCCAACACAAAATTTACTTTCTTTTCCTGAGTGCCTATGATACGGTAATTCTTGACTCTCTTTATATTCAAACTAGAATATGTTAATAAAATAAAATGTTTATTCCTTAAATACAAATATAAAAAACATCAGCATGCTGCTATTAAATCCATACCTTCAGTTTCTTTCCACAAATATCTTTGCTTATATCTCTGTGTAAAACAGTCTAAGCGTCTTGACTTTTGTTAAAAGTAAATATGATATAATCTTGCTGCAGTGTATGTCATTTTGCTACTAAAGACTACTACGGCATGCTTTCTTTAACTTCCTTTGTTTATTTATCAGGAAGTGTACAGATGAGTCTCACTAGAAAATAATCACTTACATATTTTGTAACTTATACAATCTTTTTTTTTTTTGTGTTTGCAAATATTAGTTGTAGAGAACGCATACATGCCTATATATGTGTTGGAAGAAGGTGATCCTATCCAAAAGTAAATATGTCATTCATTGTATTGCAAACACTTTCATATCTGATCATATTTATATTTCTGCCTATATATTGTCTCCAAGTGAATCCTGTACTTTTCGGTACCACTTACGTTTGTCGCCTATACTAGATTTACATGCCCATTTTTGTCAGTATACTTCGTTTTGACCGGTACTTCATAATCAAAGAAAAAAGTTCTTGATTTATTTCTAACAGAGCTATAATATACTCTATTCTTGTTCTATGTATTTTGAAGACAGACGAATGGTTGATGTAACTAGAGACTTTGTCCTTGTTGCATTTTATGCATTGATAAAGCGTATCGTCAGAGAGAGAGAGAGAGATGTTGGTTATGGTGGAAAATACATCTCTTGGATCAAGGCAGTTTTGGGTTACACATGCCTGAGAACGGAAACTATCCTTTTCTTCAGTCACTACAATTTATGAAAGACAAAGAAGAAAAGAAAGAGAGAAGAAACAATTATGTTTTGTAATCAACATATGAAGTGGGCATGGTTTTGAAATTTTGTACCGGAACCTAAAGAATTATTTCATCTGATTCTTATAGCTGTTTGGACGACAAATACAAGGAACACGTTCATATATAAAATATCGTTACATTAGCTGTAACTTCTGTATATCCCATGCGTCAAGGTATACGTATAACTACCAGTGCCATTCTTTATTGGATTTTAGAGGGGTGCTACAGAAATTTTAATAATAATAACCACCTCAGAGGGAAATAAAGTGTCATACTGTTGTACTATATTTCAATCATGTTCTCCATTAATTGTACAGTGTATCTTTGAAATCCAATATTAAGATGGGTTCAAATGAGAGATTAAAAGTTTAAACCATTGGTCAGGCAGACAAAAAGAGATTTGTTGCGTTTATAATAGGTGTATCATCCAATAGTTATTTTGAGTTGTAGCAAGGGAAAACGGCTTCGAAGAGGAAGTATATATTTATTACTTTTTATATAGATGATTACACATTATTATCGGTGGCATCATATAGTGATGGATACCACCTAAGAACAGTGTCAGTGTTAATCAGTACTATACACAATATGTTTCAATCAATTTTAGCCACTATTATCATGATATGTTTCCTTATGAATACAATTTTATACCTGTTTTAGCAAGGTCTACTCCTACGACTCTACCAGTGGGTTTCTCTCCAATTTCATCATTTGAGCACTTTGAAATAAATATTCCCTCTGTAACTATAGGAAAATGGTTTGACATATTACTTTAAACACGGAAGAAGAAGAACAAAAAAGGTATTAAAGTAATTGTAACAATGACGATACCAGCCAGTCAGTTATTTCTTAGAGCAAGTACCAGTCACTTTGCGTTGGTATATTTAATGTCAGATAAAAGCAAATAAGTGAATACTATTGTCAGATAGTATGATATTATACACATCAGGTTTTTCCCTTTAAAAAATGGACCTTCCATGTTCAAAGGAGGGGAATTTCCTAACGGCAGGCTGCCGCTGATATGCCCCCAAAACGGGTGGCGTTAGATGCAATTATTATAGTCTCTAAATGTGAGGTTAGGCCCAAAGAGTCACCGCCTGTGTATTTCTGTGCCGATTTTATGACAATAATATATTGTTTTAATAAACATTACCATTTTTTGTCTATAGAAAACGAATTTGTTCTCTGTGCTTCATAGGCAATAATGAATTCACGTACATGAACGGCAAGAAGCACATCATCACCCGCTATCTTGAATTGATATAAACGATTGGATGAATCTGGGTAATGTTAGTCTAATACTAACGACAAAATTAGTGAGAATTAGTAACAATTATAATGGGTGGTTTCAATATCTCGTGATTAATTTGGATATGGCAACGTTAAGGGAAATGAAATGATGGCAAACACACCCATAGGCTGTTTTAGATGATTCATTTCACGCTAACTCCAAAACAAATTACCCAGATATTACACTGACACTTGAAATGATATCATAATAACGACTGCACACATCTTGCCCAGCTACGAGAGAGAGAGAGAAAGAGAGAGAGAGAGAGAGAGAGAGATGAGCAGTCTGGGTGGGAGTGGGATTTGTGCATATGTATTTTTCTATTACTTTTACCAAGCTGATATTTTCCCCTTGATATTATTTGTAATATTACATAACAGTTGACCTATTTTTACACTTAAATAAAGATTTATGTACGTTTAATAACTTTTCTATGATTATGTTCTAAATGCTTTAAATGAATTTGACTAACTGTTAGTTTCCCTTCCATACGTATATCCAAAACTTTACGGTAGACTGAAGTGCAAGTTCTGCAGTGATATTTCTAACTTCAAACTTTGATTGAGTTTATTATGCCATGAAGCCTCTTTTTGGTCAATGAATATTCATCTCAAATATCAGTTTTTAAAGACGTATTGGCAGGACAGTCACATTATGTTGCTACTTTGTTTGTCTGTGCTGTAGATTTTTCGTTTATTCTTGGTCGTCACTTGAATGAGTGTGACTGTCAGGATGTGATTGTAATTACATATTTATAACACAGTCACATTATGTTGCTACTTTGTTTGTCTGAGTAGTAAATTGTTCGTTTATTCTTGGTCGTTACTTGAATGTGTGTGATTGTCAGGCAGTGATTTTTATTATATATTTATAACACAGTCATATTATGTTGCTACTTTGTTTGTCTGAGCTGTAAATGTATCGTTTATTCTTGGTCGTCACTTGAATGTGTGTGGTTGTCAGGTTGTGATTGTAATTACATATTTATAACAGTCAAATTATATGTCTAATTTGTCCGAGGTGTGCAGTTTCCATTTAAACATTTATTCTTGGTATATACACCGATTCACAGGCTGAAACAGTGTTTGTCCAAAACCTGAATATAAAGTATTTGAATAACATCCATCCATGTGCATGTCTATAACACCTGAATGATGCCCTCGCAACTGTTTCAGCATTTTTAAGCTATCAAGTATTGTCTCCATTTTACTTTTTAGACTTCAAAATGTCATTTGAAGAATGTGTGCGTGTGTGTGATTTGGATTTTTAACAATTTTTCATTCATAACGCATTGTGACAGTTTATAGTGATGTCTAGCACTGGGGCATCATGCCGCAGACATGTAGCATCATGTCCCACCCAGTCACATTATCCTGACACCAGGCCGACCAATCCTAAAACTAACCTATTAATGCTGAGTACCAAGCGAGGCAGCTGTTAGTACCATTTTTGTAAGTCTTTGGTATGACTCAGCCGGGGATCGAATCCACGACCTCCCGCATCCGCGGACGCTGTAACCACTAGGCCACGGAGCGGTCATTTGAAGAAGCATTGACAATCTTTTGTATAATATATCCTTAAGGCGCTGGAAAGTTTGAACTAACTACAAGATTTCTTAAGTTCTAGTAATACTATGAGGTTTTAAAAGAGGCCAATATGAAGTCCCATAATAACTGTAACCGTCTTCTTACCTGTGCTATCTGTGTGTTCTTCATCATATACGTTATACAGTTTTGGCTAGCACGAACGCTTTAAAAATGCAGCCATTTCCTTCCACCGTAGTCCATATTGTTTTTGGGTTTCACATTTAGATCGCAATGATCCGCCACACTTAGGGGACATTGCCACAGGTTCTGAGAACACTTCATTCAGTATATCGTTTTTTTTATATACTAATATAGATTATAAACGTCTCTGCCCAGATCTACTATGAAAACTGAATTTCACTGAATCTTTCTCAAACAGCTATTTTACAGTTAGCATGCTTAATATACCGTTACTACATATATGTATAATATTTATAGGTTACTGCATTTTGTATGGGAAATTATGAATCAGTTTTTCGGATGGAAATACTGCACGACCTTAGGAATGAAGTATATCCATCTGACAAACCGTGTTCATATCTCCCCATACAACTGCAGTAATCTTTTTATTATATGATCATTTTCTTATTCTACCTAAGGCTTAATTATGTAAACAAAAATACACTACACGAAACAAAGTAACTGAATGTATGCTGCATTCCAAACTAAATACACAAGCGCAGATTCATCATTACACAATAACAACATTATTAATGCGCACATAACTCTGCCCAGATAAATTTGAACTTGTTCGCGCGCTAGATATAACTTTAAAAAAAAAATGGCGTTTTGGTCTACTTAAAATTGAAATTTGGAGTCATATTGTGAAAGAATTCACATTGCAACAACTTTTTCATTTGACCTGGAATGAATAGATTTTGCCATTTTTGTCGTTTCTACGAAATTTCGTGATTATGGACTGGATTTATGAGCCAATTCTACATGAAGCACATCGGATTTCAGCGGTGACGGAGCAGCGTGTTGACAGTCGCAAGTGTGTTTCTGTTCTGCCATTTAATGTTTGAAATCATAATGTGGGAAAATATGAACATTTTCAATTACAATTATCAAAAAGACGCTATGGAATATAATGCTTATTTCATTTTGAGTGCAGTAAGGAGGATGTAATTGCACTTGGAATATAGTCGAAATTAGAGTACAATTTCGAAATGTGTGATCAAGCTTGAAAACCCATGACATGGCTCATGTAATTTGGATTTGAAGAACTAAGAAAGTAAATTTTGAGGAAATTCAGGATGAAAAACTGTAAGTATATTTTTTGCAAGTCTTATTACCAGCTAAAGAAGACAGTTTATGCCTTGTCATTTGCATGTTTGTTTGTAAGGACCCTGTCTGGCGTCAATAGCTAGCCTAAATCCGAAACATTGTATCAAAAAAGTTAACGCGGAATGTGCCAAAGCAGTTGGTATGTGGCAGTCCACGAAACATCTGCTTTAGTTCATTCATTTGGTTTACTTCATCCATAGACAAATAAAATAAATCAAAAGTGCTGGCGTCTGCGTCCATTGTTTGTTTACAATAGAATGCAGTTCATGTATTCACGTGAGTTCAATATGAATTGCCCGCTAGTTCAATATTGTAAAATGCTGGACGATTCTGACAATCTAAAGTTAACCGAGAAAAATATGAGCATATAATAAAATGTTATGTTCATCATGTATGTTTTGTACATTGGCTTCAGTAGTGCTAGTGGGAGTTTTGAATTATCTCCCTTGGACCACCAAACGAGTTCCTGTCATTACATACAATATTGCCTATATTAATGTAAGATGGAAAATGATTACATTTTACTTGTAGATAATTTTAAACAATACACAATTTTTTTTCTTCTTTTATTTAATAAGTATTAACCTAATATGAAGTGCAGTTCACAATATTACGATTCATTTCGTTCATATTTATATTAATTACGTACTATATTTCATGACAGTTTTGTTAGGCCTGTTTTATACAGACTGGTTTAATCATCTTACCTATTCTGCTCACACAGACCTGCTTTGATTTCCAAATCCTGTTGATTTCTATGGATTGATTTGAGGAACTTATGTTTACTGTTGGGTTTATACCTGAGGACTCGTATAACAGTGAATTAATTGTCAATTTGCCACGCAGGTTGCTTAGTTATATTATATAACAAGTTTTTACATGAGAACCTACAGCACCATGTTGGAATGATTTCCTCTTTTTTCTCATGCATATTTTCTTTTTCAAAGTAATTTTTTCCCCTTTGTTTACCTTTGAGCCAGTTACTTTTTTCAGACATTCTTGCATAATAAGGCACTACCTAGCTTCTGCACTGACATTTTTGTAGACTGGCATATATTAAGTAAACCCTTAGATCAAATTCTGGAATAAATTAATTGACCTAAAATTAATGATTGGATGGTGTTGAGGAATTCATATTCATTGGTATTTGTACACTGGAGAATCACAGTGTAACAGTAGAGGACTGATATGCTAATAAAAGACAAGCAGCCCAATATAAATCTGTTACGCTCGCGAACAATGACTTTAGGCGATAAGTATTACCATATATGTTTTCTTTATGGCAAATTTACTATGATAATTTCTTATTTTAAGGAGCAATTATCAATACGGTATATGAACATGAATTAGTTGCCTGTACCCTATAATTGTAGTAAATATGAATAGGTGATAAAAGATGAAAACTAAAATGATTTTCTGAAACGTTTTCTGTTTACGCTTTTGGTTCTAGAAACTACTACTTCAAGTAATAAAAATTAATAAAAATTTTGTTATATCTTCACTTCGTGGAATTATACAACATATGAATATCGGGAACATTACCTCTTGCCTTAGAAATTCTATGAGTCCTTTCCAAAAACTGAAAAACAAAATATTCCAATTTGTTATTTATACACATGCACGAGAGAGAGAGAGAGAGAGAGTGAGAGAGAGAGAGAGAGAGAGAGAGAGAGAGAGAGAGGTTTTAAGTAAACCTAATAGCATATACAATAAAGGGAAAATCATACTATCTTGAGGTTTAGATGAGGTTTTAAGTAAACCTAATAGCATATACAATAAAAGGAAAATCATACTATCTTGAGGTTTAGAAAAACATTCAAGTCGGCTAATCTTAATGATACCACAAAATCCAGAACCAGAATTAGGGTTATTTGTAAAGAAGATATCATGCATATTTTCAATTTTAAACTAGTACTGAATGAGAATAATAACGTACATTATCAAATGACGATATCAAGGGACATAATTGATGTTACCATAACTCTGTTATGTCCTAGGGATACTGATGGTGGAAACATAACAGTTAGGGTCAAATACGTAGACATATCTAGCACGGTTGCTGTATCCTGGAATATCAACCACACCGTCTTGTTACAGGTATTTCTTCATCGGTTCTAAAGAGATGGAGAATAATATTGTATTCTACACAGGGGCAGCCCGTCCATATAGACGAACTCGGGGGTTGCCTAAAGGGCCAAGCTAAATGGGGCGCCAAACTTGAGGAGAGGGTTTAGAGGGGGTGGGGTGGTTATTGCATGGTTCGCGTAGGACGCCAGTTGCTGTTAGCTGTTCTAGGGCTGCCACTGATTCTATAAACACGTTTCTTGTAATTAAGAATTATGTTATGCATAGCAGGGCCAGACATGTACCATTCAGAGTTTGTAAGTTTGATATTACTGTTTCCATTTCAATGTCTAGATTGTCTTACCGTACCACATACAGCGATATCATTCATTGCACGTGGTACAAAATATTCTCCAACGATCTTTACACAGTTGTTTATAAACATGTTCACGTGGTTGGGATGGACAAACTCAAACGTAGAGGATAAGGTTGACACAAATTCATGTTATATTTGACATTCCCTACAATGTTTGTACATACACTAATACAAATAAAATATGGACTACACAAAGCTTAATGTCCAGAGTCATTTGTAGCTCGATATGTTTCCATAATAATTTATGGTTTTATGATCTGACTTTTTAAACCCTTCTAACCCGTGGTGAAGCCATAAGCTTAACCAAAGAATTGCCGCGGTATTTGTAGAAATGACACTTAACTCCCATTTCCTCGGCATCAGAGGGCCAGTAATGTACTAAAATCCATCGAAAATCACCATTTCAAGACTTGAACGGGTGGCAGATTAAAAATTTTATGACCTGGGTATTTTCTAGTGATAACACAAAGCTCAGCACGATTATTCGCACATCCTTTAGATATTTCAAAAAAGATGTTTCTTTTTCCCAGGACAGAAAAGAGTGTAGTTTGTATTACAGAGAGCTCTCCTTTCGAACAGTTCATTCTTTAAGCCACATAATCCGTATGAGATTCATATCTGTCATGAGACTTAATTGGATAAATCGTGAAATTATCAGTTTCATTATCAAATGCAATAGTTGAATATCTAACCTATCCCATTCTGAGATACTGTTTGCAATAATAAAACCCACAAAAAACAAAACGTTTTCTCTTCAGCGTCAGTGAATTTAAACCTTGGGCAATTATCAACCCAACATGGAAGAAAAGTCTAGTTCTCAATTCTATCATCTTCGACATTCTTCGGTGTCGCAAAGCCTGGAGAAATAATTGCTTCAAAGTCAATGGAATCATTGCTCTTTATACCTGCACTTTATGCCTGTGTAATTGTGCTTGTGCTTCAGTATTTAAACCTTTAATTAAAGACACCTACATATTATAATAAACTGCTCATAAAGGACAATGTGGCTCACTTTCATTTCCAAAATGACCAGGATTTTTCAATCTGTTGAGTGTCTATTTTTTGTACAGGCTGCAATGCATATGTTCAAACTGGTATATGTTAATTTGTATTAAGTCTGAGTATGACAAACGTAAACACGAATTAAATATATGTATCTTACGATCTGTTTACCTACCAGAGAGCAAGAGAGAGAGAGAGAGAGAGAGAGAGAGTCAGTAAGTACGAAACCATTGCACTACTTGATTCACAAGATGCTTCACTTGCAACGTGTTATTTGCGCAACATTTGGTGCCAATATCTTTTCTTTCAAAATCTTTCAAAAGGTTATCATCATCATTTGGGTGAACTAATATTGATTCGCAATATAGGCCAAACCTTTGATGTTTTTCATCATGTCCTGAGAATACCATCACTTGGCACTTCCAGTAGTTTACTATTACTGAAAGGGCAGTAATTAGTATCAAATTGATGATAAGGGACGTAATGAATACTTTCATACAGGCATGCTGTATTTCTCAGATATAAGAACCCGGCGAATATTTGGTTTCATGATTCATGTTGATTTGTATCCAAAAGTATCATGTATAATGTTACATAATGTTACAGTATTTTTTCTTTGTTTTCCTTCTTTTCATCGAATGCTTTGATATATTCTGCCAGTATTTTGTGTCATTTGCATAATAATCCGGAGAGCGACTTATCACATGTTTAAATCAGCTAAGCGTCCTTTACCTGCCTTGCAGATACTAGTTTACCGCCTTTGATATACTTGAGTATATCAGGTAGTGTCTACCAGTAATAAAATTCGAAAATAGGTCAGAGATTTTATGAAAAATTTGAATGTGTTTGAAAGGGAAAAAGGTCAGCTAACAGGATAACTGGTGCTTCGTTATAAAACATTGAAATCCCTGAGACAGTTTTCCACGGAAACCCTTTTGCCAGAGATATATATATATATATATATATATATATATATATATATATATATATATATATATATATGTGTGTGTGTGTGTGTGTGTGTGTGTGTATGATATATCACGAGTTGTATAAATTTTTCATTAAAAGGAAACGAGGCTTACCGATACGTTGTTTAATTTGGCATTTACCGTAGAAAAAGAACGAACTAAACGTGGGCTACTTTTTGAGGCATATAAAACAAAAATGGATCTGCAGAAAATCAAGCATGAGAGAGTACAACCTCAAAAGAAAGACGATAACGCACCCACGGCGTCTGAAGCGAGTAGCGTTTTTGATGAGGTCACTGACGATGATGTTCAAGAACAGGCAAATTAACCAAAAAGCTTTGGGACATAAGTTTAGGGATGGCATCCGAACTCAGTTTGATTCTCAGAGCATAATTCCACAAATCAAAAAGGAGGCATTGCAAGTGTATGAAATGACTTTCGGACATTCTCAACAAGCACAAACTGGATGAAATTCACGAAGGAAGGTTTTACATTTTTAGGTACATGCGACAGTCGCCTGAAGAAATGTACATTTTTGTCGTACTCGATGATGAGTCAGCTGCGGCTACTAAGGCCAACCCGTTTCTGAAAGATGTTTTATTTTTCTCAACGCCGCCGTGATATTTCGCTGTGGACAGGTGTAGTTAACTATGTGTAAATGATTGATTTACAGTAGGAGCGCTGCTGAAAATACACAACAGAAGATGTAGCAGTGTTTCCACCAATTAAATAAAAGCCTGTGGGTATTTCTATAAGAAGCCTCATTGTGACGCAGCAACTACAAAGTTGCCTGCCTTGGAAAAATCCGAACCCTACGGATGAACATGCCATTATGAATATCGTGAAACACACAGGCAAATATTACGTGAGGGATTGGGGCTACGACCCTGCCTGAAATGTGGCATCAGAGTCAAGTCACGTAATCAGCTATGCCATCCTTGTGGACCTGTTTGTGAATAGCATGTGGCAATTACCATTGTATGTGGTAATGCTGGCAGAACCAAATCAAACTGGATTTGGATGGCAAGCTGTTAAGTAGTGGTATTGAAAAAAATGAACATATGCATAAATATAAGTTTTATTTTATGGCTTATTTCAGATAGACATTTGATACAGCATTTGACATGGGAGCGACTGTGCTAGTGGATAGAATCAAGAAAGTTCACGTATTAATTATATCCAGTACTGGATCCCATTCAATTAAAAAGAGAGTTGCAAGTGCAAAATAGTGGGTTTTTGTTGCATGTGAGACATTTGAATGGAAACTATTGCATACCGACTATCCCGATAATACCAAAGTGGGATTAGTGAAAATAGCATCATAGCGTAGTCTAACAGTGCGCGTTACTCCATCGATGGAAAGGAAATGGAATTCATTTTGGACAATGATGACGTGGCAACAACAATTATTATACCGGACAGATATAAAGATAGTTACACGGGAAAAGCAGGACCAACAATGATGTTTATCAAGAATACATCTGCTAATGCGGATTCTCAACTATGCTCAATTAGGTGACCTAAAACATACACCAACCAGGGTTATGATGCAGATGTGCAAGCTGAAGTTTTAGGCCCTAACGGCAATTTCAATGATGAATTTGCTCAGTGCCTATGAAAACGTTGTGGAGCCTATTACGGTTTGCTTGTGCAATTATTTTCAATCACATATAAGGTTTTGGCAGAGAACTTCGGAGCCAACCACGCAGTTACTTTGACCAGCAAAAGTAACTCCAACGATGCATTTTAGCGTGGTGCAGCTGACACCGACTGCAGAGTTGTATTAGAAAAATTTATATTGTGGACGCATGTGCTATCTCCGTCAATTACTACAGAATCACGTTTGTTGCATTTATGCAGTCCGGAAAAACTTCAACATATCGTTTCTCACGCATAGAACAGACGCACACAAACCAACTATATCGATATTATTGGTGTCGTTGGTGGTGAGATCAAATTAAGATCGATGCGACAACAACCTCGAGTACACGTTTCTTGCGAATTTGTAGCTGCACAGATCAATCACAATAAAATAAATAAATTGTACTCGGTACCAATCGAGGATAAAATAATCAGTGCGGCTGCGTTTCAGCCTCTGCTGGCAGAAATGGAAAATCACAGACAGTTACGAGCACAAATAAGAAACAGCGCGATTTACAGTCAATAAAAGTCGAGTACAAAAAACAGGCAGAGAACTGGTTATTGATCGAAATCAGATTTGCTGGTAGTGTTGGTATTAATCACTTCGATAGGCTTTACTGTCTGAATACAACTCTGCCATAGCAAGTTGAGTAGTATGAATGTTCTGTGTCTCTCTCTCTCTCTCTCTCTCTCTCTCTCTCTCTCTCTCTATATATATATATATATATATATATATATGAAATCTGTATTCATTTTATTTTAAGTTATCTTTTATGTGTATAATTGCAACGATAAATTATTTCAAGTTTGAACATTAAGATTTAGTTTGTTTAATCACCTAAACCTTCCACAGAAGAAACGTAAATTCCATATCAATTTCAATACCTGCTGAATTAAACTTCTATATAGTTACATACGCGAAAAGAAATAGAAAGAGAATGTTGGATTTCTCTTACGTTGAAAAACCAAACTGAAAGTTGAGTTTTCAGTCAATTACATTTCCTCTATGTAAAACCTCATTCTGAAATCGGGATCGTGAACTGATTCTGCTTTCCAGTTAGACGTCACTGCCTGAGTACAGATTTTATAATACATTATTTCTGTTTCAGAGAGATTTTAATTCTACGGAAAATATAAATCGTTTCTGGAAAGGATAAATTAAGTTAAATTAAGTTTTTGCATACAATGGAGATAGCACAAAAATTGCAATTATAATATTGATTGATCTGCTCGGTTTTGCGGTTCTTTTAGTGTTATCGGTTTTCTTCTTCTTGCTACCTTTTTCTTAACGTGTCTGTATTTAATAAATTTTCACGTGAGTGATTTTTCTCGAGAACAGGCGCGCGAGCGAGCGAGAGAGAGAGAGAGAGAGAGAGAAGTAAAGAGAAATAATTTATAGCACGACAGTCACACCGTTAGATTTGTTTATATAACTCAAAACTTCTTTTAATTTGTACCGTCTCTTAAAAGAAACAAATCATCAAAAACTGCAACAAAAGCAAACATAAAACAAAGAAACTAACAATTCACAAATATTTCAATCAATTGATGTAGCTTTTTAACATAAAACACTAATATTGCAACGCAGTTTACTCAAAAAGAGGAAAAATACAAATCATTGATTAATAGTGTTAGCTTAGGTATTTTAGATTTGCATAGCTGGAAAAAAACAATTCGTAATAAAACCCATGACTTTATTATTTTTACCCTCATCGTCACACATGAGAATATGCGTATTCGAATAATAATCGATAAATAATCAACAAAACCAAACCAGCCACATCAGTAGAGCGTCACTTGTGTTGCAGCGAATTTGATATAGTTAGTATGGTATTGGTCGGTTATAAATAGACCGAATATAAACTGCACTTAACTTTAATTATTTTTGACAACGTCATACAATTACTAACTTACTGGTGTGTTGAATTTCGGTTTACATTGTTTACATTTTACATAAGATCTCCATAGCTTACCAATGAGGCTAAATTAGTGATAATCTGGGAACTGAATCAATGATTTCTTAATTGTGTGCACTGGCTCTGTAAGTTCAAAGCAAAATGAAATGGCTAAAATATACTCGATTGTCACTATCTGTATATCAGTCACCTGGTTTTTGTCCCCTAGTTATTGGTTTCGTATCTGTGCGCGGAATCGCCGTATCATTTTATTTCAACCAGTATCAATCTCAACTCAACCATGCTAATCGTTTTATCTTTGATGGCCGTTGCCTACAGCTGCTCGAAGTTTTGAATAGAACACATTTTTGCGAATGTAAATGCAACAGGGTGGATTTGTTCGTGAATTCCACTTCATCATTGCATAAACAATCCAGGAGCGTTTTCATGCTTAGTTGTTCATTACGTGACTTGGTGTTTTCATGCTTATTTGTTCATTACGTGACTTTGTGTTTTCATGTTTAGTTGTTCATTATGCGACTTTGTGTTTTCATGCTTAGTTGTTCATTACGTGACTTGGTGTTTTCATGCTTAGTTGTTCATTACGTGACTTGGTGTTTTCATGCTTAGTTGTTCATTATACGACTTTGTGTTTTCATGCTTAGTTGTTCATTACGTGACTTGGTGTTTTCATGCTTAGTTGTTCATTATGTGACTTTGTGTTTTCATGCTTAGTTGTTCATTACGTGACTTGGTGTTTTCATGCTTAGTTGTTCATTATGTGACTTTGTGTTTTCATGCTTAGTTGTTCATTACGTGACTTGGTGTTTTCATGCTTAGTTGTTCATTACGTGACTTGGTGTTTTCATGCTTAGTTGTTCATTACGTGACTTGGTGTGTTCATGCTTAGTTGTTCATTACGTGACTTGGTGTTTTCATCTGATTATGCGATTACTTGAAGCTCGCATCGAGTTCGTATTAGTACAGAATGATGGTTCCAACTGTTGATTTCTATTTGATCCATAACTCAGTTATATTCCAGTGTATACGAGGGTTCGTTAACGCCACATTTACTCAAATATTCATTGACATGTGGAAGAAAATCACAATCAATATTAGTTTGACTGGTAAGCTGGTCCAACAACCCGTCGGCAAATTCCGCATTATCACCGTGGGAAGAATCCAATAAATCTAATCATAAAAACAAACACAAAATACGGTTAAGTACACTTCTGGATGGAACTTGAGTCCTTCGAACTGACTTTTATTTCCATCGACAAATCATTTTGGTAGTGCATATGTGAAAAATTCGCAAGACTGGGTTTCTTTAAAATCATATATCTGTGGTGGAACAATATGCAGCTGATCATTTGCAAACATTGACATTGTACCCTATATAACTTTATAAATATGTTTCAAACTCACGCACCATTAGCATGGGAAGCGTAGGTTTAACAAAGTAATCGCTGTCAATAATGCCTAAAGTAGATTGACTAATTTTTACGATGTCATCTTTTTATCCCCTTCATTGGTTAATATTCAGAGATATAGATCCCAGTAATGTTACTAAGCGCATTGGTTAGGGGTATGCTGGTGGCACTTGGGTGGACATTACATCCACATGTTGTTCCGTTATATTATTGGCAGTCTCGACATAGTGTTTGACATTTTCATATACGCGAACGACATAACAGAATTCCCGTTTATTTTCTGAATTCAGAAAGGTTCATAGCAATAACGCCTCGCGGCCTCACAACAATATCTTAAATGTCCACATTAGATGTTTTAATTTGTTTAGATTTTGATCTTGGAAGATCACAAGTTCAACTGGGTTAATACAGATCAACCATGCTGCTAAACTCAGCCAAATCCGCTTTGGTGGCAAATCTGCTCAGATCCACTTCAGCGCCGCATCGCTCTAAACACTGTTTGAAAATGTTTGTAACAGGCATTTCGTATATTAAGTGTGCTTTAATATAAGTGACAAGGTATAACACAACATATAATCGTAGTGTTGCTGAATGACTAAATGCACGCAACGCCTTAGCATCAAATTGTCTACATATTGGCCAATCCAGCTTAGCTAGTAATGGTAGGACTGAACTGAAACGATGGTCTATGGCTCTGGCCGCCTCTGGTTAAATGATCAACAACTTCAAGTTTCGTTGAAAGCCTGTATAATATATGATTAGGTGTCGACGTGTATGCAAGCCATTGAGTCCCTGGTTCTGGTGTCAAATCTATATCAATAATGCCAGTTACCCACACGTTGGGAGTCATAGATGTGAGTTCATTCTGGATAAAGATACCACGGAGATGCTTGAATGACATTGCCATTGTGAGTAAATCAAGATTGTTTAGTAGACTCGTGGCCGTTTGCGAGCTTTACCAGGTAGTCGAAAAGCTTTACTTGTGAGTATTCTGCGAATAGTCCAACAAAAAGTAATAAATTGAGTACAAGGTAGAAAATTCATGCCGGGAAATCTGCAGAATATGCTAACGTTTTGAGTCCGGCACAAGCGCGGTATGGTATCCAGACCCTATTGATCCAGTGCACAAACTTCATTTTCTTCGGGTATTTTATTAGTGTTTTCGGTCCTATTGAGAACTGTTTTTAATGATGACCGTGCAATTTAGTCGATATGGTAGAGCTGAGTGTGAGTGAAAGATCACGTATAAAGATTGTAGTCTTCACTGGCTAGCAACACAAATCTTCGTCGAATTTCTTCATTGACTGAGTATATGGAATACGCGCCAATAGGAAGTTCACACTTCTGTCCGGTTTTATTATCTATAATGGCAAATACGAGTTATTTGCGAGAAGACCACAACACGGATTTGACCGGATTTTATGTCTACTCAAACACACGATACATTCTTGTGTTGAATGATTCACCTGCGGTGATTGCCGTACAGAAAGTCATATAACATTCTGGTTACGTTGATTTGACATAGATTTTGTGTAGGACTCAAAGTGATTCAAGGAAAGTGATTCAGAACTAATCATCGTAGCGCGAAGTTTAGTGTGTCGTATACGTCAGTGACACCTTCCATGCTTTTGTGCATCCGGAAACCAAGCGTCAGCGGTTCCATATATCGTTGGTGAGGAACTGCTAACATATCGATACTGCTGAGGTTACGATGAGCATTGACGCGAGCGTAAAGGACCGTATTGAATTAAATCCATTTCCTTTCCCCGTTTGTATTGGGAAAAATGCTTGCAAATTTCGTGAGTAATAGTCTCATTGTGTTATTCGATATACAATACACAATACGCTGCATTGAATATGATTAGAAATTACTTTTTCATACCAAAACATGACCTGTGAACAGGGGCTGATATGGGAAATGGAAAACAATATTCTCCATAAGCTTGAAATAAGGTTTGAGTGCAGCCATGCTCCAAGAAGGGTTTTCCATTGTTTACGTTTCTCTCATGACCACAGAACAGATACAACCAGCGTTCATTTTCATTAAATTGTATTAGCTTGGTCTTCATTCGCATTGTAATAATATTAATTCTTTTAAACTAGAGCATGAACTGAGGAAAATACAAAGGATCATATGCAGTGTATAAATCTGTTTGCAAAAATATGTCATCTGCATGATATGCAAATTGGTGAGTTTTGGCATTCTAGCTCAAATGGTAGAGCTTTGATGTGCCATACTGACGCAGCAGGTTCAAATCCACTAAAAACGTTTTCTTTCTTTCTTCTTTGTTTTATTATAAAATGAATATGATTGCCAAAGGGAATACTTGCGAAAGAATGAAATGTAACCATAAATGATTATTTTGACTTTATGTCAGATATGACACTTTGGTAAATGGTCTGAAATCAAAATATTCAATTTATTTCTAAACCACTGAAATGCCCAAAGCATATCAATGTTCCTGGTGCTTCAGAATGGTAAAGCCAGAAGCTAGACGAACAAACTTTACAGGAGCTCAACGAAAGCACACAGGAATTATTCAAACTCCATCAACACCTATATCTCGCAGATGTTGTGCTGCATGTAAAAGACTACATGGGCATCGAAATCATCTTGTTAGTGTCTCAGTCTGTGCTATTACCCAGTATTTTGTGTTGTGTCCTTTTTTACAAAATTATATGTAGATATTACAAATTTCATATTGAAAAGCTTCTATTTCACTAATGAAACCCTAAAGTATATCAATGCATCAAAAGTATTTAATTGCTTGTCAAGAATATATATTGCCTCAGTTTTGCAAAATGTCCTTATGATAATTGAAACAAGATCATGTCTTAACTTTGAGGTTCCTTCTTTCTTATATGATGATGCCTAGTTCTACCTTACTCGCTTGAAAAGAGATAGATTCCTGCAAGCGTCCTCTTTCTTGAATGCACCGCGTAATTTAAGTGGCAGATCTCCAATCACATGTTTGGGTGTTTTTCTAATGAAGCTGCAGTTAGGACATGCAAACACAGTATTATCCACAATTCATCAACTAACAACATCACAAGTGCATGACATAATTCAAGCAGTGCTAGAAGTTCCTGACTGTTTATTTTGTTTAGAAACACCTTGGTATTCAATACATCACACATAAGGTATTCTCATATGTGCACACCCTTCCGAATGCAAGGGCACACACACAAGTACACACACACATACATGCATGCATGCATGCATACATACATACATACATACATACATACACACACGCACGCACGCACACCCCCCACATACATACATAGATACATACATACATATATATATATATATATATATATATATATATATATATATATATATATATATATATATATATATATATATCAGAGCTCTGACTATAATTCGTTCCTCCACTTTACATAAAAAGCCGCCATTAGTTAAACCCACAATGGTCATATTTTAACTTTTCGTTGCCCATAATTAGCTGATAGTATAATAGCAAGCACCACTAAACGCACTGTAGGAACAAATGCTGAAGACATTGCAAGTTTTTAAAGGAGGGTGATGTATGAATTGTAGGCATGAGGTTTTTGGGTGTTGTATACATTTATCTAGTGACATATCGTATCTGGGCTTCTAATGATGGGTAAATGATATGTTGAGAAAACTAACATCGCTAACTTAAGACTGCATATACTTTTTATGATATTCTGGAACATGGTGAACCTTATCATGCTGCATTCTTCATGTGGTTAAAACTTGCATGAAGAGCAACAGGTTTTTCATATCTTTGATATTTGGTGAGCTTACAGCAACTTGGGTTTGTAGCTGAGTGTTTCAAGGAAGGGTTAATATAAAGATTTACAACGCCTTGAGATAGCATCCTCTGTGATAAGTACGATTGAAGAACATCAAATGATAATTTACCAGTACAATACATTCAGTAAAAATACAGATAATAAATATTAGAAAACAAAGAAAGTCGAAAACATAGGAAAGCAAGGTATTAATTTCCTAAGTATATTATTTTTAGAAAGAGTAAAAAATATTCATAACTTTTAGAGAAGCTTACAAGAAACAGGAACAGTTAATTTAATATAACATAAGCATATATAATGTAGTATGAGTTACGTAAGTTAGCATCAAGCAAGTTAAAACATACCAAACCAACAGCAGAATATTTAACTCTCGAGTGCAAAAATCATTTTAAAGGTATATTCCCAAAGAAGCATCTGGTATGGAAGCCAAAAAAAAAAATAACGTAACTATTAATATATACCTTTCAATAGAAAGAATATAGTTTGTTTTGTAATTATTACAAAATTTCCATTGAAGTAAACTAGAACGTGTCAAATTCCATCAACGAGAAATATAAAGGAAAATCATTTTAAAATCTATTTGGCTTCTATAACCTTCTAATCTACATGAACAAAGTAAAGAAAGGTTTTACTGCTAATGATGACATTGATGGAAGTATTGACTATTTCTGTTTCCAAACATAGTTAGAAATATATGGACGTTCCTCGCACTAATTACGCAGTATACATAACTAAATGCAGTTCTAAATTGATAGCATAGCTCTGCGCTATTGGATTTTGGGATATATTTTGTGGATTTCTGAAACAATGTACACATTTTCCTGGATAATAGCAATACAGCAAAACATTGTAAAGTCTTTACCATCTAGATATATTACACACGAATATATTACTTATGTAAAGTTTGCCGTAATTACAAAAAAGCTTCAGTTTCGAGGATCCGTATTGTATTAAATGTCAGCATGAAACATGGGCACACAAGAATATTCTATATTTTCCAGTCATGCTTGTAACATACAAGCAGATGTCTCTCATAGCATGTTATATTTCAAAACAGCAGATGATTCACTTATACATGCTAACATTTCAACCAATTACACCTGTCGACTAAATGAACAAATAATAGCTGGCTGTTTCTTATATCTTCTGAATAACTTAAACATTTGCACTGCACGATGTGAATTGTTTAATTTGGTCAATGCCACTCAATCGGAAATTGGGGACAGAAGTTGATTCGAAAACTAAGATTTTGAGTTAGTCATCTTTGGCACTTTTATTTGGGAGACACATTTGTATATATAGTTTAAAATCCATGCTCATTACTAATCATTGTCATTGATATCAACTGCTGTGAAATTGTGAGAAATCCAAAACGTTCTATTCGTACCATGTTATTATAAAGGGTATGATTTGTTTTTATTATACCTGAGAATAACAGAGAGATATAAATATAACTTATGTTATTTTATTTTGATGCAGACTTGTAAGTGTTTAGTTTGTTATGACAAATAAGGCGAGCAAAAAGCTGCCAGAACTGGAGATGAGACAAAAGAAAGTAGTAATACTAAAGTCGGTAACCATTTATGTCACCAAGCTTTGAGGAAAACAACATTGCAAAGGTAGCAACTTCCTGACATTTGTTTACAATTTACACCACTTGATTCAATGGAACTTGCTATTTTCAAAGCACAATTATTGACTTGCAGCAACAAGTGAAATGCGGGAAACCTTTGTGAATCTAAGGGTGACAGATTTTGCAGATCTGTATTAAGTCATCTGAAATTTCATCAACAATTGTCGCAATCTCAGTGAATCTTAATATCCAATAGACAGCTGCTAAATGCATCTGTTTGTGCAAAACCATACCAACAGATCAAATTTTTAAAAAAGATCATTGCATGTCTAACTATTCATTTTTAAAATCTCTCATGACAAATTTTATTTTATTGCAAACAAATATTTTTGTTATCCATTTACGGAAGGTGGGTCGCAAAAATGTTCGTCTTCGCAAAAAATATTCCTGACTGGCCATAGCAAACAAATTCCTGACTGGCCATAGCAAATTAATTCCTGACTGGCCACAGCAAACAAATTCCTGACTGGCCATAGCAAACAAATTCCTGACTGGCCATAGCAAGCAAATTCCTGACTGGCCATAGCAAACAATTCCTGACTGGCCATAACAAGCAAATTTCTGACTAGCCATAGCAAACAAATTCCCGACTGGCCATAACAAGCAAATTTCTGACTAGCCATAGCAAACAAATTCCTGACTGGCCATGGCAAATTAATTCCTGACTGGCCACAGCAAACAAATTCCTGACTGGCCATAGCAAACAAATGCCTGACTGGCCATAGCAAGCAAATTCCTGACTGGCCGTAGCAAATTAATTCCTGACTGGCCATAGCAAACAAATTCCTGACTGACCATACCAAATCCTTATGCAGTCTTATTACCTGTAAGATCCTGAAAATGGTTTTGTGAATATCTTTTAAAAAAAAACTCTTTTGGGGGAGGTATGCGTGCGTGAAAATCGTCGCATTGATAGCTAAACCCAGTTCTAACGAAGAGCCTTAACTTTTGTTGTGATCTCATTTGCTCCAGGGTATGAATCGAAGCCTAGATACGTGCTGTAGAATGGTGGTGATATATTACATTCAGCTGATTCACTCAATAGATGTGATAGACCTACCTCGGATTTTACGTGATATATTCCCTTTCGATACATCAAAGTGGAAGAGTTATTGCAGAGTATATTATCGAGACCCAGAAACCATATTTCCCAATTAAAAATTCATAGTTACGTTGCCTGGAGAGCCACGATATCTATGCCTGATTTTAAGAGATTTTGTGTCAGATTGATTGAATTGTTCAAATGATAAATAGCACGTTGATTTCCAGATGACATAGCAAGATAAAACTTGTGCTAATAAAACATTCAACCGTACTTAATAAGCATTACAAGATCATGTAAATACAACAGAAGTGTGTAAACGTTATATACACACGTCTCAAATACTCAGTGCGTCACGCTGTTTTGCAACGGTGTTAAATTCTAATAGATTCAGGCTGACAAAAAAAAAAAAAAATGGTCGAGTCTCCAAAGTCATTTTTGTATTGCAATATTCAATACAAAGTTGTAACTAATTTCACCGCTGACAATAAATACAGGAATATGACTTCCGTATTTTTATTAAAATGTGGCCATTTATGTATGTATTGTTAACGTCCAGATTTCTAGAATGAAAATAATCTCTAATTCAGCTAATTATATTAAGGCGCAATCGAAAAAGAAAGTACAGTTGGGAAGGATACATTTTAACTTAATGACTTTAATATTGTGCTCTACATAAACAGTGACTATTTGAACTTTCGTCTTTATGTATCACAAACTAACATATGCGCTTATATGTACACAATGATCGGTTACACAAATTTAAAATACCCAAAATCATGATAAGGCATTATATTCTAATTCGGATACTATAAAACAAACTTTGATGATTTCTATTGTGTGTTCTTGATCGTTACAACATTTTCACGATTTAGTTTGCAGTAAGAAATATATCACATAGCGTGTAATGCGCACAATTAACTTTTTCATTAGTCACATGTTGGAATTGACCCAGACATGAGGAAATATAAGGTTAGGACAGCACAAGTATCCTTTGTTAGCACGAATTGCTCTTTTCATCCTTTGAAATCAAAATAGACCTATAATATTTTCTGATATAAAAGTTCGTTATAACATTGGTCTAAAGAGAAATGTATTGACATTTTAAAGTGCGTAAGGTACTTTTATGCAATGCACGTTTAACTGAGATACGGTATGTTTCTGTTCCAAATAGGATTTGTGTCACTCTAATTTTGAATTTTACGCAATTCGAGTATTACCACGTAAGTTCAGAATATTACTAAGATGAACAATATATTTCTTTGTTAAGCTAACGGTACATAAGCTCATTCTTTAAAAGTGCCCCCCAAATACCTCTGTATACTTTCTCAGCCTGATTATCCAATTCTTAAATGCCATTTTTATTCCCTTATTGGGAGATTGTTCATTAACCGGATAATTATGCTTTCAAATCGCCGACCCCTTAGCGAATCTCTGATAATGAAATTCAGCAAAAATCACTTGTAGTTGAATTAGAGCTGTATGGTGGCTGTAAAATAGTTGCGATGCAGTACGAAGATAAAAGAGGGTTTCTGGTGCAAAGACCCTATTAGTTATAGAATAAATACAAAATCTGCACGACCAGACCACAAAAGCCCCAACCCCTCCCTACCCCCCCCCCCATTTTTGTTGTGAATTTTTTTGTCGGACATTTTTTGGTGATTCATTTGCTTTGGTCTTCGATTTGACATTTGTATTTATCCCGTGAAAAATAGGGCCTTTGCGCCAGAAAAGGCCCCTTTTACCTTAGTACTGTACAAAGGCAAGCAGTTGTTGACTGTCAGATACTACGTTGTTAGATTTATTCGCCAATCATCAATGTATCAACAGAAGATATCAGAAACATCTCATCATATAGATGCAGGTACAATTTCAACTTTCCGCTAAACTTTTTTCGGCATTCGAACAGTTCTTTCATCTTTATTTTATTAAGCGCGTTCTTATCTATTTGTAGAATATAGACTGATCAAGGTCAATCGTTATTTTCGTATATTGTTATTGACTGATCATGAAAGTTCGAAAGCTTCTCAGATAAAACTGCACTTAATTGTTCAAGAAATTTGAAATATTCGCTATCATCTACACGAATCAAAAAAAGTTGAAGCTTATCGAATCCCCCTTTAAAGCAGATTCAAGAAATTGCATCTTTGATTGTAACTGTCAATAATGTATTGTCAAGCAGAATATCTTTAATCTACCTGTCGGTCACTGTTAATGTTTCAAACATTATTCATTAGGTTTAGACAAAATGTCATACTCGTTAAGATAAAAGTCATCAAGAAAATCATTGTCCAGCTTCTGATACCCGAGTGCAAATGTATCAATTCCGTTTCCGCAATACTGTTTGTCATCAAAGTTACTCAATCCGCGTTTTATAATCACGTCGGTTCCAAGTTGGCGATGATTCGATCTTATTGCCATCATTCTAACGTTGTTAACTTCTCCGTCCAAAGCAGCTCTATAATCGTCAAATTTCATTCGATCGACAACGTGTTTTTAAATTCCCTTTGCTCGTTTCTTGACGTTTTCATTGTCAAGTTTTAAGCAAAACATTTTAATTCGCAATCCAATAAACTTGGATATCGGAATAAAGTTTGTCTCATCTTTGAACTTTTCGATTACCTTTTTGATGCCGTTGTCCTGAAACCCGCTGTCTTTCGGACAATCAGACAAATCAAATAGCACTCGATTGTCATAGATTTCTTGATAAAGATCTTCTCATTCAATCTCGTACATGAGCGAGTCGGTATCTGTAAACAATAACTTACTTTTTGGCCATTGTTTCTTGACAAATACGCAGTGGAAATCATACATCAACAACTGTGATGGATCTAACACCGCAGCTCCAACATAAATCGGATTATTCAACTTCAGATTTGTCTTTTGCCTTTGCACAGCACAATATTTTCGTTAAAGATTTTCATGCAACAAGTTTATTCCGACGATTGACATCATTTGCAATTTCATGATTGACTCGTTTCCGAATATTCTTCATAGTTTTCCGAAAACATTATATTTTTTTGT
This sequence comes from Sinohyriopsis cumingii, assembly GCA_028554795.2. Lineage (NCBI taxonomy): Eukaryota > Metazoa > Mollusca > Bivalvia > Unionida > Unionidae > Sinohyriopsis > Sinohyriopsis cumingii. Next base: position 33,978,249 of record CM068828.1, on the reverse strand, counting down.
TAACTTGAAGTTTTCATCAAAGTTCGTTAAAGCAACTGCATGATAATTTGTATTTGAGTTAATGTATCCTTTCATCGAACGCGACTGTTTGAACTTTAAACTCGATGAACCTTCCGCAAAATGAAACCAGCATCTACCGCCTGCTTTAAGTTCTTGTAATGAATCACGTATTTCTTTATAACCATCTGATCTGGAACAAGTTTACGAAGCATTGAATTTGTTCTGACACCGGCCATCATTCGTTGTTGATTCGACAGAAAACTGTAGTCGATCATCATTGATTCTGTGCGGAAAGGGTAATTGTTGTGTAGTTCATGCAATTCGATCGGATAATCAAGATTAACCTCCGCTAAATAACAAATGTCTTCCGGTATCTACTTGTCAGTTCCCCAAAGAAATAGACCATGTTCTTTCTAACGAAATACATTAAGTGGCATTGGTACGGATTTCGCGTATATCTACAAATTATTTGCGTGAAGATAAACTGTGTAACGCGACGCAGCTTCCGGGTTAAAGTCACTAATATACTCATTGTTTGCTTTTGCATACTTTTTCATGATTGCACTGATTCCACGACGGATTCCGACTTCGATAAAATTAAACATGTCGAGGTCAATCTGAAACTTTAATTTTCTAAACTTGAATAGTGAGGCCAACTTAATCCTGGTGCTGAGTAATACTAGCAGGTAACTAACAGGTAGCATACATCGGCGAGCAACAACACGTCACCAACATATAAAGATCATGATAATCACAGAATGTTTTACAATGAAACTCGCTCCAAACATTGTTGGCGTATTCGTATTCAAATTCAGTAAAATATTCCTGATTAAGTGCTGAATAAAACGCAGATCGATCGGGCAAAGAAGTTTCGTTAAACTTAGACCAATTAACGAGAAACTTCAACGAAAATATTCTTTTTCTGTCTTAGCAAGGTATACTTTCCATCAAAATGGCTTTTTAGATTATCGAATCTATCACAAACACCGACGAGTTTTTCTAACGACGCGGTCATGAAGTTAAAAAAACCTTGATAAACTTGGATCTACCGCACAAACAATTTTATAAGCGACGGCACACAGAACAGGGCTTCGAGTTTTTCTTGTACTTGATTGATATGGATTATTTTCTGCACCCAGTACAGATTGTAGGATATATTCAAAATCAGCATAAATTACGAACGGCACTTGCAGTTTATTTTTGTGGTTAGTAACTGCAGTATTTTATCTTCTTCACTAACCATTGTTATTCGATGGACATCGGAGCAATAAACCAAATGTTTTCTGTAGTTCTTCACCGTCCTTGCAACCATGCAAGCAAGATAACAAAATTGTTTCTGTTCTTTGTTTGCTGTATGTTTTCCAACAAGTCCGTTAAAGATTTGGATCCACGCGTAATGATTTTTGAAACAGAAGATTTAATGTTTTTTGAGATGCGAGTTTTGAAAAATATCTTGGGTAAACTTAATTTATATTCATTAACGCCGAATATATTTACTGAAATATTATTTTGTTGCTCGAACTTTGGTATTTGATTTTTTGCACAGGAAAGTCGATCGCGCTAAAGTTTAAACTTGTAAGGTAGGGAATATATACTAGTTAACTCGATCCCCATCGAGACTGGCTAGAAATAACGCTGATAGCAGTGGTTACTGAAAACAGCTATCATCCTTATGTTTTACGTTGACGCAGCATTTTGTGTTTTGACTCTAGTTGGAGTATCTACGTACAAACTTCCACGTAAAGAATCATATTTCATCGTGTGAAACAGAATTTCTGAAATCATCTGAAACTTCCAACCAGAAATAGCTGTAGTATATTCTACAATCTTTTTCCAGATCTCTTGATAAATTTCATCAGATAAAACTTTCAGATCTGTACCAATTAACACGCGTTTAGATTTTCTCGTAATGTATGGATCAGCAAGAACGTCATCCGACGTTGTTTCAGTAACATGCAACTTCTTCAAAAACACATGGTACTGAATTTCAAATCTTTAATCCTTTGTGTTTATCACGTTCGTGTTTGATTGCTGGTTCTAGCAGATGAAACAAGTTCATCGAAGTAAAAGTTTGTCATTCGACAAACGCTGTTGCAATTTTTGTTAGTACAATGTTCTATTCTTGAATCAAGCTCTGCTTAGCAACGTCAAATAATATTTATTAGGTTTTACATTTTTCTAATTACGCATTAAAACAAGTACAATTAACAAATGGGAAAATAATACAAGAGCCATGGAAAAATACTATCCCTCGATTTTTATGCCTAGCTTCCAAGAAAGAAAATATTATTACGATCATCCTAATTATCCAGGTTGATCTGGTAGCACGCTTGGTTCTGTGATTAACAATAAAACCAAAGTTCCATTTGAAATTGAACCTTCAGCGGGTTAAAACTAAACATCGAAGGAAAAGATGTAGAATACGTTTATATCCTTCGAAAAGATTTCATATACTTGCTGTTCTGCGGTAACATTCCAGAAGGAATGCGAGTATATCAAGAGGGGCCCCGAGTGGCCGAGTGGTCTAAGGCGCTCACCGTTCCAGATCACTGCCATCTCACCACTGTCTGCGTGGGTTCGAGTCCAATGCTCGGCTAGCGTGGGTACGTGGGAAAGCCTGCCAGTAGCTTCTCGTGGGTCGGTGGTTCTTCCCTGGGTTTTCCAGGGTTCTTCCTCCACCATTTATACTGGTCGCCATATATGGCCTATATTGTGCCGATAAATGGCGTTAAACACTACAACAACAACAATTTTATCAAGTATATAGAGAAGAAACTGATGATAACATTGCGAATTTAAGTTGCAGAACAAATTTCAACCGCATCCTGTATTTGATTTGTATGAATGTGTAATGATCAGGGTCTTGTGCGAAACGTTAAAATAAATAAAAAAAGTTATTGGAAAATTACAAAAACCGGACACTCTCGGATAATTATTAGAGGATCACAAACATATTTTGTCGGTCATCAATTACACAGATGTGTGTTTTCAACGGACCAATACCAGATGGTTTGATTATCGACCACGTGAACATGATTTCAACAGATCACCGCCAATGAAATCTTGAGCTAGTGACTCAAATGGATAATTCACGTTCTGGGATATCAATGAATCTCGAAACAAACGAAAACATTAAATTTTCTTCAATACATTCCGCTGCTCGACTTTATAAAATTGTTTCAGTGGCAGGTAAATTTGTAGCTGATGCCCGAAGGCAATAAGCTAAATCAAATTCAGTATTTGATACAAAGTCTTTAAATACGACAACTAAATATCTTTTTAAATCCTACTTAATTCCTGTCCACTATTGCACATGTGTACCGACATCATTATTGCTTTTCTTCATACGTTACGTAAGAAAGTATATGATCTTTTAGTTCTTTTTGTCCGTTTCTGGTAGAAGCACCTTGTCGTTTCCGGTGTTTGCTAACATCACATTAATAGATACCTGATCTCCAGCTTCTGTTTCAAAAGCTTTTCTTGCTGCTTCTTCAATTTTATTCTGATGAAGGATTGTCTCTCGCATCGTTGTATTAGACAAAAGTTATTGTAATAATGGATTTAATGAAATGTTTGACCAGGATATATCAAGATGCTGATGAAATACAAGAACAAACAAACGATAAAGTAGAAGTTGTTGATTTCAGTGACATTGTTACCAGCTTTGAAGTTTTTCCAGAAAATTATTTATTGTTGTAGCAACCTGAACAAACCAAATCTGATGAAGAACAATAAGAAACTGTTGTTGATAAAACGTTATATGGAAGATCGACAACCGGAAGATACGATGTCAAGTATCACCTGGCTAATAAAATAAAGATGTTTGACTTTTATATTGCCGATCATCAGATTTTCTGGTAAAAACTTCATCATTTCATGAATTTGAAATATTAACGGGAGACATAAAAATATAAAATTCAATTTTATCTTTGTTAAGATTTTATACTTGATGAATCTAACATCAGATCGAAAATCTTATCTGATATCCCAATGTAAGCCAATTAAATGCAAGTCTGGTCTTCTGAAATACAAAGAAATTTACAGCAAACTTATTCTTTGATAATTGTTTTCAGTACCCAACTATTGAAATTGTTGCCGTATCCCCGCCATTTAACTAAACTCCGCTTTCCTTGTTTCTTGATAATTTTTTCAATTACAAATATATCTTGATCAGTCCGCTGTAGCTCATGTTCGTTGAAGCTACCAATTACTTCTTCACCAGACAAATCATCTAGTTTGTATATAAACGGAATTGTTGTTAGAATTTTATCAACAACAAATATTTCTTCGGTCCAGATTTTAGTAATCCTTTTTGGAATGTTTTTTTGACTAAAGAATTTCAAACTCGATCGCCGATATGAAACTTGTTTCTGCGTTACATGTTTTCATTCGCCAACAACAGACTCTTAATTGCGTTATTCGGAGACATTTTTATTGTGAAAGGTTTTGTCTTGTTATATTCTGATACAATCCGCGGATGATAATCAACCCATCTGTTTGTGGGTTTTTTTTTTGCAAAGTATTTGTGGAACTTTTCTTTTAGCATTCGGTTAAACTGTTCTACGACAACAATTTTCCCTTCATTTCCGGTAACATATGTTTTGATATTATTTTGTTCTAGGAACTATTCAAACGTTTTGTTAAAAAACTCAGAACCGTGCTCGGTCCAATCTTATTTGGTCGCCTTTTGGCCTTTGTTTTTATTTCACTAAACACATCTGTAATCGACGTTCCAGTTTTATCAGCAACTTGTACACTGAATGCGAATGTACTAAAAACGTCAATCACATTTATCAAATACATTTTGTTACTCTTGTCTAGCAACGTTAGACATATTTGCGAGTGTATTTGCAACAACCTTTCTTCTCAATTTTTTAAAATTAGGTCTGTGAAGTTCAGAAGCAAGATCCTCGTATAATCCGAGCCCGAGTTTGTATTTCGCCCCAATTATACCTTGCACTAGTTTTGGAGCAAGTCGTTTTCTAATTCCGTTTGGTTTAATTTCACCGAGTTGATATAGCATTACATTGTTGCAACTAGGTTTATTGTCAGCACCTTGTACCCGGTAGCATTAGATCGCATCCCTTTGCTGGTTTGCGTCCTTTTGTTGTTGTCATTCCCGTTCCTCCAGTAAACATGCTGTTCAAATTCGGAAGTAAACTTCCTGACACTTCTGCTAGAAGCGGACTGATGAATCCTAGATGCATTGTCTGTCTTGTTCTTCTATGGCCTTTGGCTTTTTATTTCGGCGGCATTTTTATCTTTTACTATCACACAAAACTTAAAGTTTGAAGAACTTCAACGGCGTAGGTTAGAAAATTTGTTTGGTTCCATTACCAGATACCGCCTTCTCTGTTGCTCCGGATATAGTTTCAGATGTACCTGCATTTCCTAGTTTTCTGATTACAGGTAAGAATTTTGATAATGAGTTTTTGCTAGTGTTGCTAGAACTGGTCCGAGGAATCTACCATGCTTTGACATTGCTGTTACCTGAGCAACTGATGGATTAAGTACATGTTTTCTTTTTGACAATTTCGTAATATGCTAATTTGTTAGCGCTTGTATGTATTTTAAGAAAAACTGTTTGTCGTTCATTGATTGCAATTGACAGTTTCTTAATTTGAGAAGATGTCAAATATATTTCTTGTGTAAAGTATGTCATTCTTGTTATACTTTCTGTTTGATAAATTGTTTTATACTTGGACGGTCATCCGGCCTTTAATACGTGTGTATGCGTAATATCAAGCAGCTGGAGGGGAAGGTGCACCTAATGTCGGTGATACTTATATGTCGGCGGTTGAGCCAATAGCTAGTTCACGTGTTGTGATACATCAAAATAAAAGATTAGGTAAAGAATAGAGAATTCTTCAATTGATATTTGAGAGCCGCTATCAGCGTCCAAGTATTTCTGCATGGTCTCAATCTGGTACAGGTATGGCCGTGAAACGTTTCTGTCAGCTCCAGCTGCTAAGTCACATTCAATAACTCGTTCTTGATATTGTTTTGAGTTCATTCTGTAAAATCTGGACTATCAACCCTAGTATTATTTTCTAGCTGATTATCACGATGATCTTGACGTTAAAAGACAATAAATACGTGGCATGGTAGTTATTCGCTAGGCGCAGTTGTAATATACCAAGTATAATCAGTTGAAGCTGGGACTGCTGTTTGATGGATCTTGTTTCGCATGAAATGCAATTTCTTTGTGTACGCGGTTAACATTCATTCAAATTATATTGACTTATCAATCAACGGAACGGTGCTTGGCAGCTACAACGCAAGTCTAGAAATAACATATTTTGTAAGCAACACGATTATTTCAAATAATACAATCGGTTAGCTTGGCTCAGTCAAGAATAAGGATATGTTTTACCCCGCGAAATACTTTGTTCCAATCGCGACAAATCCAAATATTGTGCTTAGAGGCATCATTATTATTATTTGCTGCGATTCACTAGGTTGTAATTTGGTCGTCATGCATTGCTAAAGGAATTTCTTATTGCTGCCTCATCAAGATCTCCACCAGCATGATTTACGGTTAGTTGATCGATAACATGTTGTGCTAATGCATTAGCACCTGCGGTGTTAGAATAAGTCCGTTTTAATCAGCTGCTTGGTTGTCATTGCCAGTTTTAAACTCGTTTTTTTTTTACGGCAGTTCCTAATCCAGCATATTTGAACCACATCACGTTTGTTGCTATGGATCTCTAATAATCTTCGTTAAACACAATATTCAGAATTGTACCTGCAACTGGCAAGTGTATAGAAATGTCTTCTACAGTCTGATTAGCAAGTTGATAGCGTGCGCTTCTAAACAAACTCCAACCGTTGTTGACTTATACAACTTCAGCATCAGCTGAAATATTTGCACCAGCCGAGGTTTTTATTGAACCACGTACTCCAAGTACAGATTTATGAGGAAATATAAACACATCTTCGTCTCGTTAGTTAAATGTTCTAACAACACCTTGATTAGTGTCATTAGACTTTTCAGCGAAATACCCATCGTACTCGTATTCAGTTGCTGAATTATTAGCATCAAATTCTTTGGTAAGGTTAATATAAATTTATCTGTAGTCGCTGATAAAATTCCAACATTTGTTAGAACGCGGCAACATCCAGCCGCGGTCTGTTTTTCGTTATCAGATTATGTACAATCTTTTCACCAGGTGTTGACAACAGTTTCTTTGTTGTTGCCAAAACAAACTCGTTATTTGTCTGTTGGCACTATATCTGAAATTACCTGTTTGATATCGGCTGTTGTTGGAACTGGAGTAGCCTTAATCTTATCGCAGATCTTTTGTCCAACTGCAGTTCCTGTGGCAGATGCAGCTCTGGTTACAAATGCTTTTAACGTGTTAACTGTAATTGGTGCAACGTAATTTGCTATGCCCGGCAGATTTTCAACGATCTTAGAAAATATATTTCCAAAGAATCCTCATACAATATTTCTTCTATATATTTTTTTTTTGCTTCATTTTATTGCAAGATGCCTGATAAAATTCGAAGAACTACATCCAGACCATGTCAGATGCAAGAAGTAGGTGACGATTTCGTTGTTAAGATCAAGTTGTCGTCCAGATTGATCTGTAAGTTGCATGGTGATAGAATATATTTGTTTTCCCAGCGTTATCGAATAATGCATTATCTGACGCAGATCAACCTGCATCAACGAACCTAGTGGAACGGTTGTTTTTAACTTGATTCTGGCACGTTGCGTTTTATAGTTCGGAATAAGCTGAAAATTATCAACAAAACCACCATTGTCTCTATTAAGCTCCGTTATGTTTTTGTTAAGATCGGTTACATTATACGTGCCTTGTGGAAGTTTAACCGATACCCAGGCACCAGCAAGAACCGTAAAAATTGTCATTTATATTGAGTTTGACGTTGGCAGTTGAGTGCCGGGCAGTTGCGGCAATTAATCCGATTTTGTATGGCCACTCAGGATCAATTACGATCAGCGTTTTTTAATTGACTTAGAAGTTTGCGCTGTCTTCGGTTGATTGCGACGAAGAATCAAGTAAAATCATTGATGATATCATTTATCAGATCTCCATGCAGAACCTTGTACTCGGCGGATGTCAATGATTTCTTTGAGAGAAGATAATCTAAGATATCTATGATCTCTTTATCGATTTCCATGCTTACATTTCCGGCTTACTTCGAAGATATTAGTAACATTAGCCTGTCAACCATTTCTGCTATTGACATGAATTGCACGTCAACCCTGTCCGGTTCTATATTCTTTTTTTATATTTATCGTCGAGTGTTTTTATTCTTCATCTGTTCAGAGCAATGATATTTTTGTATTTTTTTAACTTTTTCATAGTCATATTGATCTGCTGACAAAGTTTCAAGTAAAGTTCCTTCTTCATAATCTTGAATAAACTCTTTTAATGCTAATATTTCGAAAATATTTTTCTAGTTATTCTCTTCTTTGCTTTCCCCTCGACAATTTCTTTTCTTTTTTCTGTATTTTCTTTTAATTTGGCATCACGTTCAGCTTTAGAATTTTCAAAATCCACTAAAAGTTTTGTAACCTTGTCTTTTGGAACCTCGCCACTTCTAGACAATCATTTAGGGGAATTTTGTACCATCAGAATAAAATCGTCTTTTGAATAAGTTTTGCGAGGCTGTCTCCTATGCAATGTTTGTACCGGCTCTCTCAAAGCATCTAATTTTTTTTAGATCTTTTCCTTCTATTATTTGTTTTTCATTTTCTATTACCACCTTAACACCACAAGCTGCTTCTGAAAGCTGAAAGTTTATCTCGCTCTTCACTTATTTGCTGTTGTACCTGATCTAATTCTTTTATAGCAGCTGCTTTTTCTGTTCGTTGAACACGTTGATGATCAAGACCTTTTGCAAGTTTCTTCACAGAAAATATGTTATTCGTGTATCCTTTATCTCCTGCTCTATTTTTGTCCATGACGTTGATGTAGTGCCCAGCAATGATATTTAGTCGAAAATCAAAATGAAGCGGATACATATATTCAGGTTCAGATGTTTGAAGTATATCCGGAGGTTCTTCACAATTTTCAATAATTTATTTGAGGGTACTGATGTACTTGTCGTACATGATTTGTGAAAAACTTTGTACTTCCTTAAGCATCAGTGTGTTATTTCGTAATATATTTTCTGCATTATTCTGTTTAGCGCTTCTTTTCTGCGAGATTCTTAAATGTCTTCGAGTAGCAACGGATCTGCTTGTTGTCGTTCGGATATTATTTCAAGGATATCCTTTTTAAAATCGGGCGGTATCAGGCAGTATTTGTTGGGCAATTTGTTTAGTTTGTTTCTGCTTTTATTTCAGAAGGATCACATAATTTCTTAGCAATTTCTTTGGTCCGTCTTTTTATTTCTTCTAATCGTCAGCCAATCCTCGTTTGGTTAGTTTCTTAAGTTTCTCCAGCGTCAGTGTAGAAATATCAGGTCGGAAACGTTTAGCGGTTTCTCCTGCTATTTCAACTTTCTGTCGACTTTTTTTTTTCTTCTACTTTATGTTTAAACGTTGCCCTTGTTGTAGCAAATGTCTTTAGCAAATCAATTTTGTGTTGATCCATGTTATTGATTAGCGTCCGATAAAATTCAATTGCGTATGAGATCGCATTTACAGAAATCTGTCAATGCAAAAACGAAACATTTTCTTTGGGTATCGTGCGAGTTTATCATACAAGGAAATTTAGTACTTGTTGGCAGTTGTCTGATAATAAAGTTCGATAAACTTTACTTTTGATAGTCACTGTATTGCTCGTGTGCTATGTTCCGTAGCCCAACGTTGTCAAGTCCTGGAAGCAAGATAAAGCATCCTGTGTTACGTCTGATGAATCTATCAACGTTATTAAAACCTTGTGCCAAATAAATGGCGTTGCATTTTTGGTTCCTTGACAACGAGAAGTAAGATCTGATCTTATTCATCTCTGCATTGTTCAATGGAATCTCGTCAAATACAATTATCTTTTGCACAGGTCATTCAAGTTTGTTTACCGGAATAAGATCTTCCGGTTGCTTGATAATAAAAATATCTTCGTCAGCACCAAGTTGATCACATAGTTTTTCGTTGTATTCGTTTAGCAATCGTATTTGTCTTGTTGCGGGTTGATTTTGTAAATATAAACCTTTTCATAGTTGAAGACGTCATTGAGAAGCAGGTTCATTAACAGATTCGTTTTACCGGATCCAGTTTGACCAACGATAAGATAATGACAGTCTGAAAGATTTTTGTTATGCTTGTGTTTGATTAGTCGCGCGGTATCAAAATGTATTATTGACAGTGTTTTATAACAAGTATGTTTTACAAAAATCATGCACTAACATTTTTGTCTGATGGATATTAAAAACCTTGAGTTACTACACGAAATTTGGGGCAACATTTAAAGGATCTGCATCGGCTGATTCAGCAGTAACAACAGCAACTGGAACCATAGATACATCGGGTCATCTTAAGAAATGTGGAGATACAATGAACGGTAATTTGAATATGTCCGTTGAATCGGTGATAGATCGAGAAACTGGATATCCTGCAGTAAACATAAACGTGGCACAGGACGTAAGTTACGCTCAACTGAAACGCGTCGACGATAACAAACTCCCGTTGTCTGGCGGTATCTTAAGCGGCAACTCAAACATGTCAGGCAAAATCATTATAAACCTAGAAATTGACTATTCCCCTGCAGATTTAACTCAGTTGGTTAGCTACGGACAACTAACAACACTCGAAGACAGGAAGTTACTGTTGACCGGAGGAGCAATGACCAGACCATTCATCATGTCGAGTAAAAAGATTTGGGGAATGAACACGGATTATCATGTAACAGCTTGAACGCAGACGGTAAGCTACAGCTACCTTAAGATAATTGATGACAATAAGATGGCTTTGGAAGGAGGAACACGACCGAGACTGTTGATATGGGTGGTCAAAAATTATTATCTTGGAAACCGAATATCCACCTGTGACACTGAACTCAAGTCAAGCGGTAAGTTGGCTGCAACTGAAATACGTTGACGATATCAAATTATCATTGTCCGGCGGCAAAATGAATGGAACGTTTAACATGGATTTGAAAAGATAATAGGACTCGAGCAAGATTATCCTCCTGAAACGTAAACTCGAGTCAAGCTGTAGTTTTGAATCAGATGACTTCAATGTACAACTACAAGGTTAATAAAACCGGAGATACAATGACCGGCAACTTGACGCTCACAAGTAATGCTAAAGTGACCACATTATCAATAAACTCACCACAAGCTGATGACACCTATATGCTCAGCTAAAAGGCAAGTTGACGTCTCATTTACATTTATCCGGTGGAATGATGACAGGGGATGCAAGTTAATTTATAACACGCAGCTGGATAACATGACATTAGCCAACGATGATTTGTTGACCAACGTCAGATTCGTCAAAAACAATCTCCATAAGTTGTATCGAGATAAGATGACAGGCCCGTTGGACATGGGCGTTAACAAAGTAATGTCAGCGTATACTCCGGTTAATTCGTTAGATCTAACAAATAAGAATTACTTTGATAATTTGAGAACATGTGCTATTTCAACAGCAACTGCTCCGGTTGATGCATCATATTTAAGAAAATCTGGTGGGATGATGACAGGTCCGTTAAAAATGGGCGCCAGCAAAATAACGTCAACGAATATTCCGTTTGATACCACAGATTTGACAAATAAAGCTTACGTCGATAGTGCTGCTGCAACTGTGAAAGGAGCAACAAAACGATCTAAAAACAATGATGGTTATATTCATTTGTTAGTTGGAGCATCTGACAATAGAGAAGAATATTTTGCTAAGGCGTCTACACAATATACTGGAAATAATCCAAATCATGCTTATCTGATTAATTTTGATGATGTATTCAACGGTAAAAAATGGACAATAAATGGCGAGACGTCAAACGTTTGGATTAAAATTCAGTGTCCAGTTGCAGTTGCGATTTGGCAATTTCATTTGCGAAGTCGACTAAATTTTAGTCGAATTTATAACTGGGGGTTGGAAGGATCTAATGACAATGCAACTTGGACAACGTTGTATAGCACAACTAACTCTTACATTAGTACAACTGCATACTTTACACTTGTAACTGCAAATACGGTAACAAAGTACAAGTATTTCAGGATCTTTGTTGTCGCAGCAGAAAAACCGTATCTTGGTCTGACTGCGTTTTAAATATACACCGTTGACGATCAAATTTAATCTGACGTTCAAGAATAATGACAACAATAGACGCACGAATTATAACCGTGGACAAATAGTTTTATGAAAGTATTTTTAAATTAAAACAAGATATGTCTGTTGTAAATGTTGATAAACTTGATCCTGATGCTAAAGCTGAAGAAAATGCTGCAAATGAAATCAGCAAAATGAAAAATTTAACATTAGAAGCCTTGAACATTGAAATGCCAGATTTTACAGAAGCGGAAGATAACGTTGCAATTGTAATGTGTATGTGAGGACGTCAACTAAAAGATGCTATAAAAAACTTTGTTGTTATCAGCAAATATTGCCATCCGGCTGATTGTCGTGAGGAACGATTAAAATATGAAAATTTGATTTAAAAAAAAACGCATTGCTAGAGCTAAGTAAAGAAAATACAATTTTGATTAAACGATCAAATCTAATAGAAACTAGAGGTTATGCTGGAAAAAATACACGAGCAATAGCGAATAGTAAAAACACAGGATAAACTTGATAAATCAACAGAATCAAAAAAGAGAAGAAGAAAATTGAATAGAAACATAAAACGTAGAGACGCATTTTTAAAACATAGGATATTACGTTAACTAGGTATGGACTATCATAATAAAGCCATGTTACTCAAAATTTATGATGGCAAAGGGGATGCTGAGCAAATGCTAAAAGAGTATATTAACGTAATCAAAGACTATGTCAATTCCAGCGAACCTTGATCCGGTTATTGTCAATAAATCAATAAAGATGATATCAGATTTTGATGCTATGATTGAAGTATATTCAGATATGGAAAAAGAGTTGCTTTTTAAAGACTTTGACGAAGTTGACCGTCCTCATAATGATGAAAATATTCCGTTACCGTCACTCAAGCGCTCCAGAAATTTCATTCTAAGAAGTTACTATGATGAAATAAAAAATAGTAACAGATAATAGTTATAAAAAATGAAAAGTCGAATTGCTACATAATACATTGCAAATGAGCATAACGGAAAGCCTATGCTACAAAATGATGTAAGAGCGTATGCAACAGTGTGGCAATTTTAATACTAGGATTTATTGATAAAACTGAAAAGCAGCATGCTAAATTAACGAATAATGTAATTGGTGAAACCGTGAGAGAACATTTTCTGTCATATACTTGGTTAAGAAAAAATGAGGTAATAATAGATAAAAGATATGATGATAAGATGTCTGCAATTTATGACAAGTGCAGAGAATTTATTGCAGATCCAAAAAGCAATAATCTGAGAAATCGGTTGGAACAAGAAGCTGGAAGATATAATTGTATTGTGTTAAGAAATTAATAATGAAAAAGCAAATCATAGACTTGAACTACATGTCAGAAGAGACTCCGAAATAGAACATGATGCACTAATGCAATACTATACATTTTTATCACAAAAAACTCTGGTGCGTAAAACGATGTTACTTATACAACGGCAAAATTTTGCGTTACATTTAGTATGTTCCAATTGCTTTGATGAGTTCTGGTATAATTTCTAGTGGAACTTCGTTAAATCCCTTTTTTGTGATAACTTCAGGTGTTGGTGTTTCATTGACGGCAGCGTGTAAGAAAATAGAACCACGACTTGAGACAAAAAGTGCATGTAAAACCACTAGCTTAACTTAAAAGAGTTTCTTGATCAAATCAGATCTTACTTGCGTGGCGTTAAATACGGATGATATGATCCGTGAATTTCGGAATATTGACAGAATGTTGACTGACATCTTGCCAATGCGAACTGACAAATTTGAAAACAGATATAAAAAACAAATCAAGTTGAATGTGTTAGCTCTAGTAGAGCGGACATAAATCAGATATAAAATTTTGTATAAACTTAAGAAATATCAATAAAAAACGATTGATTATCAAACATGAAATAATGTATAGTAATAAGTATCTGTGGGGCTTTATGTTTCAAAGACCCTTTTTTATAGGACAAAACAAAAGTCAAAAAGATAGACCGAAGCAAATGAATCATGAAAAAATGCCCGACCAAAATCCATGAATTTAAAGAGTTGGGGTAGGGCGGGGTGATGGTGGTCTCATAGGGCCTGTCGGTGAATATTTGTATTTGTCCTGGGAATAAAAATGATCTTTAAGCTAGAAACCCCACATATTCTTACTACTGATGCCATGTTATTAATAGAAGCCCGTCATTACGGTGGGTTCTTGAGGCTGTAATGTCAAGGAGAAGATTGATACCTCGGACTGGTGAGCGAACGGGTGGTTCGGGAATGTGTCACAATTTTTGACGACTCTTTGGAGTTGCAAAGATGCATGTGTCACACTAACAGAGCAAACAAAAGGTACCTGATCGATAGTTGTGAAATTATCGAAAATAATGCAAATAAAACACTATGAACAGCCAATTTGTGGTGTTTGTTTAATTTGTCTGATCCAATATGTGTTATTTTCTCTTGAGTCGGTTACACAAAAGCAAATCCACGTTTCATCACCTGGTTGGCGATTTTAAATCAAATCCAATTTTCGTCCGCTAAGAAGAAATGCGGGACGCATCGTTCTCAAACATTTATGAGTTTAAAGTGATTATTCATTCAAACGATTATTCATTTTATTACAAGCAGCTGAGGAATTAATACTCCTGATAACAGGAATGTCTTCCTTATCGAACATCTTCATGAATTCTCCCCTTCACAGCAGCCGATTCCCGCTCACGAATTGCAGACAACTTCCTTCTAGTACGCTGGTCATCTTTCATCTTGAATGATGAAAACTGGAAGGATTACTTCCTTAAACTTTATCCAAGTCGGCCATGATATCTCAGTCAGAGGGTACCCTAAGAATGGTCGGAGTTTACATGATTCTCTTTGCTCAGTAGCAGAATTATATTTTATTCCCACACAGGATGAAAATGAACGATACATTTTCAGCACCCATGCCATGTGACATTACTACAATATAATGTTCTGTTGTATTGGTAATATATAAATGTTAGTATTGCACCAATGCAAAATTTCCATCAGCAGAAATGGGCTTTGAAAATAATATTTGGATATTGCTGCAACGAGAGCTATGGTTTTAACTCTTTTTGATCGGTATGATGTTTAATTTAGATGTTTGAAGCTATAAACCTAAGAATCGATGTTATATAGCATATTCCAGTTAAGGTGGCTATTGGAGCCCTTGAAATGAAATTCGTTTACGAAATTAATGTGGAAATCCCCTCCCATGTTGCGGTCTTTCTTTCCTTTCACTCGATATCTCTCTTGATTTTGCCAGCGTAACTATCTACCTGTAACAAGAAACAGGTCAAATAAACTTCCTTAATATTTATTAATTTGATAATCCTTGATTCAATTTAGTAAGATGAATTTAATTTAAACGCGATTGATCATTCCAAAAACACTTGCCCATCATAGTTAATATAAACAAAATCTATGTCAATTTGTATTCGAATCAAGATGGCAATGATGCTTTGCAAATTTTGTTCATCGATGTGTGATACGGACACGGTTGCGTCTAAGTATTAAAAAGGTGAGCGACGTCAAAAACACCGATTTAGCCGTTAGTCGGACTTCTGGAATATAATATCAGACTCACATGCACACGTTAAATTGCTGTGATATCTTTAAACAATCGGCTTCTTGGAACCTACTCAATTAGGGTACAGCACAGTGAGAAGCCGTTGAATAAGGCGCATGGTTTCCACCCCAAGGTAACATGATACTCGCCCTGGGAAGACATTTCGTCATTTTAGCACAAAAGCAAGACTATTAATTGTGTCAAGATACTGAACACATGCTGGATAGTCTATGTAAACAACAATAAACTATTTCATATTGCAAAAATATTCATATTTCAGGTAAAATTCTCGAGAGGTATAGGAAATGCTGGACAAAAGTAAGGTCACATAAGGAAAAGATGACATAAAGAAATGGTAACATTAAATGGAATTGAGTAAACTATTATATATAATTGCTATTTCCTGTGGTTTTATGACCTATTGTCCGTCCGTTACAGACGTCACGCTAATGCCCGATGGTAAGATGACATGTTGGGAGTCGTCATTTAACTTCAATCTGAGGGCAGTAATTGTTGTATTATACTACTGAAAAGTGAAATTACCCGTGTAAAGGCAAAGGTGCAAAACCGGAGTAGTTTGTTTTTTCTCTGAGTTGTCAAACACATGTTTTAAACTACCTCTCGAAGGGCAAGAATTATGACGATAACGCAGCAGTAATATCACTTGAAGATAAGGGTAATACAACATGACGTCATGGACATGTGAGGGCAATGTGAGATGACGCCATGGACATGTGAGGTTAAAATGGCATAACCTTAAGAGTGCTATAAGGATATCATAAACATTCGATGATTTTCGGAAAAATATACTATAGTGTTAAATTTGACATTTTAATTTCATCCAGTTACTAACTGGATTTAAAATTGAGATATATTCACACATTTTCTAGTGATTAACTCAATAAAAAAGAACCAGTCCAAAGTCGTAAAATAAAGATTTTGAACAACAATTCTTAAGCTCATGTTGATTGTTTTGTACAAAACAAACTGGCATTCGCTTTAATCATTAATGTTACAGTTGGTATCCTTTGACGTGTCCTATTTCAGGATTTCGTTTATTGAATACTGAACATATACAAGTACTAATACATTTGCACATATAAACCTCATCATGAAGTCAGTTGCATGGCAATTGCACTAAAGGTTTTGATTGAAGTGTCATACTATAACACGTTTTGTCACATGGCAGAATAGTTCGCATTAAGATTGTTATTGGTAACAAAACGTAACATTGCATTTGGTAACCAAACTTCTTTCATCTAATTTATTGATTGTGGCCATGCATGTTGTGCTTAATATGTTTTACGTTCTATTGATTTGCATATCAATTTATTTCATTTTTATTGGCGTATTTTTGGCTATTATTTGTGTATGCTCTTTTTCAATGTTAAAATTTACTTGAAAACGATGCTTCATGAAATGTGTGCAAAACATATACATTTGTTGTGATTTTTTTCCTAAAAAAACACGCAGAACGTTTTACGAAGTACACGCAGATTTAAAAGAAGAAAAACAACTGGTCTGCAGCGTAACAAGTTTCAAATATCGACTATCATTGTTGGGTTACACAGGTGAATATAAATCACCTGGTTTATACTATATGATTCATCTTCTTTTTGGGGTAAATAAATCACAGGCATATGATACCCTTATCACCCAGCTATCATCCTTTATTGCTCATAATATCGCATGACACATGAATGTAGACAAAGAAGCGCCTACTTATCCTTAAAATGAATTCAACCAAAGAAAATAAACGCAATTTCATAACACCTGCTTGAGGTGATTTGCAATGAAGGGCAATATATGCAACCATTATGCATCAAGGAATTAAAGCATTATGAACACAGATCAGGTGATTCAGTTAAATTCATGTATTGAAAGTAGAATCTTTTTTCAGTGAAACAGGCGCTGTGGTCTCGTTTATGATTACACACCCGTTTTTCGAAAAATCTATATTCGAAATCATCATTTAAACTAAACCAACTGAAAATATGACACCTTCTAATAAAGAATACGCGGGAATGCATCTGGGAGGGGAATATGATAACAAAAGCTGCATCTTCACACAGATTGTTATAATTCGATATACTTATTTTCCAGTAGTTTATTATGAAGAAATAAATGACATTGGTACCCAACATACAGATTAATCACAGGGAAAGGTTTAAAGAGGATATATTTATTTTATAATGCAAATGAGACCAATTGCAGACATGAACAAAGCGTGTAGAGACATGAACAAAGCGTGTAGAGACATGAACAAAGCGTGTAGAGACTTGAATGAATTGGTGTTAAGATGAATATGGCTACCGTATGTCAAATTCATTTTATGCCACATTTGGCAGACGTTGTTAAAATTAAAAAAAACAAACGAAAAAAAAATAAACTTGTTTATAAATATTTTTCTTTTTCAGGTTCTCACTCAAGCGTATTAGAAAAAGTTTCAAAGATTAGTGGCAATCGTTTAGAACGACCTTTACGTTGTATGTTTTATTGCAATAACAAAAGCGATTTCCTCCCACCATTTGGTAAAACGATCTGGACAATTTAGATAGGCTATGTGCTAATATTTTCGATCACACTGGACAAAAAAAGAGATCATAATATGGAAGTATTTGTACAAACTCTGAATGTTTCTCAGACAAATAACAATTCTGACTGAATTGCAATAACGTCATATAATATTTCCATTGTTGACTTTATTGATATATACTCAGGAAACACACGTTTTGATAAATCCTTGTACTTCTAATTTTAAACATGAAGAATAACGTAATGATGTTCCCATGAATCAATAGTATTCATATAGGGAATAACGTAATGATGTTCCCATGAATCAATAGTATTCATATAGGGAATAACGTAATGATGTTCCCATGAATCAATAGTGTTCATATAGGGAATAACGTAATGATGTTCGCATGAATCAATAGTATTCATATAGGGAACAGACTGTGGAACATGAATCAGTAGTGTTCATATAGGCAACCGACTGTGAAACATGAATCAATAGCAAAGGGAAAAGAAGAGAAGGTCTAAAAGAATTAGACGGATGGACAAGCAGCTTAACTGTTACATGTCGGAATCAAAATCAACGACATTTACGATTTGAAGAGTTTGCCAAAACTAACTGTGCAAACATGAAAACAACCGGCGGAGCATGATTAAAACTGTGGCAAAGACTGGACAATGTTTAACGGCAAATGCCGTGGTACAGCAAGAATGCGGAGTAAATCACGGTGGAAACTGTAATAATCTATCGCTTCAACAATTTTTCAGTCTTATCTCTACGATGTCTGCAGTGTGACAGTTTATAGTGATGTCTAGCACTGGGGCATCCTGCCACATATATATGGCATCAAATCCCACCTATTCACATTATAATGCCTACACGCCGATCAGTCGTAACACTAACGTCTTGACGCTGAGCGCCAAGAGAGGCACCTGCTAGTAACACTTTTATAAGTCTATGGTACGACTCGGTCGGGGTTCGAATTCGCTACTTACGACATCCGAGGCGAATGCTCTAACCTCTTAGGTGGCCGAAGCGGTCAAAAGATAGCAATGAAAATATTATGCAAACAAATGTAATAAGAATCATAGCAACGATCGTTCTGGTTAAAATAACCACAAGAGTAGTACGAACAAGAAGAGCAAGTACAACACTAAGAAGAAACAGACAGGCAAAACTGTTTTAGAAATGATGCATATATGGGCGCAAATGAAAAATGTCAATATTATTTATCATCAACATAAACCTTGCACGGAATGTCAAGCAGGATTCCATATTGTCTAACGCACTGTACACCACCTGTTACCGAAATAATTGCACCATATCGATTGAGCTCACGCTACAACTGTTCATGCTAATAATTTCAGGGTTTTTGTCACCCACCTTTGGATTAGTAAGAGTATTCCTATCTTGCATTCACCAAGAATGTACATTGTTTGACTTAATATGCACCTCCTGCTATGTGTAATGCATTTATAACGTTCAAGAAGTATTCTTTATATGTGCAACTGAAGAAAAAAAATTATAACCAAAGAGAAAAGAAATTGATATTGCAACCATTCTCATTTTTAAAATTTGAGAACATTGTAAGGGAAAATATCTGATAAAGAGAGAAAAAGAAGATATAATTAATTGTAATAGCCAGTAAAACAACATTGTTCATTTTTATTCTCAACGTAATAGATACATTTACATAAAATGCATTTGATGCGCCTATGCCAGACCAGTAACATGCTTGGGCACGAATACTGTCACCCAGAAGGTTATCACATGTAAAAAGCTAATGTACTATCACATAAACAAAAGAAAGCAATTGACCTTGAAATATCAGCATATAAGCCTTCTGTATCGAATTCTCTTTCCTTATGCATGTATATATGCATAGTATTTGAGTGAAATAATACCTATCCAAATAAACTGTCAATTAAGGCCTTCTTCATTGAATAGTAAGTCTGATTATACGCCTTAATTGTAATTCTTTAATACATTGCCATTTTTAAGATATCAGTGTATGTTTGTATATATATATATATATATATATATATATATATATATATATATATATATATATATATATATATATATATATATATATATATATATATATATTATATATGTGTGTCTGTGTGTGTGTGTGTATGTGATACATAAAATGATTCAGTCTTTTTCATACTTGTTGATGCCCTAGATAAGCGAATGGACTTGGATATTAATGAATGGCCAGAGAATAAAGTGTAAGAACCTATGCATTCTCGTAAAGCATTATGGGTTTTTAACTATTCTTGAAATTAAAACAGGAGCTGCCTTTTAAAACCTACGTGCCAGGATAGATACATATATCGGACGGACACGTTCTTGCAAAATATACAAAATCAAAACATTTTACAGACAGGAAATTTAGTTGATTTCAGAAACATGGGCCAATTATATTATTATAAGGCCCGTTATGCTAGTAACATAGATATATCTAGGGTCTCTACTTTGGATATTCTGTATTATTACCACAACAAATAATTTTTATGCTCCCAACTATTTCATCCCTTTATCAAAATAATATTTTACGTAATTATTGTTCTCCAGGTTTTCAAATTGTACATAGTATGATAATAGAACGAGTATGTGACAAACCATTATAACGTCAATGTTTAAGTGTGTCGCGTGCTAAAAATGCGAAAACTTAACAGCACTGGGGCTTAGAGAAGAAAATTTTGTTACGGCACGATAACTATTAAACGAATATGTTCACAGTATTTGCCTGAGCAAGAGTGATTATCTTATTGTGTTACTCAAAATAACCGAAATCTTTCAACCTACAAATTATTGACTGTAATCCATTTACTATATAGAGGAGAAACCTAAACCGCAAACAGCAATATCTGTCGACAATTTAAACATATTAGGGGTTTGTAAATTATATCTGATATAACAGTGCATCCGTATACACAGATAACTCAAAGATGATATAATAAAACATGGACGGATATCCGATATTGCCTTGAACGCTAGTTTTCTTATCAAGTTCGGTTGTCTCCTACACACTCAGACTAATGATGTAGCCGTGAGTATCTGCATTATTTTTCAGCGTAGTTTAATTGTTGTTTGCTTTTCGATTTTAAGCATAATGTAACGTGTTTAGGCTTGAATAAACAGTAACACAAAAAGAGTGAAAACAACAAGATTTTTAAAATTTAACAAATGATTTAATTTCCTGGAAAATTCTGTAAAAATGAAAAAAGGAAAAGAATTTACGGTTTCAAGAATCAAATCTAAGAATAATCCACGAATTAAATTATAAAAGTCCTAGTAATAAATGTTCAAATAATTTCAAATCCAAATCCTGATGTAAATTCCAAGATGGATGACGATGACGTATGCTGTATTCAGTACTGTGCTTATCTTCATTTCCTTGTAGAAATACAAATAATGGCACTCCGGTGTTGGAAATCCAAATTAAATTTGTAAGCACTGTCTTACCAAAATTTCTGTGTGAGCACTCGTCAAAATATTTCCAGAGAATAAAGAAATAAAATCCTTTCGAAATCCAACTGATCTGAAAAATTATTATAGATCAAATCTGGCAACAACAAATTAACTTGATATCAGTATGAAAAGCCCAAAACTGAGAAATCTCTCTCAAAACAAAGATTATATTGTATATAAGACGCAGTTTCGAAATTCCCCCAAGTTGCGAAATCAAAGGGGGGTCACATGATCGTGTTTATATCACATACACAGAATATGGCCTTGATTAGACCAATGATTTTATTCCCAGAGTAAAAATAAAAACAAGTGTTTACTTCTTAACCTGCGTAGTCTCATCATGACCTTGACAACAACCAATCATTTTAAAATAAAATTGAACTTTGTTTACTAATTTTGATTCCAGGTCAGAATTTAGATCAACACCTGGTGTTTATAAACTAACAGTCAAGGTCAAACAATTTTCTGAAAAAGTATCATCTCTAGTATATAAATAAAATGTACATTATAATAGAATAAAAAATTTAAAACTGACTAACAATTAAATTAAAAATAAACATGATTAAATCAGATATACGTTACAATAAGCATCTGACTTTCAGAAATGAACTGTTTAATTTCGTGTACCACTAATGTAATATCCTCCAACTGGTCGCCCGTTTCTCCTTTCTTTCATTATTTCCTGAACCGTTGGACTGTATTTATAACTTAAAATAGTTTAAATGCGATGTATTTTTAGGATGAATTTTATTTACAGTTCTATCCATAAGCCATTAACCCTTTATAACCAAGGAGGTTTCAATGATTAAATGTGCTAAGATTTTAATCATGTATACGGTGATATTGTAAAGCGTTTAAGACGTTTGGTTGGGGAGGATCAGCTGAAGAGCTTGTACATCAACCGCTTAGTGGCACCACGATGCATATCTCGATACAATGGTGGCGACACAATACATACTACGATATGCACCATCA
Source organism: Sinohyriopsis cumingii (assembly GCA_028554795.2). NCBI lineage: Eukaryota > Metazoa > Mollusca > Bivalvia > Unionida > Unionidae > Sinohyriopsis > Sinohyriopsis cumingii. Next base: position 33,955,524 of record CM068828.1, on the reverse strand, counting down.
ATACATATTGCAATACAAGACATGTGATCACAGGACAGACCCCTGCATTGGTCTTTCCATAGAACGAAGGTGTTGCTGTGCTGGTGTTACTGATATTCTCTGAATATATAGTGCATGTTATACAGATTCTGCACATAGTTTCCAATGTACACAATAATTCTGGTACAGTACCATTTCAATCATTTGCCCTTTTTGCAGTTTTAATAAATGAATTGGTCTTGATGTAATGTCACTAGATGAAGGGTGCATTCCTTAAGATGTTTGTATAACTGAGTTTTCATGTCCCAGTCCACTTCATAATATCAAGATCTAAAGTCTGTAACAGGCATTTCTTGGCGCATTGCCAAATCACGTAAACAGAAGGCGTAGGGTGAATGATATATGACCATGACCGTTAATCACCTTTCTTCTCAAATCATTAACCACAAACTTCTCTTTTACTTTCTTATCAAGCGAGACAAAACAGTAATTTGTACAATCAAAATATTTGGATCTAGTTTTGGATCTGCTATCTTCGGTGTTTACGTTTCTCGGGTGGGATCTGATACAATGATGTGTTGGAATGAGTCATTTTATTTTTGTGTGATCACTTATCCTGCTTGTGAGAAGTGATTTGGTTTTTGCAATCGTCCTGTTTATAATAGAAACGTTTGGCTGAAAATCATTTATGATGAGCCAAACGTTATGTCATCTTCTCTACTTGCTATCAAAAAGATGATGCAAGCAACATAATCATTATCTCCATGATCAGTACAATTAACATAAAATCATTCACTAAGCTGAATTTGTACGGGTATCTGTAAAGAAGCTTTGGTCTGTTTAGATGCATGTAGGTGATAGAAAATATTGATGCTGTTTAAATACTGATGACAGTCTTAGTACAGCAGACAACACCACCTTATGTTCGAGGTACCCAAACCGGCAGAACAACATTTTGTTAACATAAGTTAGAACGACGCGTTTGGTCTCATATAATATTGTATGATGTCACCTCAGAAATCATGTGCGAGCTGAGAAATCTGCAATGTAATACCCAATGCGTGTTCCAGCCTACGCGCAACTAAGAGACATAATTTTAAATCACATTTGCTTCTACCACTTTTTAACTGGCAAAACATCGGGTATATTGTCACAAAGATAACAGTTCCAACATCTGATTAGTTGATTAGTACACACAGAACTGTTTGTATGTGCATGATGAGCAAATACATCACTTGTAGTGCGATTACTCGTAATAGGCTATGATATGTCCCAACGAAACAATTGTACTTCTTACGTTCACAAAACTAAATATAAGATTCTTATTAATTATTTGTATATGTTTAGTAATAATGACTAACATCGCATGTTACAGATAAGTGGATGAATGTCACAAACATATCATAATTAATAATTATATAAAGGCATAAAACCGAAACGCATGATGAAGGGCCAACCCTAAAGGTATCTATGTAAAGTATCTCTTCTTAAATCCCCTTCAACTATCAGTTCTCTGTCTAATTTTAACGAGACATTAAAAATCACTTTTAAGGGTGGTGTCACCTAAAATGGACAAATTACCGCTTAACGAACAATTCACGAGCAATCAATTTTCTACATTAATATGCTGGCAATCAGAAAATTAACCTTCCTGAACAGTTTTTTTTTTAACTTCTGAATCGACATGCAAGGAAACGTTTACCCGGCCACAATATTTCAAAACACATCCTAATATTCATTATGTTGATTGCTCTCAAGAGAGTCAAAATCTTCCTGTGTCAGTGAAGTTGCACATTTGTCTACATTTACGCGAAGCATTGCTTCACATGAACAAGCTGTTGTGCATGGTAGGTAATGCACCGAACAGGAGTGAATTTTCAAGCACAGGTCAGAAGTGCACTCGCTGCTGATTGACTCATTAGTTTTGGCCTCAATGTACCATCCACTTCATTCTCGGAGTGAAAATGTATTGTTGAAAGAACATCAAGAGTGCCGATGTCTGTATCCAAGTGAAGCTGTTATCAGTTGGTGAAAGCTTTTAATCAGCAATCATCATCACGGATATTTTACACTTGAACACACTCTAAGAACCAATCAACTTACTTTCGCTACAGAAACAACTAACTCACTATGTTGCAGCAGACGTTTCAACATTATCAAAATTAGTGGTATCTCCCGATGATGTCATGGTCTGATATATATATATATATATATATATATATATATATATATATATATATATATATATATATATATATATATATATGCATTCTACATCATGATTCTGAAGGCGTTTCTCTTTCCATATAAAATAGGGTACCGACAATGTTACATCCTGTTCATTCAATGACAGGAAACAGTCTATTGTTCTATGCTATGATTAGTTTGTCATATACTGTATCGATGTGGAAGAACCTTTTGAGATTTCCTTGCCTGACAGTCACTTAGGTTTTTTGGCCATGATGGACAGACGACGGGTTAGAAGAAACACTGGGCTGTACCCAACCAAGACACCTGCTCCAGCTTATGTTGATGTTATGGCATGCATGATGATCTATGTGTCTGCTTCTACTTACCTGGAATGCAATTAAGAACATTGTGACTCTGAGATGTAGGGGATATCCATAGTTAATACATCGTGCACATCATCAACAAAATTGACTGGTTTGCAGCCAGACTGTGTACGCTATTCCCTGCCATGTACTCTATGTGTAGAGATGCAATATTTGACACGTTTTCTTTCATACTGAGGGGGTGGGGTGGGGTGGTTTAGCGGTACCTTGACTTCAACCCGCACTTTATAAACAGCGATGAAGTGTCCTTCCTAAAGTACTACACTTTTTGTGATCTGATGCTGTCCTGAATGTATATGTCAAATATAATATGCACCTGGTAAAGAATCTCGGTGTTAATGTGTTGGTGGAGCTCTCTAAATGATACAGAAAGTGCTTGGCTAAATCATGGAATGTAACATTTATGTCCATTGTAGATAACTGCATCCGTTCAATTGGTCAGGCATAAGTGATTCTCTATAAATCTACTGTGTCCCCCAGGTTATGCATAACGTCCTCCGTTGAACACACTCAGTGACACAGAGGCATTTTTAAAGAAAAATGCCCATGCCGCAATGTGATTATCTGAAAGAAATCGACACGTACAAGTCAAATGAACATCACCTGTCCATTCATTTATAACTTTTTTGCCTTTATCTTCACTCTTCACCTTTCTTTTCGTTAGAGAGCTCAAAGGGACCTATGCAGATGATGTCCTTGAACATATCCCACAGTTTCATAACATCATTATTCAATCTACTCTATTACGCTGTTTGAGCTGAGTGATCCTCTCGATCATCTGCACCACTGCCACCAAAACATGTACTGAACTGAGCTAGATAAAGAGCTGTGACCTAATTAAAGCTGGGCCTTTCATTATAAGGGCAATGATTCCTCCTGCTCCCTTCAAATTCTTGTTCGCACTAGTTTCAAGGGCATAGTTTGATCATATACACTTGAATATGCCTCTACGTAAATTGTCAACAGAGTTTCTCTTCACGAATTCATTGCCCCTATATTTTGGAAAGCGCCTAACGGAGAGCAATAGCACAGGCAGATACCCATCTGTGTAATCACACGTTCCTTATAACAGCTCCGACATTTCGTGGGTTGATGGATGGAAAGTAACAGTTTTTCTGTGTGTGGTACATGGCCGCCACTGCCGCTAATTCCGCTTTTTTAACACGTAATGATTTGAATGGCATTACTCTCTTCTGCAGCTTTATGAACTTTAACGTATATGGTATGTTATCTAGAATCACCATTAATAGCACTTTTCACCACTGACAATGCTGACGGTTATTTTAGGTGGCACACTTCTCCAGAAATGAAGCAATTACGTTTCCTATCAAATGCAGATTTACCTATAAGACATCAGGGTAGGTATGTACTAGAACCACTTGCACTTCCTAACCACTCTGAGCAGCATCACTACTATCAAACTACAAGTTAGGTCTTTACTGCTTGGTACTGCATTTTACACCTGTGCATCTCTACAATAAGTGGCTTTGCAATTTCTATGATAATAAAAGGTAATTTGACAATCTAGAATGTTCTGTTGAAACTTCAAATTTTGATTATCGGCAGAGTCGAATCTTTCCCTGTATGCTGATAATAAAGGTACATGCATTCTTCTCAAATAATGGTTTACATATCTTTGAAGAGGGAACACACTCAAACTAAGCAGCGATTTTGGAATATGAGGAAAGACGGTAGTAGATCCTAAAGTTGTAAACATAGTTAAAGGAGCTTCTATATTGATCAAAGTACAGTTTTGCAAATATGGACCATACATGTATTAACGCCAAATGAGGTATTTCATTATTGGTTCTGTACTTATAAGAATATAGTCCTCCAATTGGTATGGAGCTACCAGTCAAAGAATCTTTGAGATTTTGTTATACAGGCCAGCACTGATCAAAAATGTTTTCATTCTTTACTATTCTTGGTAGTCTCTCGAGTCGAGGAAGACAAGTTGTGCGATCTCATCGACGGTGGACGCGCATGTGGCTCTGGAGTAGAAATTCCGATGCACACAGGCCGTTGTAGGTAGGGCATGGGACACCAGTGGTTGGGAGGCTGGGATACAGATATGTGACCTCTCTCACGAGCTGCAGCAAGACGCTGGCGGCGGTCAACCTCGAAGGTGGAACGGGCTTTTCTAGTCAGGGCTCGCTAGTGGCTTCTGTATGAGGCAGCGAACTCGAGCTGGTGGGGTTGAAGGTCTGTTGATTTGATGTGCGTCTTGAGATTGTCTTTGTACCTCTTGCGAGGGCGGTCTTGGTTTCGGTTGCGCTGGGCTTGCTCGCCAAAGAACAGCTGCTTTGTGATTCTGTTTTGATCCATGCAGATGATCTGGCCAGCCCAACAAAGCTGGGCCTGAATTAGTTTGGCTTCGATGCTTGTTGTGTTGGCTCTATGAAAGACTTCCTGGTTGGTGATTCTGTCCTGCCACTTGATCCGCATGATAGATCTCAGTGAGCGCGGATGGAATTGTTCCAACTGACTGACATGTCTTCGGTAGACAATCCACGTTTCACAGCCATACAAGAGAGACGTGAGGACAACTGCATTGTACACTTTCATCTTTGTTGACAGGCGTATATCCTTGTGCTACAAAACCTTGGTTCGGAGTCGTCCGAGTGCTTGACTGTTTTTTGTATCATCGCAATGATCTCTTTTTACAGGGAGCCATAACTGGATATTGTCCTGCCAAGGTTTTGAAACTGTCCACATTCTTCAGCTGCGTGTTGCCAATGATGATGCACGGTTGTGATGGGTTTGTGTTTGGGACAGGCTGGAAGAGGACTTCTGCTGTCCTAGGCTAATTGTGAGTCGAAATAGGTTTGAGGCTTCAGAAAACTTGTCCACGATTGCCTGTAGGAGAGTCATTTCATGAACCATGAGGACACAGTCATCTGCAATGAGTACTTCAGTGATGAGTCTTTCTAGCGTCTTGGTTTTTGCAGGTAGGCGACGGAGTTCAAACACTGATCCACCAAGACGATATTTAATTTAGATACCAAAGTCAAGGCTAGGGATGGCATGGAGCAGTACCTATGTGAAGCAGAGGTTGAAGAGTACCGGAGCGAGTACACTTCCCTGTTTGACACCGTTAGATATGGAAATTTTTCAGAGGGTTCACCGTTGGACAGAATCTCTCCAGTCATGTCATCTTGGAAGAGCTGGATGAGGTTGGTAAACTTTTGAGGACACCCGAGCTTCTTGAGTAATACCCACTGTGCGTGTCTGTTGACTGTATCGAAAGGCTTTGTCAGGTCCACGAAGACGGCATACAGATTCATGTTCTGCTCAAGGCACTTCCCTTGGACTTGTCTAACTGCGAAAATTATATCAACGGTGCTACTGTCTGGGCGAAAACCACTCTGAAATTCGGGGATGTTATCTTCTGACACTGCCGTAATAAGCCTATTGAGAATGATGCGAGCACGTATTTTGCCAGCTATAGAGAGCAAAGAGATGCGCCTGTAGTTACTGCAGACCGCACGTGTGCCTTTAGTTTTACTGAGGGTCATAATTTTCGCAAGGCGGAGGTCATCTGGCATCTCCTCCTCCGTCCAGATGCTGATTAGCATATAATGGAATGCCTCCAGAGTCTGTTCACGCAGACCCTTGTACACCTCCCCTGGGATATCATCCTTTCCAGGTGCCCTGCCACAGTTCATTTGTTTAATGGCCGTCTTTAGCTCCTCTATCCGGTTGGTCGTGAGGTGGATGTTGAGGTATTTGGTCAAGAGTAGATTGGATGACCGATGAGGGCAGGTTTAGGAGATGGCTAAAGTGTTGTTTCCATCAGTCCTTAATGCCAGCCTTGTCATTTATTAGTGTACTGCCGTTTTCTGCAAGCAACGGGGCAGAACCAGACTTTGAAGGGCTGAAGATTGACTTGATTTCGTTGTAGAACTCTTTGGAGTTGTTAATTAGCTTTCCTTTCCCACCGATAGTAATGCATCTTGCGGATTTCACTCGGAGCCTCAGCTTGATCGGATTTGAAGCGGTCTTTTCTGGGTATAGAGCTTGTGTCATTCTGCCAGTCCATGAATGCATTGTTCTTTCTGGCAAGCAGATCTTCAATGGTACCATTATTCTTGTCGAACCCTTCTTGATGGGTTCGTTTCTTGGGACCCAGAGTCGCCATAGCTGTTTCTCTTACCATGTCCCTGAGCTTGTTCCATTTCCCGGAAGCATTTCCTCTTATAGGTCTGTTGGTGGACAGCTAGTCGTCTAGGATCTTCTGGAAATTGAGCTGGGTGGAAGAACGCTAGAGTTTGACAATGTTGAAGGCTGTGCACACAGCTTATGACGCCTTGGGTGATGTGGGGCAATGAGCAGCTTAAGGGCAGTTCGGACAAGTCTGTGGTCTGTCCAGAATTCGGCTCCTCGCATGGCCTTGGTGATGAGGACATCCTGGGCATCTCGCTGGCGGACTATTACATAGTCGACTAAGTGCCATTGGCAAGATCTGGCGTGCATCTAGGTGTTCTTGTGTTTGTTCGTCATTCTGAACATTTAGTTTGTGATTAGGAAGTCAAATTATGTGCATTTGTTGAGTAGTAGCAAGCCGTTGTTGTTCATCTTGCCGACACCGTGTTTTCCAAGCACACCTTTCCACCGACCATAATCGCAGCCAATACAGGCGTTGAAGTCCCCCAGTAGTATGATTTTGTCATCAGCGTTTGTGGCTGATAGGCAGTCGCAGTTTCATTAGCCTCTCGTTGATTCCAACAGGCAGGTCTGGAAGCTGCTTCAGGAGACTTGATTTACTCCTATTGTAATAATAAATGTCAGGAAATTCATATTGCATTAATATGACCTGAGTCCAAACAGCTGGTAACAAAGAATATTCTCTTTAGTTTATTTTATCTCCTTAAATATCTTTTAAAAAAATAACTTTTTTAATTAGTTTATCTATGTAATATACATATGCTTTGTTAACCAAACGTTATATATTCCTCGTATACAGGGGCATAGTTAGGATATTTGGGTTCCTATGTGGGACCCTATGCTAAGCTTATCGATGGGCCGTGACTAACCTATAATGTAGAAAAGATAATTTGTAGGACATATACTTTGCATAATCTTGCTATATGGTAGCTACGCCCCTGCACGAATATTATTTATTTGTCGAAAGATTGATAACGTGACACTATTTTTTTGGTCTCTGTATTAAATGACATTGTTCAATTTGACGAAACATCTTGCTCTGAACATGTCATATATGATTACTAATGGAGCCGTACAAAGAAGTGACTTATTTGCGTATTCAAAACAGTGACTGATTTGGATATTTAAATACTTGATTCCGAAACTGCATGTTGTATTCAATACAATCATCAATAATAAAAATCCAGAGACTGACAGTTAATTTGAAGATATAATAATATATGTTGTAATGCTGGTTTGCATTGCTCCCAACTATCACCTGTTTTAGATTGTGCTGCTGGAATATATTCCGTTGTCTCTTGACCTTTTTAAAATAGATAACTTGATTATAAATTCAAACATATTTCGTACAGTCTTTGATAAGGAAGGAAAGACAAATTTAGAATAAATTTCTTTCTCGACAGTTCAGTAATAATGTCGCTTCTGCTTCTTGCTAGAGTGTTGTTGTGCAAGTTATCATTGAGAACTGATTCATATCATGTTTGATTCAAATAAGCAAGTCAGTATTTTAAGGTGAAATTCCATACAATTAAAACCTAATGTGATATTTATGTCTGTTTGACATTTGGCTAACTGCTTTTCCATTCTTTAAAAGAAACTTGATGTTAGCATGTATCATATTACAAGCATATTAATGTACTGAATTTTTTTTCTTATGACATAACAGGATACATCTCATGAGATTATCTAGGTCATTGCCTCTACGCAGCATACGTCCTGGATAAAGGACTTGTTTGAATGACAAAGTGACTCAGTAAGCATACAATATTGTATTTGCTGATGTAAATTCACAACTTAATCTGCATTCATGCAAGGTGTATAGAGTCGTTACAATCTCACCGAATGGCGTACTTTGTAAGTGCCAACGTTTCGCACAGCTTACATTCTGTTTGATTGAGAACGTTATCTATATATGGTCGTGAAAGAGATTTGATAAAGCTGTTTCTGTTTGACCTCCATTTCAATTATCTTAGTTCATCTATTTATAGTTAACAAGGAGTCTGAAAATAACGTACAATAAATGCGTTATACTAAATATTAGAAGGAAAAAAGATCATCAAATAAAATGAAGAACCCTAGTCATTTTATCGTGAATTAATTCCAGACTTTAATTCGTTGAAAATATGACAAGTGATCGGTTTCCGACAACATACTCAGAAACCTACCTGCCATTGTAATAAAATAGACTTCTACTCTAATCACAAATAAATTTTTTTAGATGGTTCAGCTTGTATTTCACATTATCACGCGCTATGCAAGTACACATTAATTTTGAAACATAAACATTGTTTTCCGCCTTTGATACCGGGTATACAAAATTCAAAATGCAGATATGTACTTTTGCGAGGTAGAATGGAAATCAAATTGATAAACTTTACCTGAGTAAAATTGCACTCTCACAGTAACCTTCCGTGAACGTATTAAAATACGTTTTAATTTCTTTGCTTTGCACTGTAATTATTAAAGTTCCTTAATAATACTATTTAGATCAATTCAATATATTATTATTACTATTTAGATTTCAGGATATTAATAATAATATTTAGATTTCAAGAAGTACTTTGCTTGAAATATTTTGTCCATAGCAATTGCTATAAAGTGCAAAATTACTGACACCAGCAGAAACCTAAAGTTTAATAAAAACATTTTAACATTTTTGATGGACTAGTACTCAGAAATAAATCGCAATAAATATATTTGGAAGATGAAATGGGGCAGTTTATAGTTAATGTGAGAACCCAAAATAAGTTAAAGGTTACAATGGCAGGTATGTATTGATAGCTGAAATGTTTAAATATCTGACTTCATTTCAGAGTCTCTAGTTTGGAAGCATGACCAACATCACCTAAGTCTTGTTCATACAGATTCCTTACTTGGAACCGGGAGACCACCGTTATCCGGGCTACCCTTGTTGGAAATCTCACGCAGTAATAGTTGAGACTGATTGAAGGAGACGACAATTACCTTTAAAATGTCTATCACTTTCGCCTCTCACTGGACCCAGAAAATGATATTTTATATGCTAGGTTAACTTGAATTGTAATTTAGATTGTAATGTAAAAATGCAGCAGGCAAACGTAGCACAAGTCTACGAAGATCTCAATCATTTGTTACAAATCTGTGGTATTAAACTAAATAACAGAAAAGAGCAAAGACCAAGAATTATGTAAAATTTAACAAATAATTTATTTCTCTGCAATACAACGTGAAACTTTAAAAATAACTTACATTATTGTGCATTAAATTCCAATAGTTCTAAAATCTCTATGATAAGTCCAAACGTATAAAGTTCCAAATGAATTCCAATGGTATTCGAAATAAGTATCGATATTGAATGTGTTGATATGCTGTTAGTCTCGAATATACTAATGTGCCAGTGGCCTTGAGTGTGACGATGTTCTAGCAGATGTTTGATATATCACAATAATATAATAAAAAATTGTTCTTGTTTAAATTCACCATAATTCTGAACTAATTTTACAGTCCAAGAATAATATTTAGCACTTTGTAATTCCAATAAACAATAATTTTAATAAATAAATTCAACCAAAGGAGAAACTGGACACAGCATTAAGACTGATTCTACTACAAGATGTTAAGGCAAGAATGAGTAATTTCTCAAGTAAACAAAATTATATAACAAAGCAGATGCACAATAACATAGCTAGGATGTAGTTAAGCCTCCTTATAAATTATTAGAAATTGTCAAAAGGTTTAGGAATATCCAAATGGAAATCTGATGTCCTTGACCCAGCTACAGATAAACATATCTACTTCCATTAATAACGATTTGAATATAGAATCCACACTCGTAGAAAAATATATGCTATAAGAACGTAAATGTTATTGGTTAGGTACAATATTGACTTGATGTCGAACAAGGTCAAGTAGAAAAATACCAATGTATGCAATGTTATCACTAGGAAAAGCCAGACAATAATACAAATTAAATATAGATAACACACTTTATGTCTTTCAGCTTAGATAAATTGAAAATCAAACGTATTATCATTGACATTATTCGTGCATGACAAACGCAGATAATACTGAAACTGACATGAAATTTCTTAATATTTCTTGCTCATCTAGACAGACACCGTCGGGAATTTCACTACCCAGAAGATGCTGAATAAATTAGTTATCGTTTTTAAGGAACACACAACAGAGAATGTGACAATTACATATAATATTTATCCTAAATATTTATCTATGTCACATATTCGATAACGAAAATACGTATTGGTATATAACATATTGCATACGCATTTTCTCCTCCCAAAAGATAATATTTGTCTGGTTAACATTCCAAACATTGCAACCGTAATAAAAATGATATTACTTTGTGCCTCGGGGTCCTGACCGGCCGAGTGGCCGAAAGCGCTTGTCTTTACCTATCAGTGCCACTTCACCCCTGTTCGCGTGGGTTCGAGTCTCGGGCTCGGTTAATGTGGGCATTCGAGAAAGCTTGCTAGTAGCTTCCCTGCGATTACTGGTTCTTACCGTGACTTTCCCGGGTTTTACTTCCACCAGCTATACTGGCCATGATGTATAGCTTGTAATGCGCTGAAAAATAGCGTGAAAGCCCAAACAACAATAACAGTTACGCATTCTCTGTATGCTAAGTCAATACTAGCGCAATAAGTTCTAGAATATTGTCAAATACATACGATGTAAGGGCAGTTTGCAATTTGTCTAACATATCCTCGGGTAATGCGTTGCCCTTGATAAGAGTACGTGCATTATTAGTCTCATATCGGTGATATGACTTGTGTTAACTGGTATAAAATCAAAATTACTCGAACTGTTAAGACATGGCCATGATTATTACCACACTTCTTGTGAGAATACAACATCATTACAACATAGTTGTATGAAGGTTTAATACTAGAATATGATAAGATATAAGACGGGCTGCACATTTGTCCTGAATCATGTCTATATCACAAAATTCTCGAACAAAAAAACTCAATATCCATGTCAATATGATCATCTCTTCTGGACAACTTGCATAAAAAGTATTTTCAAGATATTGGCTATGGTGAATATGATGGAGATCCGATGAATCACGTCTTCATATACAACTAACTTGATATCGTTTTGTAAACTGTATTTGAAAACCTCATGTCGAGAGAGCTATGTGTGCATCAAGAGTGGCATAAACAACGATAATTTGTACTGGTGGTCGTAATAACTACATAGATGGACACCAGCCAGTAACCCTTATTATAAAGAATCATGGACATATCATAAGTCTGTCAAGGAAATACAGGCCAGACAAAAGGAGACTTAAAAGAGAACTAGGGAAAGAAATATATTAATCATGGCAGCCTTTGCAACAATGTTGGAGGTTATATAGAACCAACCGTTTTATTAGCAGCAATGTTGAATATTATATACAGCCAATCATTTTATTAAAAACTCCAATCACAAACGACCTTTTGTTCAGCACAGAGGAAGGATAACAAGTTAATCAAGGTAGCTGTCATAATGAACAAGATTGGCGCACGATTTGTACCGTATTTATCAATGACCAGATGCAAACCCATAGATTTGGATGGAGCGGTTCAGTAATAACATGCCTTCAAGTATGTCACCATAGTGTATGTCTGAGGACACCAATTTAATTATGGTCAACTTAACGTTAGGATGCAACAGTATGCTAATTCCCATGAATTTCTTCTTCCAAGTAGTTTTGTGAAAGCCTACAACTTACCCAGGAATAAGGAGACAGTATGGTACACGCAATTACAACGCATAATCGAGGTCGGTGTGCATCCAGTAGTGCTGATCGTGACTTAGCTGAAAGGCATATATCTGAAGAAACTGGATTGGCATTAGATGTAACATAGTTTACTAATGCATCGGCTAAGATACACTTTAATATTGTTAAGAACTGCAAAATTAAACATGCCATGCAGTTAACTTTCTGCATTGTTACCTTTTTCATTTTGTATTGTATCGTGAATTCTACCATGGGAAAATGTGAACATGTTTACCAGTTTGGAAATAAATAACACATTATTTTATAAATTATATAATTATTAGTTGCTAGAAATCTGAATTTATAATCATTTTGCATGCTTATGCGTACTTACTTTGCACAAGTAGTCAGTGTTAATTCTAGAGGACCAAGTGGTACCCTGTCTAGTTCGTGCTCTCGACAGGAGTAGGCACTGCTACTTTATTTGGTAATGCTGAATCATCAGAATTGGTCGAGATTATGTGCTAGGAGTACCTAGACTAAACAGTAGTACAGGATTCTGCCTGACTAGTTATGCTTATGACGCGGGCGTGATGCATAATAATGTATGGATTAATGTAGTGATGAATATAATCTCTTGTATTAATGTTGATATAAAAAATATCATTCTGCATCCTGACCTATGACATATACAACCAGCAACTTGGTCTCGTGTTGTTGTTGCTTTTTAAAGATCAAATACTGGCCTGAAATGATCGCGTTTGCTAATATGCGAGTTGTTTTTGAAAAAGAAGGAAAATTAAATGGTATTTGCTACTGAAGCAGAACTCACTTCATAATGCTACTTTTATGAATTATTGCACACTTACACATCCATGATTATTGCACAAGAAATATTATATATAAAAAGTAGTAAAATATATTAATATGAAAATCACTTATTTCATAAGAGTAACACAAATGTATAAATAAGAATGTTAAAGTATTGAATTTAAAGATAAAACATATGACATATAAATCTTAATGAACTTAATACATTTATTTTTATTCTGATATAGCATGTCAAGGTATAATTTGCTCATTTAACATAATAGATTGTTTCATTAGGCTGACCGTATATACAATTTAAATTGTTTCATTAGGCTGTCGTATATACAATTTAAATTGTTTCATTAGGCTGACCGTATATACAATTTAAATTGTTTCATTAGGCTGACCGTATATACAATTTAAATTGTTTCATTAGGCTGTCGTATATACAATTTAAATTGTTTCATTAGGCTGTCGTATATACAATTTAAATTGTTTCATTAGGCTGACCGTATATACAATTTAAATTGTTTCATTAGGTTGACCGTATATACAGTTTAAATCCGGCCGCACTGGTCTATGAGAACAATGGGTTGTTCTTGTTGCTGTAGTTGTTGTTCTTCTGAATCTTTAAATTTAAGTTTTGAATTAAGGATTGGGAATGCACATCTCCGCCACATAGGCTCGAACACAAATGTATTAATCTTGCATAACCAATTAAAACATTTTTATTTGTGTGTGTATGTGTGTGTATGTGTGTGCTTGTGCGATTTTAATTTTTAACTTAGCTTTAACAATTTCTCAGTCACATCTCTACGACGTCTGCAGTGTAGCAGTTTATAGTGATTACTAGCAGACACGAAGCATGATGTCCCACCCAGACACATTATCCTGACACCATTCCGACAAGTCATAACACTAACCTCTTAATGCTGAGCCACAAGCCAGGCAGCTGTTAGCACCTTTTTTTAAAATCTTTGGTATGATTCGGGTGAGATTTTAACCCAAGACTTCCCGCATCCGAGGCGGACGTTCTATCCACTAGGCCGCCGTAGCAGTAGCCAATTCTTGAATCGACGTTACTATTTCAGAGGGTGAAATGTATACCGAGAACATGTGGACGCCGGTGTTGCCATTATTGAGAAATGAGGGTCACAGATGAATGGTCATGTTTCGTTAACCTTCGGATGCACGAATCGAATTACAACTTTGACATTTATGTATGTGAGAATCGTCATGCTGAGCCTAAGGTTTCTAACAATAATTATTCCAAACATAAAGTGAGACGTTCTATCTTGTATTTAATATAAAAATATAAGTAGATTGAAATGTCAAAGGTCACCAGACAAGGGACTTTTATCGGTGTCTGTCAGGTCAATGTATGCTAGTGCTGTCGTACGTAAAATTTATATATATTCCAGATTATATGAATTTTCTGCCAAATTTGGAAATATAGGGATGAATCCTGCTGAAGTGCAGAAGTTTGTTTCCTTTTCTTTCATAATGGAAATCTCAATGATTCGTTTACCATAGTTTTGATACGCGTACCATTTATTTCGATTTCTGAATTTTATATCATTTATTTTTTCTTTGAATGTATATCTGATATTTTAAACTACATGAATTTTGAAGCATTTTTTAAATATTCACTTATTTTTTATTATTTCTCGTCTGAGACTAAAGTACAAGTCTCTTATGCCGTCTCTGGCTTATCTAATTGCGGACATTCTTTTTTCAGCTGCAAACTAAAAACAGGATTTGTTCTGAAGAACTATGTGTGTGTGTGTGTATATATATATATATATATATATATATATATATATATATATATATATATATATATATATATATATATATATATATATATATATATATATATATACATATATATATATATATATATATATATATATATATATATATATATATATATATATATATATATATATATATATATATATATATATATATATATATATATATGTGTGTGTGTGTGTGTGTGTGTCTGTTTGTCAGAAAAAAAAGAAAATGGGCGAATATCTATAAATTATACGGATGTCAATGCGTTATATCAGAAAAACAAATTTAAAGCATTACATTTGATCTTGGATATTAAGTCGAATAAATAACATTGTACACTTTAGGCAGAGTTTTCTTTTCAATGCATTTCCAACTTTTGATCTATGCAAAGTGTCTAACAAAGTTAATGTTGTTTGTTTCCATTCCAGGATACATCGAATACTGCAAGTCATTATATAGTGCAAACACGGGTACGAAAGGGAACAGGGCCAGTATAGTCACCCCTCTCACATAATTCACACCAAAGATAAACGGATGTAAATGTATATGAGAAACAAACAGAATGAAGTGTGTATGTGTGTGTGTTTGTGTGTGGAGGTGGGTAGAGATGGGAGTGGGTGGGGGAATACGATGCAATTTACTTTTGCTTTATTTGTACACAGTAAATTTGATCTTGTACATTTCAAGCAAACTTGGCAAAACAACAGAGCAAAACCTACAAGAGCGTTCAATGTCAGTGTATTTCGTTAACATATTGTGGCTTTAGAAAGTTACTCAAAGTGATAATCTGAGTTTGTTTGCACAGAATATGTGAATAGATTTCAAAGCACCATTGAGCTTAAAGAATTTGATTAGTTCTTTTTAACAGACTTCAGTTATGTTCATTGTAATATTAACAATTTGATAAAGTGGCAAATTTGCTAACAATAATTGCATTTTACTGAATTCAGTTTATTACACAATACCTTAAACATATTTTAATAACCAAATCATGAACATGTGAATATACAATACAGACATTGCCCATGAAAATAGTTAACGCGGGTGAATACCTTAGATTTATTTAAACCATTCTTTCCTTTCTTATTTTTGTTGTATTATATACATTTATTGAATTTACAGTTTTTCTTTTATAAATATCAAAGTGATATAATTTGAGGTGTTCATGTCCACTAAAATCGTTAATTTGTCCTTGGTTCAGTAATCGTAACCCGATATAAACATAAGAGCGATTATGTTACAGTTAAGCTTCACTTGTATGATGTTTGTGTCCAGATTTGCCTCGTGTATATCTGTGTATTCGTCAAAACCAAGGGACAAGGTCTGTGTTAAAGTGTTTGACTAAAATTATCGCGTGTTTCTATCATTTTCAGCGCTGTGAGTAAATTTATAATTGATTCATTACTTAACAAATTTCCATTCACAAAATGAGGCACAATTTGCCATTTATATATTTGAAGATTTTCAGCATTTACTGTACTATTAAAATTAGATATTTATTCAGTTATAGACCAATACTATTTAGGATCATTTAAACATCAGCTTTTACACATAGAGTATTGTCCCGTCTTCAGTCGTAGTATCAGTTTGCATGTCAGTATTATGTGAATAAGTATTACTTTAAATTTTAAGTTGTCTACAAGGTTTAAGGGGTTTGATATCTCATGAATGTCAAGTCTGATTAAATTTTGTGAAATCGGGTCTACATTTGATATACCAAGAAAAGTATTTTTCCTAAAACAGTTTTTATAATATTTCAGTTAATATATGTACATCCAAAGTTAAGCAGATAATGTTCCTGGAACGTGCATGATTTTTTTTTTTTTTTGGGGGGGGGGGTTCGTTTCCACTTTTAGTAAGGTGTCTGAAAATCAAAAGGACACGGACTGAAGAGGAGAGTATGATCTACCCATCATCGATGAGACCATACTTCACATCTAAGCATATGCCCCCAAAATATGTCCTTCAAGACAAAGTCAACTAACTGAAATACACGTGCACTTAGATCCAGATTAATATTAACTCATACAACGTAATATGCGGTTACTGACAATGAAGGCAAATAAAACATTTATTTTACTTAGTTGCAAATAATATTGGTGGGATTGTGAGAACATGATCAATTAATTATGAGAATCGGATTGTTTCTAATAATCGAATTATTATTTTTTAAAGTAGGGAATAGCTATTAACTTGTTTATTAGTATCATTGATTATGTTTAGATGGGGCTTCAATGGAATTTATAAATCATGCCGATAAATAGATATGTGTAATTACATCAATTCATTGCGCCTTGTTTTCCCCCGTACACAATGAAAATCATAAAAAGTTTGGCAACGTATTTTCCTACGTTGTAACATCGTACAGATATCATGTATATGCCAAAAGGTTATGAAACCTTAATTAATTTCCCACAGACCATCCCAATCTCATTCAGCTTTATTCTAATGGTCGCTTTCGTAGACTTTAAAGCATCTTACACCAAGGCACTGATTGTTGAATCCAAACGCACAGTTTATGTGATTCAATTTGGCAAAAATTCACTTGCACATGAATAAATGTTGCAAGTTGCAAATTATATATCAAACAAGAAGGGCAAATACTTATTCAAGGATCAAAGATAATACAACTTGTTATAAGGATGTGAAGATACTTAAAAGAGGTTATTTATCTATTTGAAACATGCTGGATGTCATATTTCTAAAAAAACAAGCGACGTAACTAAAACCTCATATGTCTTCCAAACCATTTAAAAATCACTGGAATAGTTTTCTTCTTTGATACATTGCGTTAGAGAGACATGATTTAAAATTGATTCATAATGAGCTAGCTGTACTTATAAAAGTTTAGAGAAAACTAAATAATACCCCAAAAATATAATGCAAAAAGTCTGTATTGAATATGAAGTACAATCATTGTTAAACTGATGTTGTTTCAAAGCTGGTCGGCGTAGAACAGGACGAAGAATTCCAGTTATCTCCCTTATGCCCTTTCTGGCTCAACTCGACCGTTAATTTCGATAACCTAATTCAAATCCCTATTAAATCATCAACTTTTGTGTCAACTATCCAAGAGATATCTCTGCTTATTGCATTCTTCAATGCCCAATCAGTAGGACCACCGGAAAAGCGCACAGAAATAGTTAATTTTATCAACAATCAGAATATCGACGTCTTTTTCCTGACAGAAACATGGCTAAAAGCATCAGGCGATGAGCCCAAGTGCACGGATCTAACACCCACCGGTTACTTCATCAAGTCGTTCCCCCACCACTCTCGCGGAGGTGGAATTGCTGTCATCACAAAGAACTCCATGATCAAACGTCTTAACCACACCACAACTTTCAGTTTCTATCACACATTGTTCGAACTAGTCCAAATCACACTTAAACTGGAACAAAGGTCAGTCCATTTCTTCTGAATATAACGCCCTCCTCCTAGTAGAAAAAACAAGCTGACTGAAGCTGTCTTTCTGGAGATGTTTCCGAATCTCCTGGAGTATGGAAATTCGAAAGGTGGCACCCTGATTATTCTTGGAGATTTCAACTTGCACTTTGACTGTCCCGGAAACCCAAGCACATCAAAATAGCCCATTAATGTTTTCGACCTCAAACAGTCAGTTTCCCGACCCGCCTGTAAACATGGTCACATTTTAGACTGGATTCTTCATAGACTTGATGATAATACTCTACGTTCCTCCCTTGTATCTTACATCAGATCACCTCTGCATTATATGCCATCTTGATGTATCAGTCCCTAACCCTCCACCTTTATTTGCTACTAAGAGAAACCTCCGTATGATAAATAAAACCAAATTAAAGCAGGACATCCAAGCAAACCTAACAACTTATCTACCTCTTACAGCAGAACAGCTCGATAACTGCCTGCGTTCATTGCTCGACAAACATGCCCCAGCCACCAAGTGCAGAGTATCAATTCAAAAGTGTTCTCCATGGTATAGCAGTGTTAGGAACCAGCTTCGCACTGCTAAAAGAGACCTCCGTAAAGCTGAAAGGCTTTGGCTTTCCACCAGAGTCACTATTCATAAGCAAATCTATGAAGCCGCTAAGAAGAAAGTCAGAAAGATAGTCCATGCAGCAAAATCAAAAGCTAATGTCAAGGAACAAATGTACACCAGTTCCAACTACCCTCTCTCTAGTCGACCTTCCGGACCTGTTTGCAACTTTCTTCCGTGACCAAGTACAAACCATTAGAGATAATCTTGACAACACAATTTCAGTTGACTCGTCGTCACCATACAGTTGCGATACAGAATTTCAGCGGCAACCATTAGCAGCATTTGAACCTGTCTCTATGGATTTAGTAAGTAAATTTGTGATAAAGAGTGCACCATAGTCATGTGAACTTGATATAATTCCATCATCACTGCTGCTTGAGTGCTTAGATCCAGTATTGCCTTCACTAACTGATGTTATTAATACCTCTCTCTCATTAGGGGAATTCCATCATTTTTCAAAACCGCCATTGTAAAGCCTCTGCTGAAGAAACCAACACCCGACCTTAACGATTTTAAGAACTACCCGCCAGTTTCTAATCTCCTATTCATATAAAAAATCTTGGAAAATATTGTTGTATCCCAACTTGTACCTCATCTGAATTCAAACAGTCGTGTTAGCAATGTACAATCTGCATATCGCCCTTGCCACAATACTGAAACTACTCTTCTAGAAGTAGTTAATGACAATATATCTGCTTTGAATAGCGGATTGATTACAGTCCTCACCCTCCTTGATTCTTCTGCAGAATTTGACACAATAGACCATGATATATTACTTCACCGTCTCCAGCATGTATTTGGCATTCATGATATAGCCTTACTGTGGTTCATGTTCTACTTTGTCAACAGGACACAAATTGTGTCTGCAAATGGAATACACACCAGTCCAGTTAATCTATGTTGTGGTGTTCCACAGGGGTCTATTGTTAGACCTGTTCTCTTCATTCTATACACTGAGTCGCTCTCAAGTGTCATAGATCATCATCCAGTGTCTCACCAATTGTACGCTGACGACACCCAAATATACAAATATATCCACTTAACTGAAGTTGATGCTACCATCCAAGGTGTAGAGGGGTGCATTTCTGATGTGAAATCATGGATGACATTTAACAAGCTACAGACGAATGATGATAAACTGAGGCCATTCTGATCAAAACACAAAGACATTCACAACACAAAGACATTCTCAGTCACATCCTTTACCTGAAACAATAAATATCAGTAACACCAACATTAAATTCACACAGTCAGTACTCTCACGTTGCACCAACATGTCATGAACATATGCAAGGCTGCATATCTTGAGCTGAGACGCATCAGCTGCATTCGCAAATATCTTTAGTTGATACCACTAAAACACTTGTATGTTCATTAGTACTTTCAAGACTGGGCTATTGTAACTCAATTCTGTCTGCTTCATCTCAATATCTACTTCAGAAACTTCAAAAAGTTCAAAACACAGCTGTTCGGATCATACGTAGAGTACCACGATCAGATTACACCTCCCCGCTGCTCTGTACCCTACACTTGATATCCATTCCATCCAGAATCAAACACAAAATTTGTTCTTTGTGCTACGTTTTATTGACGGACTCCAGTCCAGCATACCTATCCGACCTCACCCATGTGTACACACCAGCAAGATACTTACGCTCCTCTTCTGACAATCGGATATTCATTATTCCCACTACGTAAACGAAGTCATTTGGACAAAGTTCTTTTGTATACCAGGGCCCAGCTACGTGGAATGAATTGCCCACTGAACATAGACACAGAGACACAGTATTCCCATCAAAGAGTGCTCTTAAAACTCACTTATTTCGACTGCAAGAACAAACTTAAAGACCTAATAATGTTCCCTACCTTAAATATGTACAGCTTGGTTTTATGTTTTCTAATTTCATGGTGTTTGTGTTCTGTAATAATATCATTTTATATGTTTTTTATGTCATAGGTGTTGTCTAATGTTGTAAAGCGCTTTGAGCTTCTAAAGATTAGGCGCTATACAATGTTCTCAATGTTATTATTATTATTATTATTATTATTATTATTATTATTATTATTATTATTATTGTTGTTTATGTTATGACTATTTTCAAGACATTTATTGCTGCTACCAGTTATGCATTAAAAGACCGAATGACAAATCATTATTTTGACAAGGGAAAGATACACCAATCTAATTCATCACTGAGACCTGACGGATATGAATATTGAATGTAATTGGTCCATTTTATCTTAAGATCTCTGAATTTATCTGAACAAAATTTGATAAAGCAGACTTCATGATATTGTCATGTCCTAATTTGTCAATGTTTGGTCAATTATTTTCTTACTTCAGAAAACTCAAAATTGCTACATTTATTGACACATAGTAATAAATAGGTATTTGTTAATATTTTACAATCAATCAATCAATCAATCAATCCTCTTTGCGCCGTCTGGTTCTTGAGGCGACAGCAAGGGAGCACCATTTTGGTCTCTCGGCTGCTGTTATGGGGACGGTCTGCAGGGTGAGGCCTCTGGTCTTGAGTTCTCGCTCCACGGTTCGGCGCCAGGTCTCTTTAGGTCTGCCACGGTTCCTTTTCCCCTGTGGAGTCCATCTCAGTGCCACCCTTGGTAGTGAGTCAGGGGGCATTCTGCAGACATGGCCGAGCCATCTCCATCGGCGAGTTGCAATGGTCTCAGCGATGGTGCTTGCGCCCGCTCTGTGCCGGAGTTCCTCGTTAGAGATTATGTTTGGCCAGAAAGATCCTCATGATCCGTCGCAGGCACTTGGTCTGGAAGACTTCGAGCTTGCGTTCTATGTTAGCAGTGGTCTTCCAACACTCTGACCCGTACAAAAGGACGCTCAGCACGTTGCTCTTGAAGATACGGATCTTCGTGTGGGAGGTTTGTTGTCCTCCAGATGGGCTTCAGCATTGCGAAGGCATGGTTGGCCTTGCTGATTCTTGTGGTGACTTCCTTTGTGCAATCTCCATCCGTGGCGACCTTGCTGCCCAGTACGTGAATTCGACTACTTCTTGCAGAGGCTGGTCGTTGATGGTGATTGGGTCGTCCACTCTAGTGTTCTTCCTCAAGACTTTTGTCTTCCTATGTTGACTCGAAGACCTATGGTGCTTGCTGTCTGTACCAACTGTTGTGTCTTCTGTTGGGTATCCTGGTGTCTGCTTGCCAACAACCCGATGTCGTCGGCATAATCCAGGTCGTCCAGCACTGACGTAAGCGTCCACTGTATTCCTTGCCTCCGGCCTCTGTGGTGCGGCGCATGATCCAGTCAATAACCAGTGAGAAGAGGATCGGCGAGAGAATGCATCCTTGCTTCACTCCGGTTACCTCCTTGAATGGTTCAGTGAGTAGGTTGTTGTGGATGACTCTGCACTCAAAGTTCTCGTACAGGGACCTGATTACGTTGACAAGTTTATGTGGGATACCATAGTGTCGTAGGATCTTCCACAGAGAGGCTCGGTGCAGGCTGTCGAAGGCCTTCTCAAAGTCAACAAAGACCACATAAAGGAATCCATTCCATTCATGGGACTGCTCAAGGATCTGTCTCAGAACGAAGATGTGGTCGATGCAGGATTTGCCCTTCCTAAAGCCTGCCTGTTCCTGGCGTAGGATGCCGTCCACAGCTGTTGTGATGCGTTGGAGAATGATTCGACTAAAAATCTTACTGGAGATGGATAGTAGCGTGATTTCTCGCCAGTTGTTGCAGTTCCCCAGATCTCCTTTCTTGGGAAGTTTGACGATGATTCCTGTTTTCCAGTCATTCGGTGCTTCTTCACTATCCCAGATCTTTTGTAGACACTGGCAAATAAGCTGCGGTGTCTTTGTGTCTTCTGCCTTCAGCATCTCGGGACATACTCCATCATCGCCAGGTGCCTTCCCATTCTTCAGCTTGTGGATGGCCTGCTTGACCTCCTCAACAGTGATGTCGTCGCAGGTGATGTCAAGGTCCTCCTCTGCTTCAGGAATGTCAGCGAGTACTGGTGGGTCTGGGCGATTAAGTATGGACTCAAAGTGTTGCTTCCATCTCTTCAGTTTCTCCTCCTCCACTATGACATGACTTCCATCTTCATCTCTCACTGGAAGGTCGTGGTGCTGGCCGTAGTCGCCCTTCAGCTTCTTGGTGTTCTGGTACACCGTCTTCATGTCTTTCTGCTCTGCTGCTGTCTCTGCCTCCTTTGCCAGTAACTCTGTGTATTCTCTCCTGTCTATCCTTGCTGATTTCTTCACCTCCTTGTCTTTTCCTCTATACTCTTTCGAAATTCTCTCTTTCAGTCTTGGCGACTTGGAGTCCAAAAGTCTCTTCTTAATCTGTCTTCTCTCGTCTATACGAGTCCACGTCTCTCCTGATATCCACTCTGTCTTCTTACTATTCCTATAACCTAAAACTACTTCTCCTGCTTCCTTCATTGCTCTGTTAAAATTGTCGATGGTCAGCGCTGTCTTATCTTCTAGAACACTAAACCTATTCCTTAGGGCCAGCCTAAACTCTTCCTTCACTTTTGGATCTTTCAGCTTGGCCACATCGAAGCGCTGATTCCTGGAGACCCCTATCCTAACTTTCCTAAGCTTCAGAGTCACCTTGGCCATCAGAAGACTATGGTCTTTGCCGATGTCAAGTGCCGCATCACTCGCACGTCCTGCAGGGAGTGTTTCCATCGGTCGTTGATGATGATGTGGTCGATCTGGTTCTGAGTTCTACCGTCTGGTGACGTCCATGTGAGCTTGTGGATATCCTTGTGCTCTAACAGGGTCCCTCCTATGACCAAGTCATTCTCTTCACAAAAGTTGACCAGTCTTTCCCCGTTGTCGGTCATCACACCTACTCCATGGCGCCCAATGGTCCTCTCTCTGTCTTTATTGTCGCAGCCGACCTGAGCGTTGAAGTCGCCAAGTAGCAACAGCACATCATGTCGAGGGACGTTCTCTAAAACGGCTTGAAGAGCGTCGTAGAAGGTGTCTTTGTCCTCTTCTTCCGCATCGTCTATTGGTGCATAGGCCATAACAACAGACAGCTTGGCGTACTTGGAGTTCATCCTGACGTACAGCAGGCGCTCGTTCACTGGCTTCCACTGTAGAACGGTATTGGTCTTGTTCTTGCTGATAATGATGGCGACCCCCTCCCGGTGGTCATGTTAATATTTTACACTAGTGTATAATCTTCTAGAGTATGTGCTTCAGTATAATGTATTGAATAAGATAGACAGGAATAGGAAAATTTAGATTTATGCATTTCATTCTGAGTGTCAAGATGTGCTCACTTTCAGAGTGTTTGTAACTGTTGAGACACAAATTCACACATGACCTTTTATGTCTGATTTATTTTGATACATACATTAAAAACATTACGATGAAGGAGGGTTGATTATCAAACCGCCTTTCTCTTCAAAATTTAGTAACCAATCCGTCAAATGAGGTAACATTTGAATACATAACTTTCTCATTAAATATGTTTTGAGTCACCAAACATCAAGGTATGTGGTGCGTGCTGTAACAGGATGATAGGTATGTTTAAATTGTATGAGTATTGGTGTATTGGCTGCTATTATTAGATTATTTGACACAGCTAAATAAAGGACTGGTGCATTACTCACTGCAGCTATTGCCATTGATCATCATAAATATTGTATTAGTTTCCCCTATGTTTTCTTTCAGCCCTACGTAAGATCGTATTGTTCTGTTTCCAAATGTATCTATTCCGTGTATATTTCATTGAAGAGATTTGTGTTCTGCATGGGATTAGTCTTTACAGTGTTTAAATCAAAATGATAATGATGTCATATGCATATTCTTCTTTTGAAAGAATAATATGTATCCATGTTAAAGCTTTCAACTTGACAATGTGGAAAGAGTTACAAGGTATAAGCGAAAAGCATAAAATGATGTACATGAAAATTCCATATATCCCAGTGACTTATCCTACTACAGTGCATGCCAGATGTTTAGCAAGAAGAAATTTTTGGTTACATTATTGAAACAGTTTTCTTACTATGGTCAATATTTGTTTTTGTATTATAAGGTTTCTTGTATCATGCGCCGAAGATTATCAATTCCATCAATTTGTAGGGGGTTTCTTTGTGAAAGTATTCAATGTATACGAAATATTTTATGTATTAAACACAAAAGGGCAGATGGTCGAAGAAATGAACAACAGACGAATCGCGAAAGAACAAACGGACGGATGAGCAATAGACAAACGGAGTTTTGAAGGAACTGATGGGCAGACAAACTTATAGACGAAGAAAAAGATGAAAAAATGGGTGAATAGATAAATGGTCAAACCCATACATGGATAAAGATACGTTCGGAAGGAGATGGTAAACTGACAGCAGAATATTCACAGACAAGTGAACTGAGTTTTGAACAGAGAGCATAGTTCTTGAATAAGTGGACTGACGTTCTTTCCAGTACTTGTATTGTATTCTTTCAAACACGTGCGAGATCGCTTAAAACAGAAAAAACATTTGTAACGGATGTGGTAGAGTGGAGCATTTCTAAGACCCACTTGCTCGTTTTGGGGTAAGGGGTATCTGATGATGCCCCGAATATAGATTAAAGCGGTCGATTTTATATAGCTATTATATCAGAAATATGTAGCAGGTTATTTTTTTTTTTTTTTTTTTTTTTTGAGGTAGTAGGACATCCTTCAGCAATTTTGAGACTTTAATTGCCTCTTTCATTTAAATACCTACCTCACTTCTTGGAACATCCCACGCCCCTCTCCCTCTCCTCGCCACAAAGTATCTTTCGTTAATACTGGACTAGGTCTGTAGTATCAGTGCAGGCATGTTGTTTCTTAAAACCGATCAGTACGAGCAGAGAATGCATAATCTTGACCGGCATCATCACTTTCAAGGATATTTCTGCGCATAATTTATATCTCATTTGTAGTATGTGATATATATGTACTATATGTTTATGTATATTGTAGCCCAATTTTTAAGGTAGGGGTGGTGGGATACGAATAATATTAATATAATTCAACACGTGAAGCCTATTTTTGAATTTTCTTTCATTGAAAAAACATAGTTTTTGACTTGGTGCTCAAGAATGAAATTTAATAATAGTACCGTTACACCAGAACCAAAATTATGTTGCTTTAAGAACTTTATTATTTTGTGTTTAAGTTCTGTCTGTAATTGAGGGTGAAGCTTAGCCTACTCGATATTTGTCATAAGTGAAAGAAGTAAGCAAGATGCTTACTTTCATTTGACTTGAAGACCTGAAATTGTTCTGTGTTACTGGGGTTTTCCATGGCAGGTCAAGTGAAGTTTGAACATAAAGAGGTTTAGTAAACAATTATTCATTCCTGTTCACGATCAGTCTGTGGAATCATCTATAGTTCTGTTCATATATACTTAGAGAAGAAATATGTATTCGAATTATTCGTTGGAATTGCAAATTGTGGATTGACGTTTTGAGAATAAATTGCTCCTTTGGGATTTTTGAGAAATGACTCACAGACATTCTAAGTTATATAATTGTGGTACATCAGGACAATAGGGACTACTGAAATTCGTTTCTGAAAATGCTAGATTTTGTATGTGTGATATTTTGGATAACTTGGATTTTAATTCACAATACTTTAAGTGTCGTTTGAATTTTCACTTTGTGTTCTAGATAATTAAATTATTTGTTGATTTTACTAAACTTGTTATTTTCTTCGCTTCTTTATTCTTACTTAGTTTAAGGCAATAGATTGATATATCAAACTGAGATTCGCCCATGGCACATTAATACGCAGGCTATGGCTTCTATATTCTCTAAATTTGTGACGAATTTCCACTAATTAACCATAAGCTGTTCAATTTATGCAGGCATCAGTATCGAAATTCTCATCGTCAGGATTTCGATGAAATTTTCTCGAATTATCAAAAAGGTATTTCTTGACAGGTACACTGTACACACAGCGTTGATGAGACATTAAGCTGCAAATAAAAGTCTGAGTTGTAATAGTTTTGTTAAAAAGATATTTTCTAACATCGGGGGGGGGGGGGGGTCTAGAAAATGAATCGATGTCCTAATTTAAAGATGCCGTTTTTATTTCCCTTTACCCATTATACGGTCAGTACGCCAGATGGACAAGGAAGAGACGGGATTAGAATGATGAAGTGTATAGAATAAAGAATTATTATTTCATTTGTGAAGACTTGTTATTATTTTCATTTATTATTTCGGTTATATGTCGCCCAATCCTGAGAGAGAGAGAGAGAGAGAGAGAGAGAGATTAAAACTGTATGTGTGGATTTTTAACTTAGGTTGAAAAATATTTTCTAACAAAATTTTATAATTAACCTGCTTTTGAATCGACGCGGAGACGACTAAGCTCTGTTTTCAGTCTTCATCACATCGCTCCAACAGTCATGTTCGTAAATTTACCTCACTTTTATCGTCTGATCGTATAACCATATGGGATTTAAGAGAGCTGTAGAGTATGTATGCCCAAATACCTTTCAGCAACTTAAATTTTCGCCATTTAATTATACTATTTACTCTATCTGACCGCATATCAAGTTCGCAGCTGGTTTATCATTCATGTCAAGGTGATACGGGGACCAAACTTTCAAAGGCATGTGATTTCCATTTATTTGTTCTTCCTCACAAAGTGGTTGATTTTGTTGCTGCTGTACGTACAACGTTTGTAGACACAAACACACAAGCTTCGCTTGAAATAGTGAGGCAACTTGTATTTCAAGTGTGGAAATATAAATGATACTTAATCCCCCGTAATAATATAGGAATTTAAAAATTAAGAAAATTATTTGATCAATAAATTGTGTATTTCACACTTAAGTACATAATAAAATGCCTATATAAACACTGTGAACGTCAAAAGAGCGGTAGATGGCAAACCTTTCATTAGATAAAGTCTGGACCGTCATCAATAAGATAATTTTACAATTTGAGCAGCAATATACGTGCATTTTACAATGCATTACGTCTATGTTTAACAAGATAGATACAACTGATTGTTTTAACTTCGTATGAATGTAATATCGTACTTTTGCTATATTATAAGTTGAATAAAATTATACGAATCTTTAAAACAATGAGAGCACCATTTATAATGACGAGGTTAATCATCATCTGTTTTTTTTTTTATACGCAACACAGATTACATTAGCCCCAATGCTTATCGGTGTTTTTGGATCTTCAACAGTCAAGTAAACTATGTTATGTTAACTTCACCCACTTCATAATAGATGGTTTGCCTGACAGATATAGGTAGCAAGACGATAATTCGTCTTCTTAAAATCATTCTTTTTTTTGTCTAGGGTCTAATAGTTTTGGACATCAACACATTATCGTGTTCCTAAATCTTAAGCACTTACTTGTACCTATGTTCATTGACCTGTCTCATTTCAGATATCTTATAATCTCAGCTTCAAAGTTTTAAAAGAAGTACTTTTATCAATATAATCAGACTGACTAATATTATTATTATGTACATATTATTTATAACAAGCGTAATTACTCATGGTCATCTCTAGTTCTCTCTCTTTCGTGTATTAAGCTAAGTGTTTTTAAACAGGAAAATGCTGCTTAACCTTAATTGCTTGAAAAGCAGGGAATACAAAGAGGTTTAAACCAAGAAGCCTAATTGATTGTTTACGTGCGTTATACAAACGTTGCGATACTATATAATTTCTATTTTTAAACATGTACAACAACGTGCGTAGTATGCGAGAGGATTTTAAGAGTATTCAGCAATGAACAATTTGAAGAAATAATCAGTTTAATATTGTATGTGAATAGAGAAAAATGAGATGAAAGTAAAGATTCGTACAAGTAAAGACTTACACAATTTACCAAGTTTAATTAAAATGGCTGTGTCATACAATTGTAACGGGTTCAACAATAAGCTAATAGTCCAAAATGTGTCTCAGAATACGAGAATAATGTCCTTAGTTATACTTTACATTAATTTTAAAAAACATTACAACCCAAAGAAAAGAAACAAAACCCATTTCTTAATTTCGCAGTCGGTGTTGATTACTCCATAAGCAGGTGGTTCATACGATGCTAAAAATACTATATATTTGTGCATAAAGTCTGATATTGTTTGGACAGGAAACACGCACATGCGTGTACACTTTGCAGAGAGACAGCGTTGTATTTCCCGATGCTCAGTATAAATGTACTTCAAGAAATGAATCATAAGGTGTCGTGGATACCATTTCTGGATTGGAGACTTTAACTATTATTATATCACCCTTCTTAAAGTAGGCGATATCTCCCACGAAACTTCTGTGATCTGTAAACCCGGCTAGAAACTTGCACCGACTGTTTCCAGCCTCGATTAGTTTCACGTCCTGTTTTGACGGATATTCAAATGGCCGACGGAAGACTTTGTGGGAAAATGCAAAAAGTTCACTCGTCAATATTTTGTCGCGAAAAGACTATGGAACCAGTAATACCCTGTTTCGGAGATTTTAAGTTGTCCATCAGTGAACGTTACTTCTGGAGTATGGAAAGAGCCGTTAGTATTGTTGCGCCATCTAAGAAGATATCCATCTTTGTCCACAAGATGTCCATCTTCGTCCACAATACCTGCAATCGCTATAAAACATTCGAATGATAACTTTTGCGGTAGACGATTCGGATCAAAGAATATTCCTTAGCTGCAAGTCCATTAGGTGTGCTTTACATGCAAATAAGAACACATAGAGCTATTGTATTGATAAGAACACTTGCTTAGCCAAGAGCAGTTCAGGTTTATCTCTGCTTTTCCAAAGAGGAACTAATTAATACAATCTTGCAGTAGTATGCTAGTACTGGCTACTAAAATTGAGCTATGACTACATAATATATATTTGATATATAATTATCAAGAAATGTTCAGATGGATTTCACGAGAACATACCGATTTTAACTTCTTGTAACATAGACACTCGTTATTGTGTTACTAGCTTACGAAATCCTACCATCAGACCAGCTAGTTCAGCGATTTAGTTGTGTCCCGGGTCACGTCACTTTACTTCAATTATATCGGGACTAAATAACATACTTGTGTTGCTATGCAGTAAAGTACCAAACCAAAAATAAGAAAAAATTTCAGCAATGCTAATATGTATAAACAGGCAGTTATCTGAATCCTTTGTTCTGACCGAGACTCAGATATACAATATGCAGTACAAGACGGATCAACATGCTTTTCAAAAGCAGCAGCTATATGACCTTGTTATCTATAAGTATAACATACCGGATGAAGTTTATGTATATATTCTCCTTTCAAGAGATAAGAAATATTTATTAAAGACATCATATACAAAATTGATTAATGCTGATAAAAAAAAGAATAGTAAACGGTTTCCTTTATCATTTGCAACATTTACAATCATTTTCAAATTTATTTTTTTTCGGTCAGTGTTATTGGAAGCATGTTTAGACATATACAAAAGCTCTTTACCTGTCTGATTATGGTCTACACCTACAACTCTACCAGCGGGTTTCTGTCCTTTATCATAATCTACACATTTCGGAAAAGCGAATCCCTCTGTAATTTAAAGAAGATTGTCAGAGACATTTACCTAAATGGAGTAGAAGAGAAGAAGACCATGAAGATGATGGAGAGGACGAAGTTGACAATGGTAATTACCCTGATGTTTCTTATACTACGAAAACGCTATAAAGGAGCGTGCTAATATAAAAGCTAGTTGCAAGTAAAAGAAACTGAAGAATTAAAAACTAATTCAGGTGTTTATTTTTTAATAAATGATCTACTGAATAAGAAAATAAAGTCGTAAGATAACTGAAAAAACTAAAATATGTTTACCGCATAATCTAATCT
This sequence comes from Sinohyriopsis cumingii, assembly GCA_028554795.2. Taxonomy (NCBI): domain Eukaryota; kingdom Metazoa; phylum Mollusca; class Bivalvia; order Unionida; family Unionidae; genus Sinohyriopsis; species Sinohyriopsis cumingii. The sequence goes on along the minus strand of CM068828.1, from coordinate 33,924,679 downwards.
AAATAACAAAATTCTTACCAGAAGCCATAGAAATTCTGTAATTTTTCTCCAGGAACTGCAAGATATATATATATACAGCCTCGATTAGTTTCACGTCCTTTTTTTATATTTTACCAAAAATACATAAAACGATTGATAGGTCACTCCCTTTAGGATATCCAGGTAGACCAATTATTTCTACATACAACTCAGTTACAAATAATATATCGCAATATATTGATCACATTTTACAACCACTAATGAAATCATTACCTTCATACGTCAAAGATACTTTTGATTTCATTACCAAATTGAAATCTTTACCGAAACTAACTGAAAATTCATTCCTTGTTACACTTGATGTGGTTTCACTCTACACGAATATACCACACAATGATGGTATCGAAGCGTGTAAATGTTATCTTGAAGATAACGAATATACATATAAACTATCAAAAGAACATATTTGTGATTTGATAAAACTTGTGCTCGAAAATAACTTTTTTCAATTTGGTAATACAAACTATCTCCAAAAAATGGGAACAGCAATGGGTAGTCCTATGGCACCTGCTTATGCATCTTTATTTATGGGAAAATTAGAAAATGATTTTCTAAATAAATGCCTCTTAAAACCGGATGTATGGTAAAGGTTTTTAGACGATATCTTTATGATTTGGAGTTATTCATTAGAAGACCTTTATTACTTTATAGACAATTTAAACAAATTACATCCAACAATAAAATTTACATTCAATGTCTCTAAAACTAAAGTTTCATTTTTGGACGTTGATGTCGTGAAAAATGAAAATAATGACATTACTACCATGGTTCATGTTAAAAACACGAATATTCATTAATATGTTGAATATTCTTCATGCCATCCTAAATCATGTAAAAATGGGATACCATATAGTCAAGCAAAAAGATACGGAAGAATTATTTCGGATGATGCTGTTTTTAAATCATCTTTGACAGATCTAGGTCAGCATTTTTTAAATAGAAATTACCCTATTGACATCATTAATACTGCTTTCCAAAAAGTATCTTCTCTTACACAGCTTGAATCTTTACAATATAAAATCAAAAGTAGAAATGAAGATATCATTCCTTTTGTTATTGAATATAATCCAAGTTTGCCTAATATAGGTAAGATTATCAATAAGTATTGGGATTTATTAAACTTATCATGTAAAGCAAGTGTTAAATCGCTACACGAAAGCAAACCCACACTTGCTTATAAAATAACTAAAAATCTTAAAGATTTCCTAACTAATTCCAAATTAGAAAAACCATCATATAAAATAGAATCATCAACTAAATGTAATAGACCTAGATGTTCACACTGTTCATTTATTAATGAAAATACTTCTTTCAATAGTAATAATACGAAAGAAACTTTTAATATGCGTTGTGATATTAATTGTGCAACATCAAATGTTATTTATTTGATAACATGCAAAAAATGTGGCATACAATATGTTGGACAAACCAGTCAACAAATATCTAAACGTATGAACCAACATAGATCAGATATAAAAAATTATATCGATCAATCATTTTCATCTCATGTTGCCGCACATTTTAACAAAAATTCCCATACATTGCAAGATTTCTCCTTCCAACCTATTGTTAAAGCTGATTCTGAAATGGAACGTCTACTAAAGGAAACCTATTGGATTCACCGTCTTAATACGGTATATCCAAAAGGTTTAAATTCAAAAACACTTTATGACATTTAGTAATTTTTTCTGAATTATGTCCCCTGTTTACAATTAGATATGAATATTTCATATTATTTTACTTTGCAGAAAATCCTAATTCGTAAAAGTATAATCTAATAACATAAAAATAAGTTTACTAATTCTTTAAAAATGAAAGTAATTTGTAAATTAATTTTCAGTATAATATGATTAATTATTTATAAAATACTTGATAGTAAGCGTTATGCACACCATATTTTTTGTTATATAAATTGAGTTCTGATAACCTCATTAAAAGTTGTTAAGATTATATTAGTATATATATTCTATATATTATTTATTTATTTATTTATTTTTATTATTTATGTTGTTTTATTTATTTGTTCTTTCTATGTATTTATTTTCTATACCTCTAAATGTGCATTATACGTAATACAAATTTTACTAAAACTGTTTATTTATTAATAAATTTTATATATATATATATGCTGTATAACACTATAAACGCTTTTACAAAAAAAATAGATCATATATCAACCTGATCCATCTGAGAGATAGTGCAACTGTGAAACATTGTTCAGATAAATTGAAGAATACATTATTTCTAGAAAATTTTATAGTTTGCCTAAAATATCGAAGATAAGCTTGTTTGTTGAGTTTGCAGGCAATAAGACAATGATATTCCTTCTGGCGAACTACATGCCAAACAGAAGTTCAGCAATTATTATACTGACCTTTCCGGCTGAATTTAGCAGCTTTATCCACACTTAATATATAAAGAGAGAGAGAGAAAAAAGGGGGAGAGATATATAAAAAGTGAAAGAGTACCTGATGCACGAGATGCTTCACTTGTAAATTGTCTTTCGTACAGCATGTTTTGTTATCGTCTTTCGTCTCAAAGTTTCTAAGCAAGAGCTGGTCGTCGATGGGATGTACCGACACGTCTTGACACTTTAGACACAGATGCTGAAGGTCTTTAATTTGAATTGCTGTTTTGGACGGTGTTTGATTTTTCCAATACCGCACGATCGAGGAAAGTGCGATTATCAAGCAAATGCAAAGAAAGCACTGGCAGGTGAAAAAAATACGCCAGGCCCTCGGCTTACATTTAATACTGTAACAAGCCATGCACAACTAAATTTTATATTTACACTTCACGTATTTGTGTAAATAAGACAAATAGAAGGAAAATATGCTCGATTATCGATTGAAATTGTCACATATGCATTTGTATCATGAAATTGTCTTTACACGTTTCAATCCATTGACTGTATAAGTTCTTTTGCATTGTGTTGTTCAGGTAGTACAAATCGCTCGAGAGCCTTATAATTTGCGCACAGGTATATATAGTTGGATAATATGAATGAGACGTGGGAATATTTTTTTTTCCAAGTCAGTATTACACGACTGACTAGTGTGTAATTGTGCTATTCAGAGCGAAAAGATCTCTAAAGCATTCGCATTAGTTGTATATCTATTGAAATCCACAACATAACAATAGCCTGTCTTCAAAAACAAATATGCGGACATTTATATTACGTTTTCTTAAAGAAGGAATAACGACAAAGTATAAATAGGTTCTCGATGGAAGAAAAAGAATGTGGGAGCAAAATGTTTAGAGCAGATATTTGCTTCGAACACTGTTTTAAGGCTGCATTATTCCCACAATATAACAAAGGAATTTTAAATTTGCTTTAATTAAATTGAGTCACAAAAAGGGTATGTTTTGTCCTTCAAAGAGTGCTGACATATTTGTGTAATAATGTACCTTAAGTTGAGCACAAAATGGGGAAATTGTGTGAGGGTGATGATGGGGGCTGAAAACTTGCGATAATGATATAAAAGTGAAAAGCTAGCTCAATATCCACTGCACATCACCATCCAATAAAATCGTCAACAAGGGACATGCAACAGAACCGAGATCACACATATCCAATTATATTAATTCCGACATCAAATGAACGATATAACTGTGACGATTGCTTACTTCTCCTATTCCAATTTTTTTAATGTACTAAAAAATCGAATATTCGTCGATGTTACCAGAAATATAAAATCCGTTCATTATCTTTCTCTATTATGGTATTTTTTGCACATGTCATTCACAGCCATGCCTCGTTGAAACACTGTGACCTACGTAAGCTAATTCTAATAAACGATACCATAGAGGCCATGAATAACATAATGAGGATCTAAACGAAAAGTTAAATGAACGGAAATTTTTATTTTTCCCGTTTATCGTCACCACAAACGTTCAGTTAGTTTTGGAGACCGACGGTAAAGTCATGAACCCATTTAGCTGCACAGTTTAAATCTGAGACTATCTTAAAAACATTTTTAATTTATTTTACAACTAAGACACACGCACTTGTGGCAAATTCAATTTAATTAAATCAGAATACGCGGATTGATGTTCTCCGGAATTCGTAACAGTTGTCTAATACATAAAGAGCTGACTTCTTGTCCAACTGTAAAATGCCTAAATCGGACATTGGGATATTCTGCTTGGTCATAATAAATTTAAATTCATACTTGTTAAATTATTGTTTTAACTGAAACAAAGACGCATTTCCTAACCTCATTCTAGACATAAGATGTCCATTGCAATACATATGAAATAGCTTTGCAGCTTCTGTAAATAATATTATGTAATCCCTACCAATGCGAGGAATCTTTGAACATAACCCCTGCCTCATCCAAATTTGCTAGAGGACACAACGTTTTCATTTAATTCCTGCACTTATTGGAATACGCGCTGATAACAATGGCCTTATACCAATGAACAACACAATCAGAGAGTATAAAGGTGCAACTTAAATGTCTATACGTCAACTTGATAATGTACATCATATTGCTGTGAATCTGGTATTAGTATTACTAGATTTTAAGAAAGTAAAGAAAATGATTATTTCAAATTATAAGCGTACTTGTATTTTCCTGGCTGTGTAATTACTATTTGATCTAAATAACATTATAATGTTGAAATATATTGGTACTTCGTTTCCGAGGTAAGATGATGTGATGTGTGGAGAGGTAACGTTTGCCCATAATCAGGTTCAAACATGACAAGACCAAATATAATAGCTTTGCAAGAAGTAGATTACGTCATCTTCTATGCTTGATTCTAATCTTTTTAGTGAAAAAATAATTTACTATATGGACTGTAAAATTTAATATTTCTTGCCAATGCCATAACCTTAAAGAATTTCTCTGAAAGTACAAAATCCTCTCTGATTTAGCATTTTTGAAAATAATTGCTTTTATTTGTCCTTATTCACAAAACTGAAACACGTTTTTAACGAACCTTCGAACATTACATTACATACACAAGATTAAGTATTGAAATAAGCAATTATGTCTCTCAATTCAAAGGTTTTAACGATTTTATACTACATAAATCAGAACTTTGACTCTCTCTCTATCTCTTTTTCTGTCTCTCTCTCTCTCTCTCTCTCTCTCTCTCTCTTAGTTAGGGCTTTCGAAATAAAAGTAACTATATATCACTCTCTGACTTTGCTGACCAATACTCTCTCAGTGACCTGCGGAAAGGGGGGTACGGATGAGTAGTTATTTACATTTGATTTGAACTTCGATCGCAATAGAGTTTTGTAAGCTTGAAGATATATAATCTGTTTCAGTGTTAAAGATAGTTCATGTTATTTGAAGGCAAATTATATGATGTGACATAATGGGAAAATGACACAGATATTTTTATGACACAATGATCGTCTATATAAGTTTTTGTCGATGCTTGTCTCACGTCCGTTTTACCTTTTCAGTAGATGTGGTAATTTACAATGGTTTCAGGTTACTTTTTTAGCGATGTTATTCATTGTTATTCACATATGCATGCAAGGCATGAACATATGAAAACATTTATTTCCGCTGAATAGCAGTAAAGGCAGTAAACTGCAACTAAGAGAAACAATGTACCTGAAGTAACATGTCTAAGAACGTGCTATAAAATGACTTACTAATAATAGCCTTTAGTAGTGATAATAACAGTGTTTTATGTTATAAAATATATAGTACAAATATTAAAAACAATGCGAATTGCACTATACGTACTGGTAAAAGAGGTTAAAACTTGATTCGATAAACTCAAAGGAAAAATATAACTGGAAAATAATAATAACTATATGACTAAACCGAGTGACCAACCCTTTTCTATTTCAATTTAATTTAAAATCAAGCATTGCTAAAGTGTTATATTTTTTACCCTAAAGAAGCAATAAGCAGCTGCTAGTGATGCTCTTTACCATTTCATCAGCAGAGACTATGTATTTCGTGATCTTTATATAAATACAATATTGGTGACTGGGACTATGTTCTTTTGCATAGACAAAAACATTCTCAAACTCGAATCTATGCAAAAAGTACACGTATTTTTATCTTACACATTAAAAGAACTGTTATATACACAAGTAAGATGAATATTAAACAAACATAATTGACTATTTACGCAAGCAAGTAGATATTTAAAATGTTTAGCAGAGATTGAGAATATATTTCTTACAAGTAACTTCAATTTGCCCAGATGAGTAAACGAAGATGAATGGGTGAAGGAACAGAGGCATTAAACTGAACAGAGGCGTAAAACTGCTACTGAGTTGATAAAAGTTTTTGAATAGACATATTCTTCGCAGATCTTTGTGAATATTTCCTTACATACATAAGATGAGATATCTGCTAAATACGGAAAGGAACCACTAGATGAAAACATGCTAAAATATTATAGGTACTTCCCAGCTGTATTGTGTTCTATTATTTTGCTTGAATACTCAAGACAGTGCAGTGTGTTTTAATTGTGTCAGTAAATAAGTCATGTTTAATTAACGCTGGTTTTTAAGTTCATGGTCTTCTATATGAAACGAGTTTGTACAATGATGTCAAAGTAATTATTGGGCTTTATTCAAGAATGAAATAGTATCATATAGGTACACAACATACACTGTATTTGGCGTACTGTCGGCCATGATTTCAACAAAACAACATGAATGTGATTCTATTGATAGACAATTATACTCATCAAAGGTTAAGCAAAGTACTGATTGTAAAAACAATTGAAGTGAACCACCGATGACATTATGTTTATTTATAATATATTTGAATGGAATGAATGTACCAAGAGTTGACATAATTTTGATACATATCGGCCAAACAAAAAAAAAAAAAAAACTGGTGGAGGAAGAAACCGTTACAGCTCCATGTCGCTATTCAATGACAGTGGCTTGACAGTGATTCAGGGCATATTTTATGTATATTTTGTGTACACTGTCCATATCTTGTCATTTTGAAAAATATGTACTCCTCCATCACACTTCCAACAATACAAGTATTATTTGACACAAGAGGATGTTTTTCATATACCTAACATATTATCAAATAAACTGCTTTCTGTGAAATTGATAATAATAATTTTGTTTTAGCTTACTACTCAGAACTGGTCATCAATTATGTCTTGCTACTTCCTTACAAGAAGCATGACATATCATTTTATATGACTGGTTGCATAACTCAAAAGGAAGAAGAAATGCTATTAAGCAATTAGAAAATATAAGTAATGTATGAATGTGAATATCATCGTAGTGACATCTATATTATGTTGTAAAGTTGAATAAAGTGATGCCTAAGTTCTTTTTAAGCTATGTTTTCCCTTTTACTAATATGCTATCTAATTATATACCACATGTGGTGGCAATAGCAATTTATTTGAAGACATTAATCTCAAATAAATGACCCCTAAATCATATATCACGAGACCAATATATGTACCAGGTTTGATAAATATCCTGATACTAAAGACGGGCTGACGAGATATCAAAATGACAGTATTAAAAATGTTTGTGGTTACTAAATATAATGTGTTTAAAAAAAATATTTATATCTTGTCATCTGCGTAGTTGGATGATTGTATCAATACCTTGTTGGTTTGCTTTATGCTTCATATCTGTGGCTACATTTGGTGCGATAATCAAAGTACATACTCGTGTCTCTGTGTGATTGTAAACAATGTACCATGCTTAAACATGAAGAAAAAGATTAGATCTGTAAAGATAAAACCTAAATTATTTATAAAATTAGTCAAAACATGATTATTGCTGAATTTCATGCTTGCACAGTGGAATAGTCCCTTATAACTATTAAATCTTAATGCCTCTAAAGAAGCAACATTTTATGACACGTATACTAATGATGTAAGGAAGAAATATCAGCAAGTAAAATATTATGTAATGCATGCAGTTCAAACATTAAAAAGAACGATAGGACATCAATATGTTTTATCTCCCGTCCTCAAATTCCCCAAACATTATAAGTGAAGTTAATACACACATTCAGTGATGTAATACATTTTTAACAAAGTATTTGGACAAGAAAATTCATGCCTTTAATAATGTAATGTGTGTTTCTTGCATTATATTGGATGAATAGATTTTAACAGAATTAATTGTGGTGTGACTCAAATCACGGATTCTGGACAGATCTGGTATTAAGCATTTTAAATTTCTCATTCTTTGCACACTACTGAAGACATAAACCTAAAAAGTATTTCCCTTGTTGTATATGCAATTTGCGAAAACAATAATTGTTTAATTGAGTATTTTGAGAGACGAAATTAAATCTGTCCATGACATTGGCAATTGTGAACAATGCAATAATTGTAGCTTGTTCAATCGTGTATTTTAATAAATATTTATGTTCCATTCAATTCTTACAGCCTGTCTTCGAGTCATGGAAGATTATATTTTTTGCAAATTAACGAAGGTATCATTTTAATTCATGTTGTGACTGGGCATTATTACCTTTCTTTATCACGGTTCAAAGCAGCTGTCAAATTTTGTGGTTATTATTGTGTGATATATTAATAACATATACGAAAATAATTTAACCAAAATTTTAAACATAGTTACAACGTGGTGAATGGCATGATATAAAGGAATAATGTATAGTAGAGTCCACTGTGTCTGTCTACAAAACATTTTGATGCTTTCAGAGTGAAGAATGTGCAAGTAGATATGATGCATATATGAAATGTACACTTCTACATCTCTTAACAACCAGGAAATCCATAGTTTCACAGTTAATTTAGTTAAAGACCTTGACTGCGTTAGTGCGACATTTGTGCGGCGATGATATGACATTATCATTAACTCGTGGCACCAACTAATTGTTGATAGACACATCACAATATGCACTATAAACATTAAAAGCTATATATCTGAGGATGAATGGTCACTTTAACGCATATTTACTACTTCACGTTATTGTTGGTGTGTAAATGTGAGTGATTTGTTGTGCCGTAACACTTCAGTTTAGTGAGGTTCAAAAAACGTATGTTATATCGTTTCAGGTTTATAAACATACGTTATATCATTTCAGGTTTGGCCTGATATTATTAACAATAATGCTTAGATTACCAGAGATGATGATCGCCAGTCAGGTGATTATATAAAGGCCATATCATAATATATCCGACTTACGAGGCAAAGTTCACTAAGGTTATATCATACTGACACAGTGGATCATAATATGCCAAAGAGAATCCTTTCATCAGATGGATAAATATTACTTTTCAAGGATGTAGATATTCTTTAAACTGCAGTTTTATATTACAGTGCCGCCTTTTTGTGATTGTTAACATGAACAAAGCATGGCATGGGTTTGTTTTAAAACATGGTGCAAGTCAAATCATTATATATGAACTGAGTGCGCTATTATCTCTCCTTGCAAATTCCCGAGTACCTGAAACATCAAACGCTGGTATATAACATTTATCAGTCTTTCGTTAGTGTGTTCAGCTTTAAACACCTAAGAAATATATTGCATTTTACATCAGAAGTATGTTTGATCAAATGCTACACGTTGCACAGAATTAAGAATTTGTTGTATAAGTCACTGTTTGGACGATTCTGTTGTTTATGATTAGGAATTTGTTTGATTTATTTGTGAAAGTTTGATTTAAATGTTTGAAATATTTTACAAAATTAAAAACTTTATTTCAGTGCGTTTATTTATGATGTTCTATTTCAAAGAGCCTTTCAGATTTAACTTTTGCTACATCATATATACCTATGTGCTGCTTTGCAGAACATAATCTCTTTAAGAAAAATATTTAAAGAGATTCGATGCGGTTTTTTACAGTTTCTGGTGACAAAAATTGGAATTTGCTGATAACCAATGGTGTAGTGTTGATTAAAGGGAATATCACCAATTTAAGAACATTAAGCTAAGACAATCTTACGCGAAGTACCCTAATCAACATTCTTTGCCAGTTTGCGCTGATGGTAATACGTGTTGTACGCTGAATCACCTAATACACAAAACAAATTTCTCCAACGTTTACAATAACATCAATTGAAGATAAATAAGTGGCATGATAACATATCATAAGCTGCGAATTAAAAAGTACACTAAAAAGTGCTTCGTGTCAAGAATGGTAGTTTTCTCTTATCAACTTTCATCGTGCATTTTATCCATCCAAGCGCTCTTGAGACAAGTACAAATTTGTTTACGAAAGGTGTGATAATCTTTTCCTTTAATTGCATTGTAAGAGTGTTGTGAATGAATTCCATACCGTTCGGTCCATTGTATATATATATATATATATATATATATATATATATATATATATATATATATATATATATATATATATATATATGCTTAAAACTGATCAGTTTATTTTGTAGAACAATACAAAGACTGAGTTATTCTTGGACATATTTTCATCTACGAACGGATTTAGATATATTTTTTTTTACTCCTACTCGAAGTAAAATGAACACATTAGTAAATGTAATTTGTCCGGGAAAAAATAAGATGTACGAGCTATGGCTTATCACCTCTCTGATGATTCACGATATAAGCAGTTTTCTAAATGCGATTATTGAAGAATATGAATGCAGTATTGTCAAATCCCAATTTGTCTGCTGAAGTAAAATTCCGCTTAGATAGAATCATTTCTTATTTTCTTATTTTCTATTTAACTTGTAAATAATTGTCACGAATATAGGGTACACATTTGTTTGCGCCGAGTGAATAACGGATCCAGCAATTTAACGTTTTTATGTTTATTTACATTGGCATATAAAAGTTGCGAAAACATTCTTTTCAATTCATCAGGTCTCTGGCTTGGCCAGTTTGGGTATGTGAGAAAGCTTGCCAGTAACTTTCCTTGGGTCGGTGGCTATTAACCGGGTTTTCCAGGGTTCTTTCTTCACCAGCTATACCGGCCACTTGTTATCGTGTGCTGAAACGGCGTAAAACCTGCAACATCAACAACATTTCAATTCAACGTAAAATCAGTACATAAAACAAAATGAGGAACAAAAGTTATGTGTTTATTGCTGTATTTGAACCTCGTTCATTTATCATGTGTAACGGCCATATGTACCACTAGTCAACGTAGGCATAGCTGAAGAAAAGTTTTTGTCATAATGTTATTAGTGTCTGTTGAGGGGTGTTATCGAACAATAAATACGTTACAATATATTGGGTCAAATGCATTACTAAGTAGAACGAAAAAATTACACTATTCTTTTCATTCAAATAAAGAGTGAGAGATGAATACCATATAAAAAAAGCTTGGATGATTCTTTTAAAAACCAAACGGTACTTCTAATATTACATTCTCATTAACTAACCACATAACTAATCAAGCATTTCAATCATTGTGAATGACTTGAAAAGGCAACGTACAAAGTTCATTCGTCAATAATTAAATACTACTTGTACTCCTTATGAGCTATCTTTATAATACAACGTTTTAATAATCAATTTTTATTTAAGTCAATATCGTTTAGAGAACGTTCACACTGTTGTTGAGACAATTGTTCCATACTGGTTTGATAAAATCTTCAACAGTTACACTTTAGTATATCATGTTCAGAAAACGCCTCTTATTGTAAATCACTCGTGTATTGTTTTTGTTGAAATGAACGATTTCCCATTGTCTTACGTGGATACGTTAGTTGAGCTGGGTGTGGTACTTGACACTCTTCAAGACTAATCTCGCATGATTACGTTTTGGAACCAAACTGCCCTTCTTATAACTATGTGATCATGGTCCTGTTATTTATCTGAAACTGTAAAGTTTTGCTGGGAACACTCTTATGTCTTAATATAAAAAAAAAAGTTATTTAACATTACGGTTATCTTGCTTTGCTTCTTATCTTTTTTCAGAAAACATTGTATACATGTATTCTGTGGCGTCATTGGTGCATATCTATGTAACGTTCATATAGATTGTGATGATGTCGTAGACAATGTCTTGGGAATGTAACATTGTTACCTTTCTGTTATACGTACGTCTTCTCGGCACCGAATTCGTAGCTATTCGAGACAGAGATAACACTTCAAGTCTGTATTCATTAGTATTCTTCATGCAGCCTGCAAATAAGTGGTTTATATGCTATTTTAGCACCTAAGCAGAATATTTTACACTCTACACGGATATATTTATAGGAAATATGCTAAGTTCAATATAGTAATAAAACTGGTTAATCATTTAATAGAGATTGTAGCTCTTACTTCAATCATAATCATGGCCGAAAATAACGGATAAGATCGAATGTTGATGTGGTTTAATTTCACATTGCAATTATTCTGAGTCTTTCGTTTTTATTTATAATCACATGACTAAAAGAAGATATAAATAAAATAGTAGGTCCATAAGTCGATTAAATTATAGATATCTATCAAATGTATTGAATTTACTAATCACTGAATTGATAACAAAAACGTTCATATTTTACATTTTATCTCAACATGTCGATACCAAAGCAATTAGTCTAGAGACAGACGTTTAAGGTAATACATGTCTACAGATATTTAGCATTACTTTAATGTATTATTCCACAAACACATTTGTCGACCCCAACCACGTGCTATATAAAACATATCGCTTATGCTGCCAAATATGTCAGGCAAACGACCATATATAATACATATATGTTTAATGATTTACATTGCGTGCTTGAAGAGAAAGTTCATTTCTTTTACCGATATCTAAAAATGGAAAATCACTACATAGTTTAAGATTGTCTTCGTATTAGGGATAAACCTAGCTAGAATAGACTATAATCAGTGTGAGCGATACAAAGGCAGCATCTCTCTCTCTCTCTCTCTCTCTCTCTCTCCAAGAGTACTAATAATATACATAGAGTAATTTTCGTCTTTCTTATGCTTTAACTTTGTTTACTATTTTCTTAATTAAATGCACATTCAACGTTATTCTTTATACTAAAGAAAATACATCGTAAGCAGGTTAGTTTCCGTACTACAAGTAAAAGGTCATAGTACGTTGGAATAAATGACATGGGTCATGTCATTCGGATCTGCAGGACTAACAAAAATACATTTTAAGGAAATTCAAGATGTATAAATTTAAGGATATTTATTGCCATTCTCATTACCAGCTAAAGAAGATATGTTTTTCCCTGCCACTTGCATGTTCGTGTTGGACGAAATACAGGTATGACCTGTATGGCTTCTCTCGCTAGATAACACTGTAGCAAAACAGATAAACGGGGAAAAGTGTCAAGCAGCTGTTGTGTGATAGCCCCTTTATCCAGCGGAAATAATACTTTTTCCTCGTTTTGGCTTCTTTACTCTGATACTCATATTTCCTACCAAAACCTTCAGTTGCACTGTTTTCTCAAATTTAGTGTTTTCACTCACTTGTAAAGTGATACGTCTCTGACAGATATAAAATAGACCTTTGCCTCAGTATGTTTTTATATGATATTTTGATATACCCTAGAGAGCACTGATTATAGTCTGAACCATTCTATTTGCGAAAAGCTGCGAATATTTCTCCTAAATAAATGCTTCAATGATCTGAATGGTATTTTCAATTACTGCCTATCTCAAGTTTGTAGCTGACATTGACAATAATACGTTTATTTCTTTGTACGTTTAAACGTTTCTTTTATGGCTTATTTAACGTTATTAACGTTATCATCTCTACTTTCAAAAGGACGAAACAGCTTATTTAGTTCATTCACAAACAAATCTTATCAACCAAACAATAAAACTTCTGCTATATGAGTGTGTGCGGTTTTGTTTACAAATTAGTTCCTAATACTCGATACTATTTTGGACACACGTGTCATGCAGATTCAAGCCGTGAAGTATGGAAAAATAGTGCAAGATTCTGGCAAAGTAAAGTTAACGGAGAAGAAAATGAGTACATAATATTTAGATTGTAACATTATTTTGTCTAGGAGAATGCAAATATCACATACTTAAAGTGAGTCACCGTATAAAGGTTCTCATCCGTTGGACCAGTAGAGGTTGATGAGATAACATCGATTAAATAGCATTGTACTTATGTGAGTAAGAAATGTATTGAAGACATTTAATGGTCCTTGTAGTTTTGGCAAATGACTGAACTATGAAAACGCATGCTATGGCTATTTTTGGCATTAAAAGGAGCAGTAGATTTTCAGTTAAAAGTACTTTAAATATGTCGGGGAGTAACTGTTCAAAACATTTCCCCTAGAGGTAACTTGCACTCTCACTTCATAGACTATGGACCAAAGCACATTGTTAGCCATACAATTTCTAAAAATGAATTCTGTTTTTGACCTAAATTGTAGCCTGATATACAATCGAATATTAAGCGGACCCCTAAGTGACTTTCAGACTGTCAGTCTACCGAGTTATTTTTCTTTTTTTTGTTAAATGTGAAATCCCGTAAAATGATACTTTTTGAATTTCTTTCAAACATTGAGTCTGTAAAACACTTAACAACATGAACAACAAACAGCGTTCATTTTTTAAACCAGATAACAAACATAAGTCTGCGTATGTACATAACCAAGGAAGGTACCTCCGATTCGAAACTATTGACAACTTTTCATGATATATGTCCTTAAATGGGACATTTTTTGAATTTAAAGCAAAAAAGAAGACGGGAATCTATAACCTTGGTTCATTACTTTATAACCTGTCCTATTGTAATTTGTTTTTGCATGGAATAAACTTTGATAAAGAGGCTTTCTTGCTGACACTCACAAAGTTGCATGCTCCAAAAGAACAAAATAAATGCAAAGACAAAAATATACATTTATAAATATGATATGACAACAGCAACAAACAACTATGCTGAAGTGAAAACGTCACACTTTATTGCAATGTAGAGGAAAAGATGTGCAAAACAAGTGTCTGTCTGACTGTCTCTGTCACTGTCCTCTCTCTCTCTCTCTCTCTCTCTCTCTCTCTCTATATATATATATATATATATATATATATATATATATATATATATAGATATATATATATATATATTGTTTCGGGTTTGGTACAATGTTGTACAATGTTGGAGATAACCTTGTTTGTTGTAAGCAAAGTGGCTAACTGACTTGATGGTTTCCGCATACAGAACATCCTTTAGCATTTTAGGAATCATATATTGGATTGTCTCTGCGATGATTATTTACATCAAATACATTCCAAAATAATTTGCATTCTGTGAAAGAAGAATCTTATGAGGGTACGAAACCCTGACATGGATATGTACATTTTCCTCCAGGCAGAAAACTGCCCCTATGTAACTAGTCTTGTTGCCTCGATTTCCAACAGTCTGACATCGGGACTATGTGTCTTCCAGCAACTTTTCTCGTGAAGTGTCGTCTCCTTTATATTCCTTATGTATTGAATGATGAAGAAATATACTGTTTTCAGTGTGTCAAGACGAATCCCCATGGTCCTGATATATCATTTGAGAGTAAATGTAATAGAATCCCGAAGTCTTCACGTAAAGCATGCCGTTGTCGTACACGACTCCATTAATGTTTAAAAAATTGCACGTTTCGTTCCATTTCAACGTGTGGTGGTGATACATATCTGTAAGAGTAAACAAGTTCAAAATATATGTTTAGTTTCGGCAACCAATGAGAAGTCAGCGACAACTGATGAATAATATTCGGATATCAAGAGTCCTTTGGTCAGCCAAAAAGTTGTAATGTGACGACCAATTAAATTATATTTACGCATATTTTATGAGCTGAATGCTCTTTTTACCGTTAATATTTCACCAACTTTTCCATCTATTCTAATCCTGATGTAACATGGTTGTTTGATTAATTATTTCTTTTTTTATGGTGGTCATACTATTGTAAAGATTTATTTTGGAGATCAAATATAAGGCTAGTCTAAATGAATAACATTAAATTTTAAAATAAGAAGTGCGAGCGACAGATTTCACGCATCTCACGTCACACCTTTATATTGCGATTTCAAAGCTTGCGTGTTTTAAAAAAAAAATCCACCCAAAAATCATAAGAGTATATGCAAATATTGATCTGAAGACAAATGTCAAATTCTTTTCTTGAAATGAAGTAGGTAAAGTTAGGAAATGTATGCACTGACTAGGCAGGCTACAGTGTATTTAAAATATTAAGTGTATAAAATATGACACAAATATTATGTATGGTACCAGTAGCTATTTCTATCCTCTTACCTGGGTCAGATTGTGTAACGCCGACCAAATGAGCGGAGGGTTTCATTGATTGAGTGCTTTCATTACAATTACAAGGTTTGGTAATTTGCATTTCTGAGATAATGATAATAATAATAATAATAATAACAATTATTCTTAAAATTGGCATCACCATCAGATTTCAGTAAATGATTTTCTTTACCTTTATATATATATATATATATATATATATATATATATATATATATATATATATATATATATATATATATATATATATTTGCAAGATCTTCCAACTGACATAGCTGCAGCTCAACCTCCACCTGTCGATGAAGAAATATCTGAGGATATTGGTGAAGTTATTACTGAAACAGGTGATAAAAAAGATCGCATACCAAAAACAGAACAAGTTAGGGAAAAAGTTAACATGAACAATATATTTACCGAAGGGGGTATTAATCGCATAAAGGGCATCAGAAATTTAAGTCAATTAGCTAAGTTTGCCGTAGAATCTTACGATCGGCGAAAAATGGCTTTAAAATCCGAATATGTCGATGATTCCGTGAGTCGTGATAATTGGTACAACTGGATATATCGTATCTATTATGGTGTTGATCAGGCCAGAAATAGCGATACTAAATATATTGCATTGATTTTTATGAGATAGATAAATATTTTGAACAAATACAACAACAACAAGTACAACTTTCTTTACCGCAGAAACAAACAACTTCTCTGTCTTTTCCTTCGCGAATACCACTAAAGATACCCGAACCACAACCTCCAGAAGAAGAATCTGGTGCTACTGGTAGTGGTTTGGGAACTAATTTTGCTTGTGCTGATAATATTCTCAATGATGTTAGAAGTTCTCATAGGAGGAAAACGTGCCGGAAATAACTCACCAGAAATAGTTAATGAAGCGGCTGATATTTGTCGGCGATTATTTCAACGTGGTATCATGGATATGGGTGTTTACCGAGAACTCATTGATGAACTCGTTGATGATTATCATGGTGACTAGTTGTTAGATAAATAATATTTAAATAAAAATGATCATGTACAATAGACACTATAGACCCGTACAGGTCAAAGCAGCAAACTCACGATTACCAATCTACAGAGCAACTTACGGAGATGGACTTGGTGATGTTGTTCAGGAGTTATTCGCGGGGTTAGCACCAAAAGTGGGAACTCTTGCAAAACAATTATCGATGAAAGCTATTAGTGTTGTTGGTGAAAAAGCTCCTGGTACAAACGTTGATGCTGCTGGTAAGGCGTTCTCGGCAATCAAAGAAAGACTAGCACGATTAATAAGACGAAAACCACCACCAGTAAAATTACCGAGCACTACAGATATGCTGCAGGCGTCAGTAAAGTAGTAAATCAAGCTGCAAATCAGAAACTAGCAGAGTTGGTTAATGAAGCAGAAAGAAATATCGCCGCAAATTTGATAGCAGGTGGTAGACTTCGTGTCAGACGACGATAATTTGGAAAATGGACAATTATAATAAAATGTTTAAACTCATATCCGACACTAGCTACGATGTCGTAGCCTCAACTTGATTTGTTGTGGCTGAGGCTACGAACTGATCCTATATCACGTAATGGAGCAGAAAAATTCGTCACTAAAGTCAGAAAAACAAACAGTGTAGAAATCAAATACATAAGTATATTCATATTGTAAAAGAAATTTGGCTCATTTTGAATTTATTAAGCCTTACGCGATAAAATAAATCGGCATGGTTACTCTAACCTTATCCTATCCGCCATGACAGATAACGCGAGACTCTCGCCGTGACCCCTTTTCTACGTAAGTCTTGCCAGACCATATTTTGGATTTTCTACGCTATATAATTATCAATTAAGTGCGAATAATCGCTTCCTAGTGGAATTTCAAAGTTGCCGATAAACCGTATTTACTTTTAATGCGCAGAATTTCTGACCCAAACGGCGCCAAAATTTTACTACGATTTGTTTACATTTCCAAAAAAGGCGCCAATGTCCTTATATGGCACACAAACAAACGAGGCTGAGAACGGAAGTAATCATTATTTGAAATAATATGGTGGACGATCTAAACGAAAATATCGGCTAAAAAGGTAAACGAGATTTTACAACTATTTCTACAATGATTTTCGATACTTCCGGTATTAAATAAGAGGACTACTCAATTTATTGGATTACATGCAAGGATTATGTTTAAAGTTTTATTATTAGGCTAAAGGAGCGCCGGGTGTGAATCACACCCGGCTTGCTCCATTAACACGTATATGCTCATGTTTGTACCCTGTCCACGAGGTACGAGTAAGGGTACTAATATTAGTACTAATCCGACACAGCATTTGACATAGATGAACCTGTCCCCAGAGATAAATCAGTACGTGATTATCAATTTTATTCCTATGACGCGTGACAACCAGATCAACGGGGGCGTATCGAACTTCAAGTTCATGATACAAGTAGATATTTCTTGCCCGCTGAGGCGTTTATTGAAGTAGCAGGTGAACTTGTAAAGGCGGATAATACTGCATACGATGCCAATGCACGAGTTTGTTTTGTCAACGACGTGATCATGGCATTGTTTGATAGCGCCACATACATGATTGATGGAAAAAATATTGAATCAATTACCAAGGACGTCGATGTTGCTTACAACAATAATTGGTCTATCAAGATATTCTGATGATTACACAAGATCAGCTGGTCCATCGATGATGTTTGCTAAAGATATTACCAACAACGCTGATCATATTCAGTATATTAAGTTACAAACACCACGAGATACTGCAGCTGATCCACAACCAGCTGATCCTGGATACGAAGATAGACCAGCTGGTGCATTTGATATTAAAAAAGGTGTTAATGCGACTTACAACTTAGGATTTGCAACACGCCGAGCAATGTTGACAGGAAATAGAAAAAGGTTTTCGTGTGCGATTCCACTGTCTCACATGTTCGGATTTTTCAGATATGTTAGAAAGGTCATCTTTGGAGCTAAACACACAGTTGTGCTCGTAAGAAAAGGTGATGATAATGATGCAATTGGCGAGGTGCTGGTGTTGCTGATGCTGGTAAAGTAAATATAACAAAATTCTCACTGTGGATGCCAGTATTAACTCCATCTTTCACAGAAGAACATAAATTATTGTCTTTTATGGATCAAGGCGGTAAATCATTGCTATCATGGTTTACAGTAACCAGAAAGTACCATTACAGATATATTTACTTGGCATATAGCATCACAGCAGGGTGTTTCTGCGCCAAGACATATTTTGTTTTGCGCTGCAAAATAATGATCGGGTGAGTAGTCAGGAACGTTCGCATATGATATTTGACAACCTCGAAGTTACCGAGGTTTCGTTGAGAATAAACGGACAACAAGAATCATCCGAAGATATATCATTAAGTTTCACACATAATCATGTGGCACGTAATCTAAATATGGATGCTGGTTTGCAAATATCACAGTTAGATTTAACAAATCTGTATCCGATTTATTACATTTAGCTGGAGCATCTTGATTTATCCAAACAATCTGTCGCTGATATACACTTCCGAGCTCGTGTTGGTGCTCCGCCTGTTCCCGCGGCTGGTCCGCCAGTTGTTTATGGTTCTTACAGAGCAATCGCGGTTATCCTCAGCGATAAAGCTATGTTACTTAAAGGTGGTAGTGATCGAATGAGACTCGTTGATGCACCAGTGGAAAACATGTAGGCAATTAGATCAATCGTGTTAATTACAAAAATGTCATATAATCACGTTAATGTCACTCTGACTCCTGGTCAGGTGAAAAAATTACAATCGAAAAACGCGGGTACATGTGGAACAGAAATAACGTTGAAGCAAGATCAAATTTCTAGTGGCAGTCCAAACAAGTTATCGTTAACTAAAACTCAACTAAAACATTTCAATAAAGCACAGCAAGCAAAAACCGGAGTTCAGCTTCATCTTTCTCCGAGTACCATTAAAGATATTAAAACAGGTGGTATCTTTCCACTTCTCGCGGCCATACCAGCGTTAATAGCTGCTGCTGCTCCAGCCGTAGCAAAAGCAGCCGCGTTAGGTGCTGTTGGAACCGCTGATGGAATGGCATTATAGAAAGCAACAGGGCGAAGATTAAAAAAGAGGGACCGGATTAAGATTGCCTGGATCTCATCGAGGAAGAGGTCTGAGGCTTCCAGGAACTTATCTACGTTGAACTCCCAATGGGGTTTTACACCGATGTCAAATTTTGATTTACTTGATGCTGCTAAATAACTAAAAATAAAAGCCTTTAGAGGTGTTTTCATGCGAGATCAGTTACCGAAACGACCAAACAGCGTTGAAACGGGTATTATTAATCTCGATGATACTTCAGGACCTGGTACTCATTGGGTATCATACGCAATTGATCCACGTGGAATCGTTTATTTTCATTCGTACGGGTTAGCTCCAGCGCGTGAATTTATCAAGTATGTTGAGCCACTTCACGAAGCGGTTTGGTATTCAACGATACCAACACAAGCATTGACAGATCCGCCAATATGAGGCCGTGAAGTAATTAATGTGCTTAACGCCATATCAAAGTCTTCCGCGGCACCTCACAAAGTCGTGCATGATTATACAAGTAACCGTTTCGTTTCAAACAGATCTTAAATTATAATGGTTGATATTTCGGAAGAAGATCTTCTTCTATCAGCGTTAAGAAAAATTCTGATGACATTGATCTGTCGAACTACGCGACCAAAGATGAACTTGCTGATATTATGAATCTCGCTGGAGTTGACCGAGATGAAGTTGTTGTTTTTCAGGACCGATATGGTGTTCTAAAAACGAGCAACATCAAGTGAAATGATATAGTTTGACGTGTACTCGGTGCAGTAGCGGATAACATCCCCGTGTTTACCGACGGTGGTAGAATTAAAGACTCAAGTGTATCATTTGAAACCATCAGAGATGAAAGCGCAAGAAGCACCGCTAATCGTTTAAGAAACATCGGCGACACAATGACGGGTGAACTCAGAATGAACGGAAATAAAATAGTAGTATTAAAAGATCCAACATCCGACGAAAATGCCGCAACGAAAAAATACGTTGACATTAACTATAACACCGTAGATGGTAAAATGTCCACTTTGCGGGCCGTGTATGACGTTCACATAAACGCGTTTGCAAATCTTCGCAGAAACTTTAGAAAAATTAACGAAATCGCAAACCAATTCTTTGGTGATCCGTTGACCGTTGACGCAAAACTCTCTGATATCAAGACCAACATCGAAACGATTAAAAAAACACTCGAAGACATCGTAAGTGGGATTCCTGAGATCGTTAACAAAATTAGTCTGATTAACATCCCCCCGGTAGTTACTCCCGGGGGGGGGGGGATTTTAATCAACATCGTATGCACATTATCATCGGGATTTGCAACATAGTCACAGCAAAATAAAACTCTCAGATATACCGCAACAGTCACTGGCGTGTACAGACTGTCTGTATTCAGTTCTGCAAAATTTGAGATATTTACAACGTATCCATGGTGTCATTCAACTGATCAGTCTTCTGGAGTTGTGTCTATCATATTAAACAAGGGAAACAAAGAAATATTTATTCTGGAAGCAGCTGATAAGAAATTAACCGCAACATCTTAATGGTGGTGTCTAGAATTTGTAGCTGAAACACCTCAATTGGTCACTGTGTAAACTATAATAGACGTTCAAAAAATTAGGTATAATCAAGCACTTGAATGGCAAACATCGCTAAAAATACCATCGAAAAATACACGATAAAAATAAAGAAATATCGTTTACGATTAGTTATCGTTGACGTAATTGTTTATTCAGTATCCGCTGTTGTTGCGTCCACTGGCGTATTATTATCAGCTATGACAATGATTGCACCAGTAGCCGTAACAATCTGTATTCAGTCACAACTACGAATGCTGGTGTTTTCAGTAGTATTGCAAAAACAATATGCACTTGCACGAATAAAAAATTATCCGATTACATGATAAGGTTACATGCAGCGACGGTCGCATACTCCAAGTTATCTTCGTTGTTATCATCAGGTCTTAGTGATGGAATTATCTCTGATTTTGAGTTTTCAGAGATGATTAAAGTATATCACGATGGCACAGGTATTAAAGGTACGAGTATAATTAATAATGACGTCAGCAGAGTTGCTCCAACAGATCGTGACAAACACAACTCCGCCGAAAACCACGATGATCTCAGTAAGTTCGACTAATCCTGAATTTAACGTCAACTTTCCAACTGCGATTCCAGTAAAAGAAATCGCACTTGCACAAATACGAGTATATTACAGTTGGCCAAACATCAGATCGAAATCATTTAGTGGATTACCAGCAAATAATTCGCTTGTGTTTGCTAATAAGAACAAACCAGATGGAACACCTGACTGGGTTGTTGTTGGGATAGCCACTGGCAGTTATCATATTGAACAAATCAACGAGGAATTTGCGCGTAGAATAAAATCAATAACCGGAAAGAATAAAAAAATATAAATTAACATTCATGAGCTGACTTTATCATCTACGGTTGAAATACACTCGCCTGATTACGTCGTTGATATTTATCAATCTTCGATCGGGTTCGTGCTAGGATGGCCTCAAATCCCGCCGGTTTATCATGGACCACCAGAACCGAAGTTAAATGAATTTACAACAAATGAAGCAAAATTCATAACAATTCCAGAATATAGAGTTTATTATCAGAATCCCGCTTGGAGAGATTCTATTCTGTAGTATCAATAATCCTTTCCCTTATTGATGTTGATCAAAAAACTTCAACTACGATTGTTACTGAAAGATATCATAGACTTGTATCTGATTATATCAGATCTGAATATGCAAATAAACTAACAATATTAGTACAGTTGTTTAAGGATTATATCCTGGAGTATCCTAATAACGATCTAAAACGAAAAATCACTGAAACAATACAACACTTAAATCATATTGTGTTAGATCTTAAATATGTTAATCAGTATTTTGCTGATTCTATAAATCGTAGGACTAATATAGGTGCAGGAGATAAAACTATCAAACAAACATATCTTGATTATTATAAATTGACTGAAGCTGAATTATCAAATTTTATATTACCAGGATTTTCCACCGACGACTTGACAAAATCACTCAACGATCTTATTCTGAAATTTTTTTTATCAGAAATATTCTGAAATATTTTATTATCATTTTGAAATATTTTTTATCAGAAATATTCTGAAATATTTTGTCATCAGAAATATTCTGAAATATTTTATTATCAGAAATATTTTTTTTTATGAAATCGATCAGATTTTAGTAATTCTGACGGGTAATTTGGCTGTCAAAATCGTGTAAATTGATCAGTTTGTTAATTCTGACGGGTAGTTTGGTACTCAAAATCGTGTAAATTTATCAGTTCGTTAATTTTGATCGGTAGCTTGGTAGTCAGAATCGTGTAAATCGATCAATTTTTGTATATAAAATATTTCAGAATACTAATAAAATATTTCGAATAATAATAAAATATTTCAGAATAATAAACAATATTTCAGAACAATAAAAAAAACAATATATAAAATCATATATTTAAAAGAAAATTGTTTTTAGACCAAAAAAAACAAACAGTAGCCATGATGACCGGTGTATCTTTCATGGGGTCCTTTCTTGAGATTTTTGTCCTTGTTTGAGACCTTTCTTATGGTCTTCTGGGCACCCCATGAAGGTTTCTTTTTGGCTACATTAGTTCTCAATGTTTTTGTGAGGTACCCTCGATGAGATTTAGAGCTTATGCGTCCACGCTACTGTTTATTTTGGGGACGTCACAATTTTCTTAATAAACATTCTCCAGCGAATTTTCTAAGCGAAACGAAATGTTAGAATGTTCAGAAGATTGTCTATGCGCGCCAGCTTCATGTACACCCCCCAGGATAAACCCCGGGGTCA
Source organism: Sinohyriopsis cumingii (assembly GCA_028554795.2). NCBI lineage: Eukaryota > Metazoa > Mollusca > Bivalvia > Unionida > Unionidae > Sinohyriopsis > Sinohyriopsis cumingii. The sequence goes on along the minus strand of CM068828.1, from coordinate 33,900,630 downwards.
GTGCAAAAACGCACACACCACGTGGTTTTCGTGGTGAGAGATGTACACGAACGCTTCCGGGCTACTGGCGCCCCCATTTTATATAGGAAAAACCCTACTAACGATACCGTCGGCAATATGGTTGCGCTACTGTTGCAATCTACTGGTATATGTTTCAGAAATTATTATATAGTTACCTATGCAGCGATTTCTGAACACGCTCTTATATCTACATATTTAACCTATCTGAGTGCAAAATTATATAGATATAACAACGTGTTCTGATAAAGTTGGATCTAAAAAATACATGTATCTCCTACCACCGATCTATCAAACGTTTCATAGTTACCTATGCAGCGGTTTCTGAACACACTGTAAATATTTCTGCACAAGATAGTTTGAAATATAAATGTAACAGCGTGTTCTGTTTTGATAAAAATCAGGCTGAACAAGATAAAGGTAACAGCGTGTTCTGCCTTGATAAAATTGGGTCTGAAAAAATACATATCATCGTGTGACAGATCTAAAAATAACTTACTGTATCGTATTGTATTGTACAATGTAACCGCGGTTTATTTTTCTGTTTGTAAGTTAGAAACCATAAATATCTTTCTACGAGTACAATTATGTTACATCGATGATATTAATTACGACGTAGATGGTTAATTAATTAAATATGACCGCAAAAATCACGATCTACGGAGAAAGCTATGTTACAGAATTTTCTCCCTTTTTTCAGGTCGGAAAAAGAAGTAGCATGCAAATGGGAATTTTAGATGAAAAAATTAAAAAAATTAAATAAACAGCTAGTAAATATAAGTAAAGGTAACCTCTTGTTGAAGATACCTTAGCTTGACCGTTTGTCTCTCTGATGATACTGGAAGGTGATTTTTTTGTTTATATCTTTTTGAGAATGCAGATTTGTATATGTTCTCTGCGACGTATTGTACCACCAGCGGCTAAATATCAAAATACTTTGCAGCAGCATTCATTGATTGAAAAAATTTCTTTTCTGTATTGAAGGATTTAATCACCCCCATTCCGGTTGTTTTACATCTCCCAGTATTACCACGTGCAGAATTCTCACTCTGTGTAACAACCTGAAAGTTGGATAAATTATTATTAAGTTTATTTCCGTCAATATGATCGATTACAAGACCGTCTTTGATCACTCCAAAGAAACACTCGTATGCAAATCGGTGATTGTAATACCTCTTACCTCCAGCAGTAAATCTGAGATAACCATGATTATTAACAACAACAACTGGTTTTTTCCTCTGACAGTGTTTGATTATACCATCACGAGATGCCTCATAATTCTTAATGATAGGATGCTTCACAAATTCTTTTTCCTCCATTTTTATATAATAATATTATTTGTTTAAATCATAATTTGTCTGAAAACTTAGTCAGATAATCCTTTGCAAGTTTTATAGCTCTATCACTGTTATTATTTTTTTTTTATCATAATATCTCTTAAGTTCTCGATATCTCTTACCACCACACGCGCACACGACTGCGTTTTGCTTCTAACTCCGACACCAGGTCGCAGACACGGTATTGGTCCGAAACTCCCACCACGAACGCGCTGCAAATGACACCCGCAGAATTCTTTTACACAGGATTTATTGGAAGGGATCAATGAACCCACACATGAGACATTTGCATTTATTTCTTGTTTGAGACATTGTATATATAATATTTATTTTTTAAATGCTTCTCTTAATTATAACATAGATGAGTTGATAGATTATCCAAGATCAACCCTTGGAAACCTTCCAGATTCGACCTTGACAGAATAACCCCTGACTTGCGGAGACGAGCTCTGACTGATCTGATTAATATTATCAGGGATACCAAATAAGAATTTCGTGATGATGGAGCATCTCACACGTGGTCGATATTTAAAATTATACGTGACGCTGACTTCGTCAACGACGACGATGTTATTGATGCTACAATGAACAATACACGTGCGAAAACGAGTATCGATTACCTCTTTGATGATTAAAGTGATCAGAACTATTTTTTCAGAATAAAGTTTATTGTGCTAACAGATTCCGCTACGTGGATTATCCGTGACAAGCGTGACCCTGTCCTTGCTGGTGGAAAAAACTGCTGTGTTAAATAAAGATTCCAAACCAGGAATGTTGACTGGGATTGACAGACCATATTACGAACGAGCATATCCTGTGACCGCGGTTATTTATGGAATTTATCAGCTGAATGATAGACCTGACATTAATGATCTTGCGCCAATGAGATTTTCAAGGCTGAATTGTGTAGCCGAGCGAGTAACGGAACATTTTACAAATAAGATGCGTGGAAACGGTCTAACGGCGTTACGATGTGAAAAATAAACAAATGGGCTGATTCAGTCAGGGATACCGGAGCTACGATAAAAGATATCGCCGTGTTAGAAAAAATACAAAGATTTCCAATAACCGTAGCAACGATAACAGGGGAAGTATTATAAGAATCGAAATATAAATCGAATGGAGCTCCGATAAATATCATTGATCATAACGCTCATGCTTGGACCAGCGCAGTAACAGTGTTTCCACGAGATCGAACTGTAAAATTTTTCCCGGAAAATTCTGGGAGAAATATGTTCGATTTTATTTATGAAATAAGTAAAAACGATCATGTGTCAGTGTGGTTGTTTAAAAGTTCAGACGATGAAAAAAATGATCAATTTGTGCGACCTAACGGTGAAATATATCGTAAAGAATCTCTCCATGGGGAAATGAAAAATCTTGCGCAGAAAATCTCAGCACTAAACACTGACGACTTGCTCAGCAACTGTTTCACCGTTCCGTCAGTTGCAGCTCACTTTGCCAGAGAAAAGAATTCGTGGAAACCAACACGATTTGAACTTCTCGAGGACGTACAATTAAGTTGTTGTGAATAAGGACACGGCGGATTATGGAATACTAAGTATGATATCAGTTGATATGGTTGCGTGTTATCCAGGAAGTTTTCTTGGAGCGGGTGAGTGTTCTAGATACATTAACAGATTTGGACACCCCACAAACGAGATGACAAGAGTGGCCATTAATGGACCATTACCTGATTTTGATCTGACCGGGGTTGCTCGCGTAGTATCATTTGAAATTTCTAAGGGTATTCATCCGGTTTGTTATGTTTGGTTTGGCAGACACTTTTCAGAAAAACTCTGAGCACCAATAGTACTGTTACGATATATGCTTGATTGTAAAATACTAATATCGTTGACGGTCAGTGAGGCAATTATATCATATCAGAAGCAGACCGAAGTTTGGTTACCACCAAAAGAGTGTATCAGTCTCGATGAGGTCATTAAGGAATTTAGAGAAAAATGTCCTGATGCTTCCGAGGATGATATTATCAAGGAAGCTCCCAAAATTCTCGAGATTAAACTTAACAGCGGTGATAAAGCCGCAAACGATCTCGGTAGAAGAATTATCGGTAAATTCATTCAGGACGGAGCATATGATCACCGACGGCATTATGCACGATTAATTTTAGATGATGCTAAATACGATTTTATAATCGCCGATGTAACAAAGAGAGATATATTTGTAAGCCGAGAAAACGTTTATTTATCCGACGGAACACGGTTGGGTACAATCGTTGGTTATACTGATGGAGCGTCACCTCAGTATACTCATTTGAGATCTTCAATGCACGCTTATGCTTCTATAAACTTATTATCGATGATAAACAGATTCCCTGACACTACAGTTAGTGTCGCAACGGATTCGTTTTATATCGATAAGAAATATACAACGTTGTTAACCGGTTTTACGAACACTGATGCATCATGGGGTTCGTGGAGTACAAAAGAAGAATTATTATATAATTATTCCGAATCCGCAGATGTTACGATTAAAAATATTTATTACACAAATAATTAGACATCGGAAATGTCGAAGGCGGCATCCAGTATCCAGACACAAGACCGTTTATTTGAACTGGCCGGGAGGTTCTGGTAAGACGACTCGAGCGATCGAATTATTTCGACAGAATTCAGATATGATTGTGCTAACACCTACACACAACCTCTCTCGAAAAATGAAACAACGAGGAGTGCAATCATGTACTTATCACGGTTTTTTCAGATACAAGGGTGACGCATGGAATCCTGATCGAATGGGAGAGAAACATATTCCAAAAATTATTATTTGGGATGAGATATGCTCTGTGTCGCTGGATATATTAAAAATGTTTCTCAATTGGCTGTTACTGAAAAATACTGCTGTGATAATGTGTGGCGATCACGGTCAACCACCACGTTTGTTGGGCCATCTCCACATGATTGGCTAAAGAATTTTCTATGAAGAAATAACCGATGATCATAGATCACTTGATGCAGAATTAAGGGAATTTAAAAAAATTAATCATACTACAACCGAATAAAATTCAGTGCGAAATAGCGCGTAAAATAATTTCATGAACGACTTTCTACAAACGTGGAGACCGAATGATCTGATAGTGGCAAGTAGAAAGATAGTCAGGGACACACTTCAACAGCGGTTGTTTCAGTTACACAAGGAAAAATTTCCAACATTGCCAGTGCCGCTGTGTTATCGACCAGCAGACACGGGACAGCAGAATATCGACGTTGATATACCAGGACAGACAGAGAAACAGAATCTCGTATTAAATGATGTTGTTTTGGTTGATGTCAATGTTGTTAAGGATGCGCTACACGCTGATAAATCCCCGTGGTTGCTAAGGTACGCGATGACGATTCACTCATCTCAAGGATTAACTATTACTGATACAGTTATTTGGATCGTTGATGATCGTATCGAATGGTCAAACTTAGTTTATCTCGCAGTGTCCAGAGTCAGAAGAATATCTCAGCTGCGGAGAATTGTCATGGACGCGTCAGAAACCATCAATGATGATATTGACAACGATACGATAAGAAAAAAATTAGCAAGTTATAAACAAGGTGACAAAAAACAAACAAACTCGATTTTGATCTTGACGTTGAATTTATCATAGAGCTAAAGCAGCAGCAGAATAATCATTGTGCAAGTTGTAATTGTATAATTAATTACCAGCACCTAGAGCTAATTTACCTTTCATTGCAGATCTTACTAACCAATTAGCTAATGCTTCCTTGAAAGATTTATTCGTGATAGAATTTAGTGCATGAATTAATTTTACATCTGCTATGTGCCTGTGCTGCAGATCCTTTACTCGATAAGCTACATCATGAGCATCACAATCTTTATGAATGGCGTTTATTGGATATTCACCTGGTTTTGGTTTCTTTTTTGTCAAGTCTGATATCAAGTCGGGTCCCATGACCACAGTAATTATGTCCTGGAAGATGTTTTTCTCCTGGGTATTTAGCCCACGGAGTCCCGGGTATCTTTGTTAATTTTGCTGCAATATCACCTCCGTATTGCTTTTGTTTATTCCCGACTGTGCGGGAATAAAATTAAATTTCTTTGCACCGCATCGTTCACACTTACCAGTGAGTGCTGATCTGTTATTTTTTGTTGTAATAGTTGTTAGATCACTTTTTGGGGCACGCGCCTTGCATTTCACACAATATAAATCCATATTATTTTAATATACCATGAATGTAATTGACTTTTCTGCAACAAGGAAACGAAAAACCGGTCAAGCATCACGCTGCGCTACCAAATTCTATCAGAATGATAATAATAGGACCATCCGGATCTGGTAGACGGAATTATTACTCAATCTGATAACGGGATGGTTAAAATGGGATAAGTTGTATTTGGTTGCACCATCTGTTGATGATCAGAGATTACGATGTAGTCAAGGATTTTAATGAAAATGCAAAATCTTTAAATGAAAACGGCGATGATGTTATCGAGTTTATAACCGGCATTGATGAATTAGACGGATTTATAAACAATTTAGTCGTGTACAATGATGTGATGCTTGACAAACAATCAAATCCAGCTAGGAGTTTTTCCAGAGGTAAACATAAAACACTGATGTGATTTATGTTACTCAGCGGTATACACAAATACCAAAAGTGATCAGAGATAACTGTAATATTTTTGCTGTGTTTAATGGAGTTGATACACATACGTTGCGAAACATTTATCAGACCTGGTGCGGCGGTGATATGGACATAAATAAGTTAAAAAATTTATTCAGCCAGGCTCAATTATCTCCGCATGGATTTGTCACGATAAACTTACATGACCCACGGTCACGTTATCGAATTGGTCTTGATAAAATATTTGGATAATAGCAGCAGAGGGGGTGTGACCTCGAATTGGTTCGTTTTCGTAATATATTCGCACACTTAATGTATTTCCAGCAAGGTCAGCTATTTTGATTTTCAAGGTCATTTTAATCTTTTTTTTTGAAGGTTTATATTGACGTTTGGAACCTTCTGAAAAGTTGTCGGATTCACCCCCTCTGCTGCTTTAGACAATAGACAAGGTCCTTACAAATAACATGCAAGTGAAAAGGCATAAACTTGTCTTCTTTAACTGGTAAATAGAATGGCAAAAAATGTAATTACATGTTTACATCCTCGATTTCCTCAAATTGCACTTTCTTATTTCTGCAAATCCGAATTACATGAGCCATGTCATGAGTTCTCAAGCTTGATTACACATTCCGAAAATGTACTCTAATTTCGACTATATTCCAAGTACATCATCCTTACTGTACTCAAAATGAAATAAACATTAAACTCAGTAGCGTCTTTTTGATAGTTGCAATTGAAAAGCTTCATATTTTTCTCATACTATGATTTCAAATAGTCAATGAAAGAACAAACACATGCAGATGTCAACACGCTTCTCCCGCGCTGCTTCAATCCGATGTATTTCACGTACAATTTGCACAGATGAATCCAGTCCATAGTCACGAAATTTTGTAGAATCGACAAAAATACCAAATCTATTCATTCCAGATCAAATGGAAAACTTGCTATAGTTGATTCTGAGATGGAACGCCTGCTCAAGGAAACCTGTTGTTGGATTCACCGTCTTAATATCGTATATCCAAAAGGTCTAAATTCCAAAACGCAATACGACATTCATTAATCATTTCTTTTAATTATGTCCCCTTTGTACAATTAGTTAAATATATTTTATATTATTCTATTTTACAGGATAACTTACCTGTGAAAGTATAAACTAATATCATAAAAATAAGTTAAATAATTCTTTCAAAAATGAAAGTGCATGTAAATTAATGCTCAATGCATTATGATTACTTATTTATAAAATACTTAATTATAAGTATCATGCACACCATAATTTATGCTATATAAATTCAGTTCTGATAAATTATTGAACATTTGTCAATAATATATCAAGACATAATGTGTGTGTGTGTGTGTGTGTGTGTGTGTGTGTGTGATTTGGATTTTTAACATAGCTTTAACAATTTTTCAGTCATATTGCTACGATGTCTGCAATGTGGCAGTTTATAGTGATGTCTAGCACTGGGGCATCATGCCGCAAACATGTAGCATGATGTCCCATCCAGTCACATTATCCTGACACCGGGCCGACCAGTCCTAACACTAACCTCTTAATGCTGAGCGCCAAGCGAGGCAGCTGTTAGTACCGTTTTTGTAAGGCTTTGGTATGACTCGGCCGGGGATCGAACCCACGACCTCCCGCATCCAAGGCGGACGCTCTAACCACTAGGCCACTGGAGTGGTCTTCAAGACATAATATATTACTTTATATCTTAATTTATTTATTTTTTTGTAGACATTTTCAGATTTATTATTTTATTTTCTTATATCTGTTTCAAATGTGCATTATGCATAATAAAAATATTAATAAAACTGTTTATCTATTTATTGATAAATTTTAGAGATGGTGATCAACAGAGATATATGTATCTTTAATATCAAGTTTTATGTATTTTTATGTATCAAAATGCCATTAGTCTGTGCTGTATATGCATATCTCCATGTCAATTATTCGATAAATAATAAGACAACTAAGTGTAATCGGCTAGGGTCAAGATCATCTCATATAAATTTGTTTTATTTCAGCATCCGCAACAAGTCATAGTCAGGTAAAGTTTTACAAAGACAATAGTTGTTCTGTTTTATTTGTTTGTCTTGTCTATGTTTTGTATTTGCCTTTGAAAAAGACTCATGAAGGGTCGAAAGCGCTTAGGCTAGATAGATACTAGATTTCCACTGTTCGTAGTCAGTTTATATATATATATATATATATATATATATATATATATATATATATATATATATATATATATATATATCCACTGTGGTTGCCGTATTCATCATATCGGTACCATTGTCATTTTGACCAACCAGAGTAAAACTAATTGGGTGAAAGCCCCATGGCAATGTTACTTTTATTTCAGGAGCAGTAGCGATAACACAGTTTTCAAGATGAACGCTGTAACAGCCATACTAGATATCAGGTCGGCACCATTTAATTTAGGACCAACTATACATTACAGGAAGTCTTCTGGTGATAGTCACATGTCATTGTATCTTTCCATTCATGAGGATTATCGATAACAAGATTATCCTGTTGGTTGCTGTGGCGGCCATATTGGGTAGCAGATCGGCATCATTTATCAGCAAGACTACTGATTAAGCTTTTAAGTATATTTCTGTTGCTTTCTATTCACACGCAATCTTAACATCGTCAACTATGTTAAAATATATACCGATGGATCAAAAACAAACAACCCACCAAGAACAGCAGCAGCAATATTCATCCCTGAATTCAATATACAAACGGGATCCAGATTACCTGTCTATTGCTCCATTTACACCACTGAATTCTGGGCTATACTTGAATCACTACAATGGACCAAAGACAACCAACCAAATACCTAAAGCAGTCATTATAAGCGATTCCCTAAGCATTATCAAATCGATCCAAAATAGCAATACACTAGGGAACAATTCCTCGACAGAGCATGCCAATTAATCGACGATATCACCACAGCGCATCAATTAGTCGAGCTCATGTGGATACCGTCGCACATTGGAATCTCTGGCAACGAAACAGCAGACAAAGTTGCACAAACCAAACTAGGAGATCAGAACTCTATCAAGCTTAACTATAGCTCTACAGAAGCACTAAGCTTCGCACAAACATATATAGACCAAACATGGCAAGATTTTTGGAACTCCTCCACAAAAGGTAAAAAGCACCATGAAACCCATAAAAAACGTAGATAGGAACATACGGCTACTTAAGGGTACCTATTTAGAACAGAAAACCATAAACAGGATAATAACTGGAAAAACTAAACTTGCAAGCAGTTTTGGAAGGTTTATAGGACCCAAACCAGCAACCATTAACTGCTTTAACTGCCACACCACCGAAGATCTACACCACGTATTCAATATATGCCCAAAATATCAACCCGCTCGGAAAATATTTATCAAAAACCAAAAAGAGATTGGATCACCACACACATACCCAGAGTTACTTATGGACTTTAATAAAAATAAACAATCAGCATATAAAAATATAAATCAATTCATAGACTCAGCAGGACTTAGGAACAAAATATAATTACTATCCCCACAAAACCAAAAGACCCAGTAACTAGCTAAATAAATTTAGAAGCCACCACATAAAAACCCATAACATATCATTAAATTTTATAAAAGTATTAATAAATAATTCACTTACGAAGCACCTATAAAAAAACTAAGGAAACCGCAAAATCGGATGTCCTAGATGTCCTTAACGAACCGAGTAATCAGCTAAGATTCCGGTCCTAGATGTCCTTAACGAACCGTGTAATCGGCTAAGACTCCGGTCTCTTGCTAAATAAAGTATAAATAACATTCAATCTCTAAAAACATCAATTAATAAATAACTTAAAGAGGTAATATCTAAAAACTTATAAATAACATAACGTAGGAAACACACCCTAAACACCTCGACTAGTAATCCCATAATAACCTTGAAAATCTCTCTTCATACATGATATCTACTAAGAACCTTTATAAACAGCATAGAACATCCCCCTCCTTTTTAGAACATTTTGAAGAAAAAAAAAAAAAAAACCAGGCAAATGCAACAAGAAACCAGCGATGTAAAGCAAGCAGGACCGTTCCCGAGCTCTCCTTCCCACTAATGACAGCCAACCATTCAACTGTAGGGACCTTTATGGACCCACAGATTGAGGCCAAACTATCAGGGTTCTTTGAATCCATAACAGCCTGGGGGAGGTGGCACCATCCCCTTCCCCAGGAACAACTAGCAGGCTGCGGTGCAGTCAGAAAAAAGTGGCACATGCACAATTGTGCGAACGCTACTATAATTAAACTCAACAACAACAAAGACAACTAAGTATAAGTGAAAAATGTAAGCTATGACGTCATCTTGTTTATATAATTCATCACTTATAAACAGAATATATTTAATGACGTAAGTATTGATGTTGAATTCAGTTTGAATTCAGTCTGATGAAGACTTAAGCGAAACCGGTCACAGATTCTAAGTGTTGGTGTTGTTACATATATATATATATATATATATATATATATATATATATATATATATATATATATATATATATATATATATATATATATATATATATATATATGTATATATATGTATATATATATATATGTATATATATATATATATATATATATATATATATATATATATATATATATATATATATATATATAAACACATACAAAAAAAACTTACTGAAGTTTCTTTATTTTTGCTGAACCTTCTCTGTGTACTGAACAGACAACATGGACAAAATGATTTACGATATATCCACATTACAATGAAACGATAACATAGATGCATATATAATTATTTACGACATATCGCAAACATCACAAATAAAAACCATTTCACTCTGAAGATTTCCAAAAATATATGTCCAAAAGTGCGAGAAATTAACTCTTAATACTGTTTTTATAAACTTACATCTTAAAACAATCATTACATTCCTTAAATTATTTCAAGTGTTATGTTAAGAAACTTTGTTTTACAGTAGATATTTGTTCATGTTTAGCCAAAGCGAAAGGTTCCTGTTCAGAAGAAAAAAAATGACAATTACCTAAACCTCTGAACACGAAATTCGAGCCCGATCTAAAATCTCATTATAATATATTATACTTAGAGTACAGATACCTGATTGAGATTCCCATGCCGATTGAAGAGAAGAAGGTAAGGTCATAAACGTTATATAATTCTGACTTAATTTTATTGATAGCTGTCGAATGACAAAGTTTTTAACTTTGAGTTTCAACTACAGTTTCTTGCTCAGAATGTTACAAGAATACGGGCGAACATAAATTAATTATATGTGTCTACTTCGTCGTCGTTGTCGTCGTAATCATGAATTAGTAACGCCACTAAAACCAACGATCTAAAATTTATAGCAAATACACAAAATATAGCTTGAACCGCTATACAATCATTACTTGGGCACGTTTGTTTTAAGTTAGCTTCGATTATGACTGTATTACCAGGATAATGATTAAAATGTCATGCTTATTGCTATTGCCATAAAAGCGATCATAATTCACTAATATTTTTATTACTACCATACCTATACTAATGTAACCACACTTTCTTCACCTTATATTTTTACAATTGCTGCTCTACTACTATTGATTATACTCCTAAGTTAATTCTAGCTCTGACCCTACTATTTTAGAGCTGTTTCCTCTATTAAATATACTACTACTCTTATTACACTATTACTGCAACTATAATAATACTAATACTAATAATACTCTTAATAATAATAATTAGTAGTAGTATTAGCAATAGCAGTAATACTACTACTACTACTACTACTAGTACTAGCACTACTACTACTACTAGAACTGGCTGTTTTACTATAAATACGTCTGCAATTTATTTTGTTCCCTTGTTTCAAAATATACCAATTTGTATGACGGCGCTTCTTCTTGAGCCACATGTATAACTGCATAAAATAATTTTAATCTATTTTCCTTTTATTTTCTACAAGTGTACGTCTGTTTTCTTTTATGTGGAATGGGTTATCTTCCTCAAGGTATTAAAAATACCTTTAAAACCCAAATGCCGCCGTTACGTGCAAAAAGTCGTATATGCCCAATCATCTGAATAATACTTAATCTTGAAAGATATTGGTCCTAAACATCGTTGCAATTCATTAAAACCAGATAATATCGACATTTCATCAAAATATGAGCCATGTAATTTCTCGCTCGAACTGAGAAACCTGGCCATTTCTCGCATGTAAGCGAATTAAACCGATGTTGATCAGCGACATCCGTTGTTGAATCGATTTTAGTCGAAATCTGGAACATATGTTTCGATGACATGAACACTGTAAACCTAAGAAGCTTTGTCAGAATGTCTTCAGCCCAAGTTCGACCTTTTAAAACACTCCAGAACCCCAGCTGATAACCAATATTCACCGGAGTCTTATTTTTTTTAATCTAATGCACGCTTTTACCTCTCAGATAAAAAGGTGGTCCTGCATCTCTTTATTTCCTTTCGAATCAATTTGTCCGCCAATTGCGAATGTTGTTGTTATTAAATTAGTCATTATCGGAATTTGTCGAATGAATCACATCAGTTCGATTGAATCACTCCCAAAAAAAAAACGGAACTGGGAGTGACTTCGTTGGCTGAATATGTGAGCGTCGTTTAAACCTAACATCTTGAATATTTCAAGGAACGGTTTATGTCATACGGTTTTTTTAACAAATCATTTCTTCCCTTCCAAATTTTAGTCATATTAGAAGGGTGCAATTTTTAATAAATGCCGGCATTCGGGCTTTAAGGTTATTTTTTAACCAAGTATTTAATAGGCGCTATCTGATATTTTGCTGATCTGGAGTTAAGTCATATGCTTACATATATGCATGTAAGCACGCAAGTACGCACGCACGCACGCGCACCCCCCCCCCCCACATACATACATACATACATACATACATACTTCTGGTTTGACATTGCCTCGTAAAATCCTATTACATTTTTCGCTTACAACGTCATTGAATACTTTCAGACACTCCATGGTGAGATTCGTATTTATGTTTGTTTATTTACCTGTTATTCTTGATGAGACCACATTGTCACTTTCGAAAATAAAAAAGAACTTTTGTTGAAACATTTACCACTTATCTCTCTATTTTACTCATTAAGGAAGTTTTCCTTTTGGAGTCATTCTCATATCAAAAGAAAACTGAAGCGTGTTCTAAAATGTGCATTTCGTGAGAGAATAAAAGACTTGAGATTCAAGTTGGAAAACCCCTTCACGACTTAACGTCGATTTTGTGACGAGTCTCTATATATCAACAGGGAATGCATTGTTGTAATCGGCTGATAGGTATTACTCACCTTTGCGCACGATTACTTGGCTAATTATAGTCCGGTCGTATTAGGTCAAGGAAGAGGAATTAGACTGATATGACACATGCCTAAAAATAGAGATCAGTACTGTCTTGAACCCTACGGACACACTATGTAACATGGTGGCTACGTTGCACTATGTATAGTTAACGGAAGACTATGTTCTGTAATTTTGTATATCGTCCTAAAATACTTACAAAAAGTCATTGTATTGAAGCTCAATATTAAGTTTATGGCTAGAATATCTAAATAAAGTAAATTGTGGATAAATGTGAAACGATAATCTTCTGCATTGATACATTCAGTGTCACTTGTGTTATATATATATATATATATATATATATATATATATATATCATCTACCCTTTCATGTCAATTTTTTTTACATAGTCTGTTTAGTGTCTGGAAAGTTTAATGCATTAAAGTTTCGCGCATACTTGTTAGCTCGAAAAAAAAAATCTTTAAGAATTCCTCAACGACATATGTATCAGTTTGATTATAATTATGTCTTAAGCTTTCTCTGACGACTTTCTTTTTTTCTAAATAATTATTACTGGCATTGTCATTAACATCCTGATTTATTTAATTCTCTATTTCAATCAGTCATAACTCAAAGTAATGCACAATAAAACAGACGAACAGACAGAGGAAGGTGCATGTAAGATGGCAAATAAAAGAAATAGACGTAAGAAAATAATGAATATAATAATGAAGAAACGAACGAGCGACAGTCACATGGATATAACGAAAGGCTGCAAATAGGAGAATTGTGGAAATATATAAAATTACACACGAATGCGAACAAACAGGAGGATAATAAAGGATCATATCGTTTCATGAAAAGGACATTATAATTTTACTGAAACCAGGAATGAAAATTCATGATGCAAATTACGACAATGAATGGAAGTTATTATTGAATGAAGGTTTTTATTTAGAATTTTTATTGAATAAAAAATGTGCAATATAGATGTTGATTCACTAACCTAGCCAAATCTGATTGGCTCATTAAATGAGACCGCTTAGGGGACATGTTCCGGTGACCTATGCTGTTATCCTAAATAGCATAGGTCACCAGAACATGTCCCCTAAGCGGTCTCTGTCAGATCTTCACGCATCGCAGTGGAGAGCCGAATTTAATCAGACTGTATTTGAATTTCAAACTGATGCCTTTTTGCTATATTTTTATCGCTTTGATCATAAATGACTAATTTCACTGTACTCAAATTCACACTCATGTACATTACTGGAAACACTTGCATGTCTTCCAAAACTGATGTAAAATGGTAAGCTAGATTTTGGGTTCAATGTGCAAGAATGCATCATATTTGTTATATCCATGCCAAAAGCATTAATGTGCAGAAATGTTTTTTGTCGATTCACCGTCCCACCTACTTTTTCAACGCAACGGGCACATTAGATAGTATTATTTAGTGCTTTTATACGCATCACGTAATGGAAGAAGTAGGTGATTTCCCGCGACCTGAAAAATAAATAGGACAGGTGAACTTTCGTATGTAAACTAAATATATACTCAATCGGACCTGCATTTGAGACGTGTGTCCCACTCGACAATAAAGAAACGACAAGATCATCGACATGAATTCACAAGGTACTCCCGTCTATATCCTTATATGTATATTCGAGTTATAGATTATTAATCAATAAATCAGAGTTGATGAATGAATGGACAGCCGTCACCTGTGCTGTGAACATTTCAAAGCATTGGTCTTTATATTTTATCTAACTGGGCACATGTAGTATGCACCAAAGCGCAATAATCAAAACAATGGAGGTGTGTTTTTTTTTTCTTCACATTACAAGATAGTACGATCGGATGGTTCCATGGATGAATCCAACATGATTTTGCCGATTCATTATTGTTCAGACTTTTGCGTAACCAATTTTTATTTAATTAAAGCTATATTCGTTTTCATTAACAGGTTAGGCTACCTACAGAAACAAATTACAAATTAAATTAAGACTATCGGTAAATGATTATATTGATTGGTGATAAAATAGACATATAAAATATGACATGAATCCTTCAGTTATGATGTGAGAGGGGCATGATCTATATTACAACCAGCCCTACAATATTAGCTAGCAAGGTCAGTACGTATAATGTAGTACTAAAGGTCCATGTGTTATAATGTTAGTCTTTATACAACACAGTCCCCCAATCCATATATTTATTAAACTATTATTTTTATTTCACGTATTACGAGCCACGGTAAAAGGGTTGTAGCAGCAATGATTTTCATGCTAGATTTTGAGCTTTCCAGCTCTGATATATTGGTCTAAAAGAAAGATCTAAATAATTTTAGTTTGTGGTCATCCTGCTTTTAACTGGTAGGCGACTAATGCTTAGTTCGTCCATTCGGAATGAACAATAATTCAGCTTGTGAAATATGTTCCACTTCAGAAGGCATGTCATATATTGAAGGGACAACGTGTTCCATGTCTCCATGTCATATATTTATTTGGTCGAGTAAAGTTAACCAAAATTGTCAGAATTCTGCCATTTTGGACACAACACAGTTGCATGCAGCATACAGGCGACAAAACATACTTTGTCCTAGTGTATTTGTTTTACAGATTTATATCAAATATATGCCAACGAAAAATGAATTCTTCTCGAAAAATTAAGATTGATATATGAATCTCTCAAATATTTTTTTCAGAAGCAAAGAATCCTAGAACAACACCAGCATTTGTATTTCGTTTTGAAGGCATGCCTTGTGCATGTCTTCTGTTTCTGAGTTTACAACGGTTATGTGGCACGTGGCTGTATTTAAAGAATATTTAATAAAACAGTTTTCCGTACAATTTGTACAGAAATATACTCAGCTGCGCCTGATCGCCTGGTTAAGTTCTGACTAATGGAATTCTACGCTACATTTACCAAATAATGAAAATGCAATCACTCAATTTATCAACGTTGGATAATTTACATCAGTGTGTGGCAATTGCTCAATTATATATATATATATATATATATATATATATATATATATATATATATATATATATATATATATATATATATATATATATATATATATATATATATATATATATATATATTCATATATATATATATATATATATATATATATATATATATATATATATATATATATATATATATATATATATATATATATATATATATATAATAGGTATTGCTCAATTTAAATCCTAAATTTGTGCGGAACAAATCACGTGCAAATCAGTGTAAATATTTCAACATCTTTAGAGAGGATTACAATTTGAAGAACCCAACTAACGGTCAGTACTTCCCGCGAATATCATTGAACATCTATTATTCCATTAACAGGTTTCTTGAATGCAATAAAAATAAATTTTGCACAATGTATTTTGGTATGGTACCCAAATTATCATACTTAAAGTATATGATAATACAGCTAATGCTAATAGGGAGAAAATTTTGCGTTCAATATCACGTAAAAATTTTAATGAAATAATCATATTAACAGCCTACATGAATAGGAGGATGAATTGGAATTTAACGATATGGTCTATATCAGTTTTAAACAACTTCGTTTAAACATAACGAAAGAAGACAATCGCAAATTTATTGATCGTCCGTTTGCTATTTCGCTGATTAAATGACTCATTATTAAAACTGCAAGGGATGTTTTGTTGGTTCAAAGAATTGTTTCAACTTTCAATGCATGTTGAATAATCCTCAGTTTGTTCACCTTTAAATCGTTTAGAAGTTTAGGAATTTGTTGACTTGATTACTGATAAGAGTAACAGGAATTTTCACAGCAATAGTAATGGTAATAGAGATACATTAATATATAAAAATTAAATAGTTTACTGGTAGTTCTAACACTATTAATATGAATATGACTATTTGCAAACGGCGATGATTGACGAAGTAGGATATAGAAGCTATAACAACCTAAAGTACCTGAACAACCTAATAACCGGAACAACTTGAACAACCTAACAACCGGAACAACTTGAACATTCAAGACAACATGAACGGCCTAGATAACTTACAAACACGAAGAAACATAATCCGCCTAAACGATATAAACATGATAGTCAACTTGAACGGTCTTCGAGAGTTAATAATTTTAAAGAATCTGCAAAAATTTGACAACCTGAATTGGCTCAACAACACAACACATTATATCGTGTAAGCATAATAATAATAATATTTACAAATAGACAAAATTATTGGATAATACTCCTATGGGAATTTATAAATGTAAATACGATCTAAAAATAATATGTATAAATAATTATGAACGATAATGACATCAAGAATTGCATTGTCGATTTAATCGCGATAGAATCTAATACTAAACCATTTAACACGAATAAACGTCTGATAGCGTCACAGATACATTTTTCATAATTAAAGACGTGCTCAAAACGATCATGTATTATCGTACGAATATAGAAATATCAAAGAATTGCAACGGCTTGTTAAAAAAATAGAATCTGTTTCAATAAAAAGGCTTCTTCCATTGGCGACGCAACTTGAACGTGTACGTTTGTGTCTTTTAGAACACTATAATAGACGTCGAAAAAATAATCAACGACGTGCACGAGCATTACGACAACGTGCACCATAAACTATTCTGCAAGAACATGACGATATTCCAAAAGGCAACGCAGACATACCACCCCAAAAAGATATGTACTGATGATCAGGGAAACCAATACATAATTAAAATTTTATAATGTCGGAGATTGAAACGTATCGACTTCGGTAACGATATAATCTAATCAAACGTTAAACTAGAAGTGTGAAATTTCTATTTTTTGTTTTGGTGGATGTTCTTGCGCTTATTTGATCTCATAAACGTATAACATTATTCATATCAGATACCACCATAATGAGACCGACGGATTTTCTGTAGTGCGTGAACAAAGATTTGTAATTTCACTAATAATACTTTCCACTGTTGTAAGTATTTTCACGCTTGTTCTTATACGTGCACGTAATCGTGATAAATTTTCCAGCAGTTCTTGTAATACCGGTTACTATGAAAGTTTCTTTGACTGCTATTTCCACGTTGGCCACAACAATGGTCACAGTTGTTGCAATTGCGGGATCGTCAAGTCCTACTGCTGCTGTTGCAGAAATAGATAAAGCTATGTTTATGATATTACACGTACGTTTATATGTGTTTGTCATTAGAACCATGGAAATGCCAGAATCATTAATTGATCTGTTGTTGGTTAATACAAACATATCTATGCATTGTTTTTTTTTAATTTAACAAAACCAGTCCGATGGTTTAAGCTGTTTACTGTCACTTGCCTTGATTCATTTTGAAAATGAACGACTTCGTTTATATCACCATTGACTACATTACGATCTACTAAATCATGCACTTTATCTTTAGTGGCAAGTTTGTATACGTCTACGGCGGCCAAACCACTGTAAGCTAGCCCACTAGGTGAACATGACTGTTTGTCGCCAGTAAAGCACAAGGGCTTGTTACAAAGAAAATCAAGGGATGGGGGTTCTAACCTGTAATAATATAACGCAAGGGAAGACACCGGTCCGCACCCCTCGGTAGTTCCAACACTGCTAGTTTATCCTAACTGCGTCTGCTAATTTCCAACTTAGGCCAGTCGTAAGCAAGAATAGTTAAATTTTCAAAATAGCTCGACACACTTCGTTTTATTTGTGATATAATGGAGAAAACGCAATTATTGTTTGCCGATTTTGACGTTTGGACAACAACCCAACTCGAAGTGCAATTTTGCATTCGGGCAGTCTTGGATTTCACCATTGACGATATTTACTGCGGAACTGCACACTCGAGTTTGTTCGAATCTTACCTTTCTGTCAATGGTGAAATCCAAAACTGTCCGAATGCAAAATTGCACTTCGAGTTAGGTCACAGGGGCTCGTTACAAAGAAAATCAAGGGATGGGGGTTTAAACCTGTAATAATATAACACAAGGAAAGATACCGGTCCACACCCCTCGGTAGTTCCAACACTGCTAGTTTATCCTAATTTCCAACTTAGGCCAGTCGTAAGCAAGAATAGTTAAATTTTCAAAACAGCTCGACACACTTCGTTCAATTTGTGATATAATGGAGAAAATGCAATAATTGTTTGCCGATCTTGACGTTTGGACAACACCCAACCCGAAGTGCAATTTCAATGGTGAAATCCAAGACTGTCCGAATGCAAAATTGCACTTCGAGTTGGGTTGTTGTCCAAACGTCAAGATCAGCAAACAATTATTTCCGTGACCTGTTGCTTTCTTTAGTGCAATTCCAGCAGCAGTTCCAACAGCACCAAGTGCAGCCGCTTTTGCTACAGCTGGATCTGCAGCGGCTATTAAAGCTGGTATAGCTGCAAGAAGAGGAATTATACCGCCTGTTTTAAACGAACTTTTAATAGTGCCGGCAGAAAAACTGAGTATAATGCCTGTGTTTGGTTGTTTGGCATCATTGAAACGTTTAAGTTGACATTCAGTCAGCGATAATTTATTTTGACCACCTGTGATTTGATCTTTTTTCAATGATATTTTTAATCCGCATTTCATTGCTAAATTTGATTGAAGTCTTTTAATTGGACCAAAGTCAAAGTAACGTTAACATGTTGATATGATGACATCTATAAATGTCACGAGTGTTTTAATTACATATTTTCTACTGGAGCATCAACAACGCTCATTCGTCCAATAGCACTTTCAAGTAACATTGCTGTGTCACTTAGTATAACTGTAACTGCTCTGTAATTAACGCCAGCGTCTGGATTTACATGAGCTCGAAAATGAATATAAACAACAGATTGCTTAGATAAATCAAGATGTTCCAACTGCATGTAATAAATTGGATACAAAATTCTAAAATCTAACTGTGATATTTGCAAACCAATATCGACATTTTGATCACGTCCAATATATTTCATTAAACGATGATATATACGTGGTATGAAGTTAGTTTCATAATTTAGAACTATATCCTCAGACGATTCTTGATGTCCATTTCTTGGTGCAGAAACTTCTTGTTGTGATGCTATGTGCCACGTAAATAATCCAGAAATATTACTTTGAATGCTATAAGGAGCCACTGTTAACCATAATAACAATGATTATCTGCCATTATCCATAAAAGAAAGTAAAATTTGCTCTTCAGAAAGAGATGGAATCATTACTGGCATCCACAATGAAGTTTAGATATTACTTTATCATCAGCAACAGATTTTGGTCGCCAAATAGAATCATTGTCGTTAGCCTTTCTTACAAGTACAATGGTATGTTTTGCTCCAAAGATAACTTTTCTAATATCTCTACATAATCCAAAATAATCCAGAAATATTACTTTGAGTGCTATAAGGAGCCACTGTTAACCATAATAACAATGATTATCTGCCATTATCCATAAAAGAAAGTAAAATTTGCTCTTCAGAAAGAGATGGAATCATTACTGGCATCCACAATGAAGTTTAGATATTACTTTATCATCAGCAACAGATTTTGGTCGCCAAATAGAATCATTGTCGTTAGCCTTTCTTACAAGTACAATGGTATGTTTTGCTCCAAAGATAACTTTTCTAATATCTCTACATAATCCAAAATAATCCAGAAATATTACTTTGAGTGCTATAAGGAGCCACTGTTAACCATAATAACAATGATTATCTGCCATTATCCATAAAAGAAAGTAAAATTTGCTCTTCAGAAAGAGATGGAATCATTACTGGCATCCACAATGAAGTTTAGATATTACTTTATCATCAGCAACAGATTTTGGTCGCCAAATAGAATCATTGTCGTTAGCCTTTCTTACAAGTACAATGGTATGTTTTGCTCCAAAGATAACTTTTCTAATATCTCTACATAATCCAAAATAATCCAGAAATATTACTTTGAGTGCTATAAGGAGCCACTGTTAACCATAATAACAATGATTATCTGCCATTATCCATAAAAGAAAGTAAAATTTGCTCTTCAGAAAGAGATGGAATCATTACTGGCATCCACAATGAAGTTTAGATATTACTTTATCATCAGCAACAGATTTTGGTCGCCAAATAGAATCAT
Source organism: Sinohyriopsis cumingii (assembly GCA_028554795.2). NCBI lineage: Eukaryota > Metazoa > Mollusca > Bivalvia > Unionida > Unionidae > Sinohyriopsis > Sinohyriopsis cumingii. The sequence goes on along the minus strand of CM068828.1, from coordinate 33,879,274 downwards.
TGTCGTTAGCCTTTCTTACAAGTACAATGGTATGTTTTGCTCCAAAGATAACTTTTCTAATATCTCTACATAATCCAAAAATATGTGATAACGGAATTGCGCATGAAAATTTTATACGACCGTCCTTTAACATGGATTTACACACAGCAAATCCTGGGGTATAATTTTGGTTGCTTCCATCAACCACCGGCCACACATCGGCGTTGGCGTTGTCGGCCAAGTTTCTTGGTCGTCTTATAGCATACGGTCAGGGATCAGAATGATCAGTGTTATCTTTAGCGAACATCACTGACAGTCCAGTCGATCTTGCATAATCGTCTGAATATCTTGCTAAACCTATTATCGTTGGAGCAACATCAACATCTTTTTGAATTGTTTCAATGTTTTTTTCCATCAGTCATATATGTGGCGCTGCCAAACAACGCCATAATACCATTATTAACAAAACCAACTATGGCATCAGCTCCATATGCTGTATTAAGAGGAACATCTATTACAAGTTCTCCTTCTACTTCAATAAATGCTTCAGCAGGTAAGAAATATCTACTTGCATTTTGAACTTGTAATTCGATTCGACCAAGCTGATTTGGTTGTCGTGCGTCATAAGAATATTATTGATAATCACGTACAAAATCTGTTGACGTACGGAAAACATGCCAAGAACTCTTATCTGGATGCTTGCGTGGTATGAAAACCTGATACAGCGGGTGAGAACACGTTTAACGACACAGTTCTGACAGAAGATGACGATCCTCACAATGTGGTGTTTAATGACCGTCGAAAAAAAATCCTGCAAGGACATAGTTTAGAACTGTTGGATCGTTTGCATTTGGAAATGTGGTTGCAAAAAAATGTATTTGCTGAACGGTGTGGATATCCGCCTCAGACTTAATCGTAGAAGTACCGCTTTCCATTTGATGGCCCATGCCAACGAATACAAAACCATCATCCAAGAAGCCAGGCTCTACGTACGTCGTGCGGAAATGTTACCTAAAGTAGGAAACGACATCAGTCACAATTTGAGCAGAACGACAGCCAAGTATCCGATACGACGCGTGGAAATGAAAACGTTCACTATTCCTGCTGAACAGCGATCCATGATCGAAGATCATCTATTCCAAGGACAATTACCTAAACGTTTAATCATTGCCATCGTCAAGAATTCAGCTTTCAACGGACTTCACAATGAAAATCCTTTAGAGTTTAAATATTACAAAGTGTCCAAAATCGAAGTCAGATGCGATGGCAAGACCTTGTGTATCAGGCCCATCGAACCTAAGTTTGGTAAAGAGAAGAATTACTTGAGGTCGTACTTGTCCCTGTACGAAGCCACCGAACAGTTAGGGACTAACAACAGTCACGGTATTACGTAAGACGATTATGGAGGAGGCTATGCTTTGAGGGCTTTTGATTTCACTCCGGACCAAGGTAGCGACGAGGAATATTTCAACCCTATAAAATCTGGCCAGATTCATGTAGACATTAAATTTGCAGAAGCTCTAGAAGCAGGTAATACGATGAACGTCCTCTTGTATGCCGAAATGGATAATAACATAGAAATCAACAGTTTGAGAGAAGTCATTCTAGACTATTAGAAGCAATGGAAGACTGTTATCCCTCTTTGAACAGTGAAAAATCTTTGGATTGGGAGGAGACCGTGGAAGTTAAGCTCCAAGACAAAGACGTAAAGGACATAGTGATTAAGTCCAGGTGGCCAGAACCAGAACAACGTTTAAACTTCTGTTTTGTCAAACACCAGGCAGAACAAATTACAGAATTGATCAAGAAAGATTGCTATGGATGTCAAAACGATCATCTCAGTCAAATTCAACACGATAAATGTCTGATGCTGAGTTAAGAAGAAAAATTGGACGGGTATCTGGACGAAGCTTGGAATCACATCTCGGAAGAAGCCGTGATGCATCAGTGTTATAAAGATTTGCGTGAACATTCCTTCCCTCCATTACTGACTCTAGAGATCTATCGCATCAAAGCTCACTTGGCTCAGAGTGCAGAGACAAAACGAAGAAACGGTTACTTGTCAGACATTTTCAAAGAGAAAGTCAGGATTGAATTGATCACTTATCATTACCTGTGAAGAACAACAACACCAAAATGGATACCTGGGAACTTTATTACCTTTTGAACCACAGTTGGTACACTGCTTCTTCGAATCCTGTTGTGTGTGCTACAGATGAACTACCTCATCGCAAACCTCATGATCATCAACCTTATGTAATCAACACGGACGATAGCAGCTCCCAGGAATCCACAATGTAGCCTTCTACTTTCCCCGTGATGGTTGTGGGGAGTATTTTGATTCGTATGGTTTACCCCCTTTGGAAGATGATATCATCGACTTTATGAGAAGAAATTCCCAGACATCACGATTCAATAATGTGAAATTACAAGGTACAGATTCCATGGTGTGTGGACAATATTGTGTGTATTTTCTTCATCAACGCAGTCTTGGATATAATTTAGAACATTTAGTGACTTACTTTGATCGTCACTCCTCTAGAAACGATGACAAAGTAGATCGATGGTTTTGTGAACTTTACGCTTATATTTTGTCTTTAGCTAGGAAACGTATTGTACATCAATGGCCCAATGACTTCCAACAGCGGAAGTCGAACTTCAGTTCACAACGTTGACAACCATGCCCATAATAGATTTTTGTTTAAAAAATGTTTATTGTTTATTTAATTGTTAATTTAAAATGTGTTGATTGTTGGTTTTTAGTTATTAGAATACAAATGTTGTGTTTTAAAGAAAAAATGCGTCTGTTGTTGTTTGCCATTTGTATCATGAACCAGGCTCTTTGAATTTTCTGTATCCCTCAAATCAAACTATTTAGCGTTCCGACTCTAAACAGTGTAGTGATGTTTTCTATCACGTCTGCGCTTGAACCATATAAAGCGGGGTAGTCTCCAGTCTGACCATCCATTGTTGACTCATCCTACTATGAAGATGTGCTCAAGACTAGCCAAACTGAACGAAGATTACGTGAATTTACAAAGTCTGATACCGAAACCTGAAGAGACAGAGAGTGTCAGAATGCTGACAGTAACTATAGACCTGATAGAAGAGCTCTTCAGAGAGGAAATCAAGAAGGAGAAAGAAGAATGGACGGAGAAGTACAGACTTCAGAAGCAACAGAGAGAGCAGCAGCAACACCAGCAGTAGCAGGAACCAGACAGAGGTTTTGTCGACTGCCGTGTAAACACCAAAGAGTTCTCCTTCTCTTTCCGAAGAAGCAGACCCTATCCTGTGTGAAAGCCTGCTGCCAGACGGGGACGCAATCTTAGACCAAAAAAGATTGCCATGGCTCCTCGTCCACAAAAAAAAACAGCCCTTTTTAGGGCTACTCATTACTCTAGAAAAGGGATAATAATTCAGTTGCCAATGGTATGTTAGTAAGTTAGAAAAAATAGAAGTGTGTATACAAAGTGTCTTCGTTTCTTTAACTTTGTTAGAAGTGCGTCTATAAGCACTTCGTTTTCAATATCTTGTTAAAAATTAATCTGTGTGATTGTTTTTGCACTTAGTGACAAGTACTACTACTACTACAACAGTAGCTACCCAGACAAAGAAACAGCAGCAGGAAAAGAAACAACGAAAGGATGTAGCAACGCAAATGGAAATTGCCACCATTGACGCTGCTACTATCACTGAAGACACGGATAAAGAAGAAATATCAGATGATACAGCAGCGGAAGAAAAGGAAACTGAGGAAAACGAAACGTCTGGCGAGAACATGCCAACAACGATTGAGAAACAAGCAGAAGACTTAGAATTGCAGCATACTCTGGGTGACCCCTAAAAGGCCAATAACTTTATAAGCTCTGTAAAGTACATGGCATGGTGGTCATTCAGAAAGAAGAGGAGACCTACTCCACAGCAACGGCTGTTTGCTCAACGAATACGGTCGCAGTACTACCCCTTGGCCTGCGAACGAGTCTCGCTAACCGTCCTGGTGGAATTCGCCAATGCTTTAGCTGAAAGACATGGGTCCGAGGTATTACCCTCAGAGATGTATCAGGAGGAGCACACACCAGCTGAAACTTGGAATTATTAAAACAGACGGAACACCTTCGGCCTGCTGACTTAACAGTCCTTTATAGGGCTATCAAAATTGCCTCTTATATTTAATAGGGAGCCATTTTGGCTTGGTGTCCCTCCTTGATAAACTGTTTTTGATACAAACTTGATCCATTGGACTACCACAACAAAATTTAAAACTCATGAAACCTAACAGTGACACAACTTTTATATGTCGCTTAGACATATTAATTAAATAGGACTAGTAGGGATTTTTTATGTACACTATATGCTAGTATTAGACAGGTTAATTAGGAAGTAGGAAAATTATCAGACTTGTATGATTTGAACTAATTGCACAGGTGGCTAACATACTATTGGTATATTTATTGTCCATTAGCAAAACTGGACTAGATTTGAAATAAGTACGGGCTGGCGTTTTGGGGATTACACAACGTCCATGGCTGGCCGAGCACCTTTTCCTCCTTTACCTCGCTCGGACGTCGTACACGTGGCTGAATGTGGAACGATTTCCACTCGCCACAAAACCAGGTGTCCTAATGTAACTTCATCGCTGCCGACCAGGCGTCACATACTGCTTGGGTTGACACCTGGTGGAGTTCAATCGCAACCAAAATCTCTTATAACATGAGTGTGTGTGGGTCAATTCCCTCTCATGGAATAGCCATTCAGTCAGGTTGTTAAGGACTAATTAATCCTACAATCCGAAGGCTTAATCAAGAAGTGTTCCCTGAACACATTAAAGCCTGGGGGATGTGGCACTCACTCCTTCCCCCAGGAGTAGTTAAAAAGCCAGCTGTGCTGGAAGAAACCAGTGATACATGCTCCATTGTGAAGGAAAATCACTATAATCCAACTGAAGAAGAAGAAATGGCCTTGTACATTTTAGTATCAGCGGATATTTTCCTTCAAGTCCGTGCTTGACATATATAAAGGGAACGCTCGTCAGTCTGGTTACCCATTGTCAACGAGACAACTAAAAGAAAATGAGCAAGATAAGCAAATTGCTTGAACTCCAGATGCATCTGGAATATGCCAGGCGTTTGTTAGATGAGCTGGCTATGGTGGCGATTATAGAGTAAGCCAGGATAGAAAAGGAGAAGAAGGAAAAGACGAAGAAAGAAGAAGAGGAAAAGAAAAGAACCAGTTTGCCTCACCTTATCATGAAGTCTGTGTGTGATGTGAAGCCTGAAGCGAGGACACCACCACAGACAGTACCACAACAGCCACAACATATTTCACCAGTACAAAGACCAGTAGCAGTAGAGGTACATGTGGAAATTATAAGGAGGACACAGCATCCACGCGTATGGCATAAGAGAAGAGAGAGGGAAGTTTTCACAATTCCAGACACAGAAGATTGGGAGAGTGAAGCAAATCAATCTTCCTCAGCGCTCCCAACCACAACGGTGAATTGGGAGAACGTTTGGAGTAGGGGATGTGTGTAGGGGGCACGGCCTGGGACATGTCAACATTAGCCAGAAGCATCTCGAGTTTTAAAAACAAACAGCCCTTTTTACGGCTAACCAAATCTCTAGAAAAGAGACTATTTGAGTTGCCATTTTGTGCAAATGTGGAGTAGTGTAATTATGAACACGCACTCCTTTACTGATTTTATTATGTGTGTGTGTGTGTTTGTTTTGTATGAGCTCACGTACGTTTGTGTGAATAGTAGAGTGTGTGTGTTTGCGCAAGTGCGCATACGCTTGTGTGGATAGTAGATTTTTGGGGTTTGTAAGCATTCGCGTACGTTTGTGTGAATAGTAGAGTGTGTGTGTGTTTTTTTCCCTTCCAATCTGAGGGCATGGTATATTAGGGCTTTTGTTTTCTCGTTCCATTGCGTTTATAGTATATTAGTGGTTTGGTTTTGCTCCTTCCCGTGTGTTGATAGTATATTTGTGATTTGTTTTTGCTCCTTCCCGTGTGTGGATACTATATTTGTGGTTATTGATATTATAATTGGGGTTTGTTTTTGTCTCCTTCCCGTGTGTGGATAGTATATTTGTGATTTGATTTTGCTCCTTCCCGTGTGTGGATAGTATATTTGTGATTTGTTCTTGCTCCTTTCCGTGTGTGGATAGTATATTTGTGGTTATTGATAGTATAATTGGGTTTGGGTTATTTTCTCTTTCCCGTGTGTGGATAGTATAATATGGTTATGTGGATAGCATAGTAAGGGTTTGTTTTTGTCCTTCGCGTGTGTGGAAAGTAGAATATAGGTTTGTGGATAGTATAAAAAGGCTTTCTTTCTTCTTCTGGTGTGTGGATAGTAGATAATGTGTGAAGTGAGTGTAAGGAATTTTTTCCTTCACTTCGCTTGACAAATATAAAGTCAAAGCGTTCGTCGTTCGCGCAGTTCTACACAAAAATAAACTAAGATAAGCATAGAGCTGTTTAACGAGTTAAAGGACAGTTGGTACTGGATGATGGATGCCACCTGTGTGGTGGAAAGGCTAGAGAAGGAAAGAAGGTATCCAGTTACCAAGGATTTTGTGACAAGGCCAGTGACCAATCTGCATGTGAGAGTGGGCAGCTTGAAGGAAGCCTTTGATAATGTAATGAAAGTAAGGTGTTTTTTGGAAGACATACTGCAATAGAAAGAGTGGTCTTTTGTGAAGTTGGGGATGGAACAGCTAAAGAAATCAGAAGAACTAATGTGGAAAGTGTCGAAAGAAGAAGTGAAGAAGATAAAAGAAAGGTGGTCTAAGGAAAGAAAGAAAGAGAAAACAGAAAGAAAATAGAAGATTTTGAGAGACTAATGAAAACTGGATGAAAGTGCAGAAGAAATTTAGATCAATGGGCCATCCTGACTGGATGCCAAAGGATGAAGAGAAGAAGAAGAAAGGAATATTTGAGAAAGTGAGGAAATGGTGGAAGAAGTGGAGAAAATAGAAGAAGAAACAAAAGAACCCAAAAGCCCTTTTCAGGGCCACTCATATGCCTCGAAAAGATTTGCTTTCTTGCCTCAAAAAGTTTTTTTTTCAGTCAGTTGTATAAGTGTTTTCACTGTATGTTATATATTGCATGTGTCCCACTCTTTATTCCCGATTGAGGTCAGCCCGGTAAACACCTGCACACCTGCTCTTTGCTCCCTATTGACGTCACTTCACATGGTTGCAACATTGTGACCAGTCTCCCATACTGTGACGTCAGACGCTATACAGACCCAACTTTCCCTTGTCCGTAAATAGGCCCAATATAATACTATATAGATTCCATGTTAAATTCCCGTTGTCCACTATCGTGCCCAGGGTAATATTGAAAACCTTGTCCGTAATCGTGCCGGGGCGGGGGGGGGGGGGTCCGTAATGTATTTTCCAATTGTCCGTAAACAGCCCCCCATATACTACTAACATTTTTTTGCAAGTCGAAAGACCTACGAGTCGCCATAAACACGGTTTATATAGGAAACAGTTGATTTGGAATTGTAATGTGTTTTCAGTGAATGACATTATATTGTCATCCAATTGTTTTCTTTTAGCAATTATCTCTTTTTCACTCATGCATCGGTTTGTTTATCCTTCCATTTATTTATTATTTCATTCATTCATTTAGTTGTTGTTCATTGAACATAAACGACAACATTCTAGAAATGTGTAATGCAATGGTTACAAATTAAATAATAGAAAATAATTATTTGTAGTTAAAAATATAGTTATTTATGAAATAATTTTTCTCAGCCTGTATTTGCGCACGTGGTGCAGATTTCAAAGAGTAAACGTTCAACATTCACATATATCCTTAAACGTAACAATTCTGTTATAATGTTCTGGTTTTACGAAACGTATGACACTTCACTTTACAAAGCGTATTAAAATAACCACAGAAAGGCGATATATAACACATAATCTTATTATTCAGCAATTTCAAACAATCGATTGTATAAAGACAGTGTAGGTTTAATAGAGAGGCATCATTTTCAGATAATTTTGTTTTACTTCAGCTAAGCGAACACATTTAAATTACGTTGCAAAGAAAAGTATTAAATGCGGTTCTATTTCTAATTTTCTAGGGATTAGCAGTGTAGGCATATCAGGAAAGATTCGTCTACTTTGTCGCCTTCTATGCCTGAACATACTTTAATTAAACCGTTGCTAAAGTTAATTAATCTTCTTAAATAGGTCAGCATGAACAATTGTTATGTCAAACCTGTGCTAACCTTAGTGCAGTCAAAATCGCCAAAAACAAATTCCTGACAATAAGAATCCAAGATATAAAAAGCCGACATAAAAACAATTAAACTTTGGTGTCATACGATTGAGTGCTTAATATGAAAAGTTGTACCACTAATTCTGATGACGTTTGAGTGTGAAAATAATATAGAACCCCACACTAGATAAATAATCAATTTTTAGGTCGTATTTACACAGACAAAAAAGTCACACCAATAGAAACCTATATATAACCATCGCCACCTAATATCCGCATATCCGCAAATAAATTGACAATTATTTCACAGTATTTTGAAGACAATGATGCATTTTTATCATGACGTTAAATACAGCGAGAAAATTAAATACTTTTTCAATTATTATTATTATTATTATTATTATTATTATTATTATATATAGTCTCCGGTTCAGCCAATTTGAGTATGTGGGAAAGCTGTCAGTAGCTTCTCTTTGGGTCGTTGGTTTCTTATCAGATTTTCCGGGGTTCTTCCTCCACCAGTTATACTGGCAGCCATATATAGCTATATTCCGCTGAAAAATGTCGTTATAACCCAACACAATAACAAATGATATGGCTAGTGAGAGAGAGAGAGAGAGAGAGAGAGAGAGAGGAGCAAATAATTAATATGATTGTAACTTTTGGAGTCCTTAAAGGGTCTTGAAGGTTTTTAAAAGTGAAAGTAGTCAGGAACGACAGAGCAGTCTCCTGATATTTAACATTTAGATAAAACTCTTGGGTTCTTTGAACCAAGTTTGAATTATATGAAATAAAAGCAAATGTTCATTCACAGGAAAAACCGATGACCTAAATAGCAAAGAATTTATGGCGAATAACAGTAAAACTGATAATAACTTTCAATCAGGTCACACACTGTTCACTGTTGACCACCATTTTCCAATATATATATATATATATATATATATATATATATATATATATATATATATATATATATATATATATATATATATATATTCCGGAAATGGATGTTTGTTGAGATTAAATATTTTATATTTGCTTCGTCTAAAAATTGGACTTCTTTACATTTTATTAACTCTAGATACAGTGCACAGCATGTCCATTGTGTCCTGTATGGGTTCGATGTTGGTGCCATATATGATATAGAAACCTGAGAACCCATTTAACATAAACTGACGATCACCTAAACAAATTTTGTGCACGAATCAGGGCACAGGCCTGTTGCCGAAGAGATACATTAGTGGACGTAATAACGTCAAGCTTAAAGCAGTTTCCACGAATGCGGGACGGCGGAGGGTTTACGATGTTTCTGGCAAATAGAAATACAAGGGGTTTGTATTGCGTAATATATTTGTAACATAAGGTAAACTTCGTAATCCTGACAAAGACTTCAAATCACACGTCTTTGCCCACTATGGCAGAATATAATATTGATTTAACTCCATATTTAATTCATTTTCAAAAGAAATTTCTCAAGGTAATACATTGTAAATTTCTTCGACATATGGTCGTTAGTGAGTCATTTTTTTTACTGGGGTTTTGGTCATAACGAATCCACAAGTTTGAGGATTGTAGCATGTTTGTGAAAAGGATTGCACCATTGCACATATACTTACACGCGCAGGCACACATACGCACTTTGATTTGGATGATATGTACTTATGTTTTGTGATAATACAGAGGTGTCATTACAATATTTCCTCTTTAAGCTATCGTCCGTTTCTGATGACGAATATATATCGTTCTGAACAAATGTGATATTTTCTGCAGACACATATTTGTGGTTATTCAGTCTTCGAACAACCATTTATTTCATGGGTTATAACAAAGACAATGTAGAACATGCAATGAAAGTGAGATCATGATGACTTATTCCATTCATTGTATTTTCGTAATGTGCAGGTGTTTTATATGTGCTCAAAGCACGAGGGATCTGACGTCTGTCGCTTGTAGTTTGTCTTATGGTCTTACGCATATCAGCATTTGATTTTTTAAATTCTCCATACATCGTGGTATGTAGTAGAAGAAAATGTAACATATAAACTATTTTCACTGGCTGACATACTTATTTTATCAATTTACATGAATAACAGCAATGTGCAAATGTCGCTATCTATACTTATACTTAAAAATACGGCTGATCTACACTTCAAAATCTGTGCCACAAATTGAACCGAGAATTTGGAACAAATATAATTAACTGCGATCGGCCGTGCAACATGTCTTTATACAAGGACAGAGTTAAAATATCGATCTGTCCTCAATAACTGATAAGCAACGTACGTTTGTTATGAACTGTGATTGACCCACTACGTGAAAATAAATTATTTAACCATTTCAAATAAGGTGTGTAGTGAATAGGAAGAAGATTAGTCCCCTCTACAGGCAATTAACAGTCCTAGTTGATCTATAAGGTATTAGAGATCAAGTATGGAGGAAATGTTCAAATAGTTAGCTAATATTTTTTACCTTTGTTAAACAACATACGAAAATTAATAAATCAAAGCTCAATGTATAATTTACTTCCGCTGAATTCCTGGAACAGCGGAGGGTTAGATTGCCCAAAATTGCCGACTGCATTACCTCCCTTAGCTACTGTTAGGTTTATTGTCGTGTGTGGTATCATTATAAAACATTGTGAACATCAACTTTTGTAAACGAGTATCGATGGATAGATGATTTCAGATTAAAGCAGCAGTTCTGTGGCCACATCTTGCGATACATGCTGAAAATAGGAAATTGTTTTAAATGGATAAAAAATATTGACCGTGAGATTTATTAGTAAAGTATCAGTGAGTGCGTCTGGTGAAGTAGTCGCTCTGAATTTAATCTGAACCGTTTGAAAACAATCAAAGTGTCACGAATCGTTGTAGAGGCTGAAAAAGGAGTTACATATAATACTCTGAAATAATATCAGTTGGAGGAGAAGAGGGGGGAGACGTTGAGAAATACGTACTCTCCTTTCATAGGGTATCATTTTTCAACCCTGTTTCTCCGATGAAAAATCCTTTCGATGTCACGCACTTCACTTATTCAGAAAGCTGCTTGGGTGGTGATGTTGTTGCCTTGTCAGCAAAATTTAGAACAAATTGCCTTTCGTATGGTCTACTTGACTGAAAGTCCCATTTTGGTACACTAATCCGCTAATAACGTGCTGGCAAAAGTTTCCAAAATATTACTATTTCAGGCATTCTAAGTCATGCCGGATGCTAGGTCAGTACCATTGGTGTATGTAAGACTAATTTCCTGTCGTAAGAAATACTGGAATGAAAACCCATAACGGTCTCCCCTCCCATCGGCCATCATATTGGATATCAGAATTGCACGAGTGTTTTGGGCACTAACTGTGTGTCGTAAGTGTCTCTTGGCCAACGAACATTTGATTTTTATATGACCATCCATTCAGAAGGAATTGTGATTAAATTGTTTTCAGGATAATCGGCGATGCGTGGAGTTAAATGTCAAACATCCAAATCAGTTTCTCTGAGGACCCATCAAAACTCAAGAGAGATTTACTGCCAAATGTCCTCATCACCTTTCCGGACGGTGTTGGGAATGTAAGCAATTAAATGTCATGTGCAAACTGACAAACTATTCGCGGACCTTCCCAAAACTTCGGTTATTCTTAATGCCTACATAACGTATGCGGATATAACAATCTGTGTATTGCTCGCATTTAGTATTATTGATATGAATTAACTCTGCTGGCAAAACGAACATAAAAAGCTTTATATCAACTCTAGAAACAAATCTCCCTCTTCTATGCCATGAAGAAACTTTTTGTGTTGAAATTATGATATACGAAATTGTTGTTATCTAGCATCAAGCCAATTACATCTGTGTTATAAACCAATTGTGTTTGCGCAACAACAACAAAAATTAAGTCTAATGCCTGGGTGATAAGTTTCGAAAGATTTCAGGGTTTGTCACAAACATGTTGCAAACACATTTGGAATAATTCTTCCTCGCATGAATATATTGCTTTCTCATATCCTAATCGACTCCGCTTAATCTCCTCTTCAGAAACATCACATGAATAATATTGTACATTCTTCATATCCTGCAATAAATTCAGAATTAAGGGTCTATCTAAGGAGAGTTGTTGCTCTTATTCTGTGTGTGCTTGCAATCATTATAACGTCATATAATTATCTTGGAGAAAAAGTAGTTTCCCGTTTAACTCACGGTATTGCAAATTAAATCCTAAGTATTCATATACTTTCTAACATACGTCAAAACGAATTAAGTTCTGAATAAACGTTAATGGTATCTCAAATAATTTCCAAACATGAAGGTACTGATGTGCCTGTAGTGACATGTAGTCTAATGACTTGAATTACAGTAATGAGCCAACAGTCTTCTCTTGAATCAGAGTAATATAATCCATGGTTTCCTTACTTGAATTTACTATAATTCCCAGTTAATATTTCTTTCCAAGAATATTACAGATGAGCATTTTGTGTTTCCAAGGAAGAATACTTTGACTTAAAACATTCAGCTCCAAATCAGACAATGAAAACAACAATATAAATGATTTCTGCCCAGATGTTATCACAGGAATAAATAAAGGATTAAAATAATTGTTCCATTAAACAAGATTTAATAAAAACAAGTAAGACACACAAGAATAACGCAAATGAGGGCCAAAAGTTCATTTCTAGAAAACTCCTAGAAATAATTAGAACGTCTGTTACTAAGCATTCAATATGGAACATGGTATGCACAATGTTCCTGAGTCTCATCAAGATAAATATGTTTACTTCTATCGATAATGATCCTGATGTTAAACGATGTTAAACCCACACTTACAGAGTAAATATTAGCCATGTATTAGTTGTTTACAGAATAAAACATCAATAAGTTTGGTCAGGTAAAGAATGAACTTGATTTTGGACAAGGTCAGTTTTAAATATAATTATATTTTACCCACAGTATATCACGAATAAAAAACTAACAAACAATGCATATTTAATATACATAACGTAGCACACCACTTCTTATCATGATTGCAAATTCACTGTAGTCTGTCTGGGGTGCAATCCTAAAAAGTCAGATATATGCATTATTTTGCCATACTTCTTGTCTTGAATCTAGAACAGAACACTTCGTCACTCATTATAATTGATTTCATTGCTAACAAATAATTTATATCGCCTTAAATTCCTGTCGGTTTTAGTTGCTATTCACACAGTGAGAAGATTAGATGTGTTTTCCTGCGCCTGGCCATTGATGACACAGTCAGTCACACAATATGAGATCAAGATCGATTTTACTAGACTATGTCTCCAGTTCTATCTTGACATCATTTTTTAATGGGATGATGTGTTTTCTTTAAAGTTCATAAGGAAAAAGAAAAACAGAAGAAAATGTATCTGCCTTGATAAGTAGGAAAAAAATCTCTCTCTGTCCTAATGTTGATTCTCTCTTTGTTTCACAAATATAAATACTCACGCACAAACATAAGTTTCTTATAAAATGATTTAGATTGAAGACATAATGACTTTTGTTCCCCTTTAAAATATACCTGTCACAATGATTGCGAGAAAGATTTCCTTAGCTTTGTAATGTTTTTCAAGAAGTAAACTTAAAATTTGTAGAATGATTTTTCTTCAATGGATAAATGTAATGGATTGTATTAAATATACTTAGTTGTGATTGCGCATGTCATATCATATATTTTTGCTTTTTGTATGTGTGGTCCTTTTTTGGCCACGCAATGTGTCACGAGAAAAAGTCTTACATTTTTTAAAAAAAAAAGAAGAAAAAAAAAGCCAAGCACTCAGTTTCTCATTGTAAAATAATCTGTATGTGACTCGTCCTATACTGCACCCTCATTCTAGAACCAAAACATCTGTTTACGAAAAATAAACGATATAAAAATGTAACAATTTATGCCATATTTTCAGTTGATAACAAACTGCCGATAACATAATACGCGTAATTTACTGTTTCCCTGTATATAGTTTTGACACGTTTTGTAGCACTGTTTGCAGCCTCAAGACTTGTTCAGCTAAATCATGACATGCCTTAAATCTGTGTGTTGAGGGAAAAACAACAAATGTTACAACAGTCACTCAACAATAAAATATAACACACCGTTTTGAAACTGATGAATTAAAAATATTATTTGCCAATGAACGATTCTAAAATGAAAGTACCTTATCCCCGGAAATTTAAAATATAGTAACCTAATGTTAATTTCCCATGGTCCATTATTGTCACATCATAATAGAAAAATGGCCTCCAACTTTTCTGTCTTTTACCATCTCTTATATATCTGCCTCTTTCCATATATATATATATATCTCACTATCATCATGCAATAATAATAATAATAATAATAATAATAATAATAATAATAATAATAATATAGTAAGATGATGATGATGATGATGATGATGTTTGTATGGTCCTTAGCCTTACAAAACTCATATAACGGCGACCTTATGTCTGTTTCAGCCGATGTGTCTATAAACACTCCTAACTTATATATATATATATATATATATATATATATATATATATATATATATATATATATATATATATATATATATATTTATTTATTTATTTATTTATTTACGCCATCAGTACAAATATATTTAGCTTCCGCAACAAGCTGAAATAAACTAGTTGAAACATAATAAATTTAAGGGGTTCATTCCTGTAGGAAGAGCCATGTATAATTTTGCTAACACAACGTTTTTTGTTTGTTTGTTTTGAATATGATTTGTATTTGCCTTTGAAATAGACTCATTAAGAGTCGAAAGCGCTCATGTTTCTGGATTGTGAAGTGTGTGTTGTATAGTACTCACACATGGGTGCTGGATAGTATATATGTTATGTTTGGATTTTAATCAAAAGCGACTGCTGGATAGTATATATGGTGAGTTAGATTGAATCTTAACATTTAAACATTAGCATTCTTATTTGAGGATATAAAACCGTTTGAAGCTATAAATTCCTAGACCCTTACTTTTCATGTGGAGTCACTACGGTCTCAAACCTACGACATAATGCTATTTTCCAGTTTGATGGTATCGTTCTACTCTTTGAGGCAATAAGCGTTGAGGTTTTAATACGATCTTCATGTTAAACCTCTGGAGCATTTTAGCACTGGATTTTCCGTAGGTAAAACGAGTGACTGATACTGTGCATAACTCTAACAATGTTACTATGTAGCACCACTTGAGGTCAGTCACATAATATAATGCTGCCATTTGCTTTAATGTTAATCCATGGATCATTTTAACATTGGATTTCCCGTTTGAGGCATCACCGTAATGAGGCACATTCAAATATTTCATCATTTCCTGTGAATATTAGTTGACGTTTACAGAAGCACAATTACGTATATTTAATATAAAGTCATTTCAACTACATTATTTTCTTAATCATTTTTCTCTCTCATGCACGAATATTCTGGGACGCTTTCATGACTTTTTCAAGATGAAAATGACCACAGATAATAAACAAAACAACCTACTGTCTTCTCCTATCTCCATTATTGGTGGTTTCTTTCAAATTGCTTCACTCTCGAGAAACAATTAAACGTTAAATTTTAGTCATTTTTGACCGAGCCATTTTATTGGATAAAATTAGTAAGACTTCTTTTGTGCAGGCCTCTTACTGAAAAGGTCACTCTACACTCCTAGTACCCGTATAATGGTCAAACATTGATACATTTGTCGTTGTTTGTTTTCCTGTTACAATACGCTGCAATATTAATAACCATCAAAGATAGCGATGTTTGATTAGTTATTGATATAGCAAAGTAATGCAAGTTTGCTATAAAATATGTTACTAATCCCATCCCTTTGGGTAAATTGAGTGTGCTAATATCTATCGCAACAACAGATACCTGACCCAATAAATCCTGAACAGAGGACTTGTTGTGTTTTACATGTACACATATACTTTTGATATATATGTTGCCTAGAACGGTATATTGAGCTATTGTGCTTCACATCCGTTGGACCAGATCTTCTAACTTGCAGAGATGGAAGATACACATTGTTCTTTATACTTTCCATACTTAAAAGAATTTCAGATAGAAGTTATGTTGTATTTGAAATGCTTGTTTGTGAACATTGTGTGAATTATGCAGTACCTTTAATAAAAATTGTAGATCGGCACTAAACAACACTTTTCATCATTATCTTTTAAATGATGTATACAGTGATCTGTATTATATTTCAATCTTTCATCAAAGGGAGCTGTCATATATAGTGACTTAATTCAACGGCCATTAGAAGTAACTAAACAGACCGAAGACAACCGGTTCACAAACCTTAAAGATGTGGTACAATAATTCAGGGCTAAAAGTGACTAAACACAAGGAATGTGGAAACATATTTGACAAATAATAAATTCCAGGAGGACTTGTATTACCTTCAATAATGTTCCGATTAACGTATTACACAACGAAACAGCACTAACTCTGACTCAAGATATACGGTAGGAATATTGAGTCGTGAATATGCAAATTAAGTTGATGGATAGTGTATCTAGTTCTATGGCAGATGCTACCACTATGAATGACATACGCTTAAGACTGAAAAGTAAACAAAATGAAATCAATACCAATTAAATGATAATAACATTATCCCGAACAAAGTGTGTTTATCTTGAATGATACGATTTTCAACGTGACTTATGCAATCAAGATACGAATAACAAAATACCAAAATAGTGAATTCCAAGGTTAATCGCCTTTATTGAGCTATCGGATGGAAGTTTGTTAACAAATATAGAGTACATGCTGGTAATACTATTTCATTTTTGTAAATCAATTAAAAGAAAATAAAAAATATTATTACTGCTTTGCTGCAACTTCTATTTAAGGTATTCAAGTATGCTTGCAATGTTTCAAAAAGAAAAACGTATTTCAAATGTAATAGAACTTCTACCTTAAATTCTGTTTAGCATGGAAAACATTAAGAACAAGTCCTATCTTCGATCTCTGTAGTTTAGAACATCTGGTCTAACGGATAATAAGCAAGTTAAGTCACACTGAATTTTTCGAGGCGAAATATATTTCAAAAGTATATGTGTACACCTAAACGCAATGGCATGTCCTATATTCCATGTTTATCGTGTCATGTGCTCTGCCATTTGTTGGGATATATATTAGCACACTCAGATTACCCATAAATATGGGATAAGTGCAACGTTTTATACAAAAAATACAAAACATTTCCGACGTCACTAACCATAAAAATGGTGATGTAACGGAAAAAAGCACTGTGGAAGAACTAAGTGTTTATTGTTGTAAAGAAGACCTAAGTAATTTCTTTGGGATACCATATCCCAATGTGATTGCATGAATTAATTGTGACTTTTGCCTGGTGCTTTGGACTAATAGAATTTATGTTGAAGTTTGCACCGAGACGAGGAAATCCCAGTTGTTGGGTTACATTTTTTCTCTACAATTGACAGAGCCTCGTGGGAAGAGAAATAATATAATCGTGCGCCTGTGATATCCTTTCTTGGTACAAACATCAACATGGATTATTTATTTCACCCAATAGTTTCCAATTAAATTAAAATAAGCCCGCATTTTTGCAATACATTTATCAGATTTAACAATACTATATTAATCAAATATTATTATTGCCTTTCATTTATATAAAGGTCAACATGTCTCGTACTCTTTTATGAAAATCCGATTAATTATCTAAGTAGAATATAGCTATATGTGCCTCTCTAAGAAAAAAAGGGAAACAAAACAAGAAAAAAATTCTTATGTGTTGGAAATATTGCAGCATATGCATATGGAGCAACCTGCTTTTTTTGTAAACACCGCGCATTAATAATAATAATAGTAATAATAATAATAATAATAATAATAATAATAATAGTAATAATAATAATAATAATAATAAACTATCTTTAACGAGGATAACACTTTTGGTCATGGCTGACCCATCTGCCATGTGGTCCTCAGTTTTTGTAATAAAATAATAAAAATAGAAGTTCATGCACATAACCATATATCGTCGCACACTCATTCGTACATATTTGACATGAATGACTATGTGTGACTATACTGGGAAACATACATATATATATCAATTATGGATATGATTTTAAAGTTTCTATTCAGAGCTTTTAATATATCATTCCTGCTGGTGTAGAAAGAATTTCTTTAATGATAATTTAAAAGAAGCAAGGGATGTTGAATTACGTATCCTCATTGGTAAGGAATTCCATACAGCCGGTGCTGATACAGAAAATGAGCTTTTGTAATGATTGGTTTTCGACCAAGGAATCTGGAGATCGTTGTTTGTCGTCGATCGGAGATTGCGCTCAGTATTTGATGATATTAGTTCAATTATGTTAGAGATATAATCTAGAGAAAGACCGTTTAAAGACTTGTATGTCATGATTCCTTTAAAATAAAGAATACGTTTTTGTACAGGTAGCCATTTCAGACGTGAAAACAAAACATTTGAGGGAGTCATAACAGGAAGTTTCAGTATTATTCGGGCTGCCCTTTTCTGGAGTCTATCAATTCTGGACAGATTATAATTTGATGTGTTTCACCATATGGTACAGGCGTAATCTATCAGTGGTAGTATATAAACCGAAAAGTAAATTTCAAGTGATTGTGGAGGTAGAAATTTTGAAAGCAATTTTAATAGAGTTATTCTTTTGACTACCATTGCACATAAGTGATCGATATGCGCATTCCAGCTAAGGTGTTGATCAATGTAGATACCAAGAAGTTTTTTATTTTTGACAATAGATACGTCTAAGCCATTTTGAGTTAGAAGTAAATCCATGTTAGTAGATAGACGCTGCCTTGTTCCAATTGTCATACATTTCGTTTTAGAGATGTTAATATACATTCTGTTTTGATGACACCAAACTGATATATTGTTGAGGTCGGTTTGAAGTTTATTTTTAATGGAGTCTAGAGATTTATCAGATAAATGCAATGTCGAATCGTGAGCGAAAAGATCTGCATTAGCGTGCGCTGGATAAAAGACTAGGTCATTGATAAATAGTAGAAAAAGAAGAGGCCCTAATACAGATCCTTGAGGAACACCACTTAAGATATGACTTGGTTCGGATATATGTTTACCCGTGCAAACAACCTGATGTTTGTTTGTGAGATACGACGTGAACCAGGCAACTGAGTTTGGAGAAAACTTGTAGGCTGAAAGTTTTTTCATGAGCACCGAATGGTCAACCAAATCGAATGCTTTTTTAAAATCAATGAAGATTGCACTAGTAAGTTCACCTGATTCTACTGCTAGTAGCCATTGGTCTATAAGTTTTGTAATTGCAGTCTGACATGAATGATTCTTTCGAAAACCTGATTGTGATCTATGGAGGAGTTGGTACTTGTCAAGATATCTGAAAATATGCTTGCTGACATGTTTTTCCATAATTTTTGAAAGTACGGATAGAACAGATATGGGTCGATAGCTGGATGGGTCATTCTTTTAATTTCCCTTATAAATTGCGAATACTTTTGCTAACTTCAATGACTCCGGGAATTTATTGGAAGTGATACTACAGTTAATTATTTCTTTCAACGACTCTGAGATTGATAAAGCCGACATTTTCAGAGTTTTGGGGTGAATTCCATCTAGACCAGCTGATTCGTTTGTGTCAAGTTTATTTATAATATCAAAAGTGTCATTTATTGTTATTAAGGGAATGTTGAAACTAACATGATCGGGTACCCTTTCATTCACGAATTTAGTAAGTTTGTCTAAATTAGGCTCTGTATTCTTAGATCTGTCAAGCGTTTGGGAGATATTAGTAAAAAAATTGTTCAGCTGGTTTGCAATATCGAGCTCTTTAGTATATTTAGTGCCATCGACTATAATTTCACATGGAGCTAGAGGCGCAGGTTTCGTTGAAGTTAGATTTTGTAAGTGATTCCAGATTGATCTGTTATCGGTCTTTGATGTAATGGCTTCTTTGAAAATGGAGCGTTTGTGTTTTACAATGATTGATTTGACTTTGTTTCGCCATAAACAATAGTTTGTGAAGTCTTTATGTTTATGGTAGTAGGTTCGTTTGCGTTGTGCCTCTGCGATTTCATTAGTATAACATTCTGGTTGTTTTGATCGTTTGATTCTCTTGATGCGTATGGGGGCGCGTTTATTTAGGATAGTAAGAAAACAGTGATTCCAGTTAGACAAGTCATAATCTGGGTCTATGTTAGGGAAATATATTGCGTTAATGTTTTGTGATAGTTCAGAGAGAAATTCATTTTCAGAAAAGTTTTTGAAACATCTGTACTGCATGTAGGAGTGTAAGTTATTTTTCTTTGCGCTCTGTTGCTTACGAGTTGCACATATAGGATAGTGATCACTAATAGGGAAAGATGGTACGTTTATCTCGTAGAGATTGGTTGGATGGGTAGTATAGATGTAGTCGATCAGAGTAGAAGTACAGGCTGTTACTCTTGTTGGAGCATATATTACCTGTGTAAGGTCGTGCAGTTGTATCATATGTAGATATTTAGTGTTAGTATCAGAGATGAGGTCAATATTAAAGTCTCCCATGATAATTACTTCATTGTTGGAAGATAAAGCAGCCTCTAACTCGTGTTCAAATTGGTCAGTTCATGAGGAGAGGGAGTTTGGGGGTCGGTATGCTGAGCAGATATAGAGTGATTTACTATTTAGGAAACTTAACTCGATCCATATTGATTCGATGGTAGAATTTTCAAAATCTGTTCTTCTCTTGTATGTTAAGTTATTTGAAACGTACATGACTATCCCTCCTCCTATGCCTTGTGGTCGATCTCGTCTTTCCAAAGAAAAGTTGCTAACAGAGATAGAACTGTCAGGTACATTACAATCTAGAAACGTTTCGCATAGTCCAATTAGTGCAAGGTTGGGTTCATTTTGTATCGTTAGTCTTAGTTCATCGATCTTTGGTAAGATGTGTCTTACATTGATATTGATAAGTTGCAAACCTTTCTTTTTCAGACCAAAGGATGTACAGTTTAAATTTTTCTCAGTCGTTGTAGGAATGAAGACAGATTTATTAGTTATTCCCGAGTCCGTAGGAGAGACCTCATAACCTTGGCATTTACAATTAGAATTTGCACTTTGAACAGAGATGCCGTCGGAACAAATATCTCCAAAAACATGATACTTATTATTGGTTGAGGTGTATGTATAATAATCATTGTATCTAGATGGACATACCTAATGGTTACAATTATAGTTTGGTACGCCACGTCTGTCATGTGCGTACTGTTGTATGATCGAAGTATCACTTTTTCAAGGCCTTGTATAACGTTCGAGTCTGCCTCGATAACCATGCCATGTATTTTGTGTATTATGTTGATGATTCTGTTCCCACCCATTTCGGGCATTAATCCAAATATGGTGACCTGTCGATCCTACGCGTGAGAAAATAAAAACATATAAGCGTTTTTTTTTAAAATTTTATTACCGTATACTATTTAATCGATTAATATAATATGAAAATTACAATAAGTCATAAATATCTCTTATACAGATACCGGTTAACTTTGATCATTTCTAATGCTGCAAACGTTTTATGGTAGCAAATGGTATCATACAATACCAATCTGATTAAAATCAAATCTCCGCTGTCCGACGTAAAGATCTGACAACAACCACTTACGGGTCATGTTCTGGTGGCATTTGAATTAGCCAATGAAAATGCAGCTTTCTTCCCCTTGCCCTAAAATGCAACCCATAAATTGTTTAGTCCAACGGATTGCGTGTTAGGGCCCAACAGCGCGTTATAAGCAGTTTATTCATGTGACAAACACTGATGGTCTTTGCAATTTGGGATTATATGAGACGCATGACTTGTACATGTGTGTCTGTGATTTGGTCTCTCTCAAAATATTTTCTAGGGTATGTTATCAAAGTTGGAGACCTTAGGTTTTTTTATGAGTGAGTTGTTTTATATAATATATATTGTATAACAACCATGTCAGGTACAGCAGAATATAACAAGAATTTCTTCTTTCTAAAAGTGGTTCCTAGCGCGTGGACACCACACCTTAGACAACCGGACCGAGACAACCAGACTGAGATAAGTAGGTAAGAACAAGTGCATGTTAGTGAATCAAATCGTTCGGTACACATTCATGCTCTTCATTCACACTTCTCACTGACAGGCTCTAAACGCAAATATATTAGACTTCATATGATTGGTTGATTATAGTAATAACAAAAGTTACCAGAACATGACCTCTAAGCGGTCATTGTCAGATCGTCACGTATAACAGAGGAGATCTGATTTTAATCAGATTGCATACAATACTGTGCATATAGTTCTAACCACGTGTGTAATGACTGAGGAGATTGCATCAGAGTGTTTGATTCAAATATAGCGGACGGGGGTGGGAGGTGTTTCACAAGGTTTGAAAAATGCAGATCTGATAAAACACATTTATGGTTGTTGCAGGCTTTACCGTAGCCATTGAGAGTGTTTGGATTTATGTAGCTTGTCGTCGTTTTTCTCTATTTGAACTTAGAATATTCTAAATTTAGATCACAATCTTGCTTTAAAGTGATATCGCCCAACTTGATATTTCTGTATTCTTCAACCCCCTTGCCCTAAAATGCAACCCATAAATTGTTTAGTCCAACGGATTGCGTGTTAGGGCCCAACAGCGCGTTATAAGCAGTTTATTCATGTGACAAACACTGATGGTCTTTGCAATTTGGGATTATATGAGACGCATGACTTGTACATGTGTGTCTGTGATTTGGTCTCTCTCAAAATATTTTCTAGGGTATGTTATCAAAGTTGGAGACCTTAGGTTTTTTTATGAGTGAGTTGTTTTATATAATATATATTGTATAACAACCATGTCAGGTACAGCAGAATATAACAAGAATTTCTTCTTTCTAAAAGTGGTTCCTAGCGCGTGGACACCACACCTTAGACAACCGGACCGAGACAACCAGACTGAGATAAGTAGGTAAGAACAAGTGCATGTTAGTGATTTTGAAGATGACATTAGTGAACCTGAACCAGTGCCATTTCCATCCATGGCACAATGCCAAGAGACTTAGGATCCGCCAAGAAGAAAGTCATTCAATAGCTCTTCATTATCATTTTGACATCCTATGTACGCAAAAGTGATTTTCATAAAATTAAAATCATGACTTACACATACCTACACGGTGAGATTTAAAGAGTTCAAGTTTCAGGTGCCATCCGAGAAAACAACTAGTTCAATTACAGGTTCATGGGATTCATATTTAGAGACAATGAAACGACAATACCAAGTTAATAATTTGAAGTCTCCTGTATGGGTCGAATTTAGTACACCGGCTGAAGTAATGCCTTCCAAAATCATTAACAAAAATAAACACGTTCATAAATCCAAATACCGATTTAACATGACTGATGGTAAGCGATTCTTCACACAACGCACGTTAACCTCCTAGAGGTAATGGACCTCATAGAAAAGTGTTATTGATGGACTAAACTCGCACTACCAAATGCAGTTTCGTCCAAATAAAAATCAGATCTGCTTAGCCCATGTCATAGAGTGATATAGTGGAATTGCGAACATGGAAATGTTTAGACAATCGGACAGAACCAAACAATAAATAGAAGCAGCAGTCCTTTTGCAGCAAGAAGGCATTTCCAAAGAGATGGTGTTAAACATGCATGAAATGCAGAATTTTCAGGAGCCTTGGCAAATCTCTATAAGGTGAACGCATGTCCTTGAGTTCTTTGTGAAGCCTTATTGTTTAGATAACCCGATTTCCAGCCAAGGACGTACTAGTCGGGAACAGCATATTTATTGATGAAAAATATGTTGGATTTGTTTAGTTTTTCAGATATACATTACATTCCTAAAGGAAAAGAACGAATTATTTTCTCTTCATTTAAGCAAGCATTTATTACTTCATCTGGTTACGAGCAACAATATATGAAACAAATTCAACAACACAAAAGTGCTTGCAAATTTTGAGATTGTGGTCACCTTATTCGACTCAATAACTAAAGTCACATTTTGCTTGAGGAAAGAAGAGATGACGTTTTGTGACCAAATCGTGGATGTTTGAACATCAGTGCTACATCCATAACTCTGAGAATGTCCTTGAGGAAGATTTAAGGAAAGACCAGCAGAAGACGAATATGAAACAAGTGATTTATATTTTTAACTTTGAATGTACACAGAAGACTGGCATTCATATTCCTAATGATTGCTGTGTAGTTAATCCTGCTTGCAGGAAGCGCATATAAAAACCTATAATGTTTCACTGCATCAGTGTAGCAAGATTCCAGGAGGACTTGAAGATACACACAATAAATTGGCATCCACGTTCTCTAATTTCTTTGTAACTCATCGTGTTTGTAAGAACAATATACAAGAACCTATAATTTTTTCCTGTAACAATTATAGCAAGATTCCAGGACGGCGTATATAAGTATTTCAGAAATGTCGCATTCTTCCTGATTTTGCCGAATTGATTTACAACCTTACCGACGACATTTGGAGCGAAGAATACATCCAGCGTTACCTGGAATGCCATTGATTTGCTCTGACATTGCTCACAATATATCAGTTTCTCTTGAAATACTATGCAGAACAAGCTACTGAATGCCATTCAGTGACTATGAATGGGGTTAATCTTGCTCAGCTGTGGATATTCCTCCAAAGCTTTACATTAATTGTGTGAAATTAAAGACAGCTGGAATTAACATGCTAGACACGGTGGATAAACGAAACTTATAACTCTATGCGGATTGCTGTGATTTAGAAAACTACTAGACGTTGTACAAATTAATTCCAGGGATGCCTATTTCACGGACACCCTACTTGGTTTCATCAACGGAACCTGAAACGTTCTTTCTTACAGGTCACCGTGGAAGAGTTGAACAAGCAAACATCCCAAAGATGTCTGAAGATAATAGGTCAAGAAATCTATGTGGTAGAAAAGTCGAAGCACAAGTGCAATCGACGTTGCAAAGAACCGACTTAAAGTTTTGACACATCGCCTAACATTACGTCGTGGTAGACGGTGAATTTTGGAATCCAAGTGACATTTTGTTTGTAGGACGAACTAAAGCGATAATAGTGCTGTACTATGTTTCAAAGAGAATTGTTTTTAAAAAATACATCCATGTAAGCTTGCTGTATTTCTTTTTTTTTGGTGTCCAATTATCAGCGATTCCGGTGTCGACAGAACACACAGGTGTGGAACATATTGGAACATATTCATCAATACGAAGGTTTGATCAAATGCAAAGTATTACCTCCACCCACTTGTATCATTCTATTTCGGAACATCATTGCCAAGTAAAGTCGTTATTCCTTTATATTGCATATGCGCTGAAACAAGTAGTACTATCGATGTTGCCACATGGATGAAGAATACTCTATGATAGGAATTGCGTAAGTGTCGAATTGTTTCGTGCTCCGGTTATTCAGTGCCGATTGTTAAACATGTACAAAATTTAACCCTTTGTGACCATAAAACAGTACCAAAACAATTATTTATCTTATGGAGGATCCAGTTTTAGCAACTAATTTGCACCACAATAAAGTCCCATGTGTATAATGCATTATTACGCCTGGTCTTGGTAATTGCCAAATTTAGGCGCTTTGAGAAATACAATACCAGAACATATCCACATAATCAATTCAATAATCACTCCAATATAACAAAGTATAAACGGATATGTAAATACAAATAATACACCCTAGATTTATTACATTGCCCATGCCTCCGAAAAATCACTCTTCTCTGTTCGATCATAAAGGTCATACTGGAGGTCATGAATAAGACTTTACTAACCAAAGCTGCCTCCTATTCGGCCACGAACATCGTTCGTGGTTCCAAAACATGATTACAGATCTGGCTCAGAGCAAATAATTCAGATTCTTCAAACATGCGACTCTATCAGAAATGCTAAAAGAATCGGGTGTTTTTGGTAGCGACTATTTAGACAAGGGAAAACAAAATAGTTATATTTTTCTATTACACTCTTAGACTGCTCTTTATGAAGAATTGTTTATTTAATTAAATTATATCGTCATTTCGTGTTCCCTAAAAGAATGAAATCAAAGCTGAGTAGTCTTGAAATCGACAAAGTGTGGCCTTATTTTCACACAAACACACACAAAAAAAATTATTGTATCAAGCAGAACGTCGATAGATATTATTGAAATTCCAAACATTCATCTAGTATTGACATTATAACACTTTCTATCTTCAGTAGCTAAACCATTTTAATCCTTTATAACAACAGGTAAACTGCGAGTCTATAAACTTTCTATCTTCTTACCTGAATTCTCACGCTACATTTGTTAATATGGTAAATTATCTCATCAACACTGTCATTTTGCGTTTCGACAATATACATTGTGGTTCAATAAGTTTGTAGCACTCCAGTGTTCCCAAGGGTTTATGTTTTTCTACCAGATTTCAAAGAGAAATGTTGTCGTCGTGAAATTAGTCTAAAACGTGCTGATCCTATGTTTATGTAGATATTTACTGTTACCACATTTTTTCTGATCATCATTCTTCACCAGAGAAGCAATGGTATATCTGATGGCAATAACTGTGAAAAGTTCGTTACTAGAACATGCAGTGAAAATGGTCCAAATGTTAGTTTGTCTCACAATCTTGGACTCGAAAAGTGTTTCAACATTATAATGTGAAAACTCCTTGCAATTTCGTTAGTTATTGACTTCTAACAGTTCAGGCACATTTTACACCAACTTTGCTGCTTGATGCAAGTTTTATATGAATGTTTTGAAACAAAATTATTGTTACTATATTGTAAACAATAAATGACTTTGACTCTTGTTATGCTAGAATGAAAACTAAGTGAAGAGTTCAAATTCTGATAAACAAAAGTATTGACTATAAATAAACCACAAAAAGATCCAAGGAAGTATTTGTTACAGGTCTCTATCTCTCTAATTCATGTTTCTGTTTTCTGTTATTGTTATTTTTATTATTATTTCGCATTGCTTTTCTTTTCTAATTCTATCTTTGGTTCCAATGTGATCAGCAGTAAAAGATGGTGAAAGATGTTGTCTTGCGTTATTTCAAACCCAAGCGAGAGAGATTTACAGTCATGCTTGGGTCAGCTACATCTTATTCTTTACTTTGTATTTTGCACAAATAAATTTTGGAAATACAGTTCTATAGAAAACTAAGTTTAATTACCTATATGCAATGTTACTTTGCATGTGCAATATGGAAATGAATGTAAAAGGATGCAAAATCGACGTCGCCTATAGCTCTAAGTAAAAGTATAATTATAAATAATTTGTTTGTAATTTATTTAATAATTAGATCAATACATCACGTCTAAGTAAGCTAAACAAGCTCATTGCACTGTCTTATTAAAATAAAACCTAAGCCAAATTAAGGAGAAATCAACAAAATAAAAATTAAACAAAATCACTTATGTCCTTTGTAAATTCGGGTGTCAATACACCAGGC
This sequence comes from Sinohyriopsis cumingii, assembly GCA_028554795.2. Classification (NCBI taxonomy): domain Eukaryota; kingdom Metazoa; phylum Mollusca; class Bivalvia; order Unionida; family Unionidae; genus Sinohyriopsis; species Sinohyriopsis cumingii. Next base: position 33,851,630 of record CM068828.1, on the reverse strand, counting down.
TACAAACTGTCGCCATTTTCATTCCGAAAAAGCCTATTATTGGCTGTATAAACAAGGCGGACTAATTTTGCGAAAATTTACCTACAGAGCGCTGGATACAAAATCAATCAAGTTTTTAGTTAAATTATTTACCAGAATTATGATAATTAATTAGAATTAAATACGTTTACAACAGTAATAAATTTGCAGGAAAAGGCATGCTTGACCAACTGAATTCATAGGCAAAATGTTTACAAAGTATTAAAAATAAATGAAAGCATTCAAATGAAATTTATTTTAACTTTTTTGCGTTGCAGTAAAGAGTACATGTATTATCAACACTGAATCGCAGTGTAATCAAAGGATAGAATATAAAAATATATATAGAAAACAGTTGATAAGTCAAGCCTTCTTTTCAAACGATGCTATCATCATATGACTGATTACGTTCACTTTCATTTGGATTGTCAACCCTAACTATTTCAACAGTGGGTCTTCCAGCTCGTGGATGACTTGCAAAAGTGGCCGCCATTCCCGCCACTCTCCATTGCCGTAAAGCCGGGTTTTCATAAGGTTCGTAAACTGAACCCTGGGGAACAAACTGGCCTCCAAACTGTCCGGTGTGAAAGATAAGGGGAGCTTCACTGGCCCTCTGGGAGACTGACATTGCCGATGGGTGTTGAGGCAATGAGACGGGTGGCACGTATGTATTTTTAGATTTGCCACCTGTAGAAAGAGATGTAGCCGATAATTGAATGCCTGCCGGAGGATTGTTTTGGAAGTTCAGATTTTGACCATCTGGATACCCGTAAATGGCGCCAGTAAGTGGTAATTGCTGATCATACATGTTGTGGTCAAGAATATAATAATTTTCTTGTCCACTCTCTGGGTAGTACGGTCGCATGACAGGACGATGAAAAGCGCTTGCAGCATAACCTGCAACTCTGAACCTGTTTTTTTCATTCATTCGTTGCTGCATGTCAAGAAAACGCAGTTCAGATTCGTGCTTCTTACGCTTCTTCTCTTTCTTCCTCCTTTCACGTTCCTTTTGCTTTGCCCTTTTCTCCTCTTCACTCGTCTTAATCTCCAGCTCTATCGGTAGCCCAGAGTCTTCCGTGTCCACTTCAACATCTTCATTGCCGATCTCGGATAATAAAGGATGTATTGCCCCCTAATTATAAAAGAATCTAATAATGTCATAGCGTGTGGTATACAAGCTGAATGTTTAGAACATTTTGTTCTGGTAAAATGTGCGGGTTTGTTTAGTGTTGACTAATATTTTGTGCTGAAGTAAACTAGTTCACTGTAATTCTTTTTGACGTCAGGTATTCTTTGTAGTGTATCAGGGCGAAGAATTGAAACGTATTTCATTGTATTTAGGTGATTAATTGTGCTGATGAACATAGTGACCGGTAGTTCAGATAATTTCAATTTCATTTTATTAAGTTTGTTGTGATGTAGCATGTGATATGGCATTTGGGTAGTAAAGTGTAGGACACTGAAGTGCAGTGCTGTATAGTTCGACGTTGTTGAGATTTGAATATTGAAGTGCAGTTTTTAACACCAAACACTATAAAACATTTCTTGCCTAATATCTATGATTGCCGCGGTGAAAACAACACAAAACAGACAAGCAAAGTAAAACAAAACAAAGAAAACTGTAGCATATTTTCGAAGTTCATTCTCCATGACCAAGAAAAGGTGATTGTCATTAGTGTTTACAGTTTTTGGTTCTTGCAGTGGTATGGAATATGTTAAAGTACATGAATAACTATGAAAATCTAATACCGGTACAGATATTGTAGATGAGAAACAATTATATGTATGTATGTATGTATGTATGTATGTATGTATGTATGTTATACCTTTGAACAGCCGCATATCTCAGCAATATTCTTCTTACAGCACAAGATAATTACTACTGTTGCTATAATTAGTATCACAGCAAGAGGCACCAATATTGCTATGAGGAGTACTGTGAAACAAACAAATTTATTATCAATAATTTTCTACCCTTGATATTAACTGAGAGAGAGAGAGAGAGAGAGAGAGAGAGAGAGAGAGAGAGAATCAACTTTCAGTAAAACAAGTTGATTTGCAAACTTATATAAAATATTACTATGCCGCATAAATACATATCCAGTACATTAAAATATTCTGTCTTTTCTCCTTTTTTTATTACCAGACTTTCGGACTCCACAATATGTATGTTTACACAGTCCATTCAGGAGATCGTACTAGACTTTCATGGTTTGATAATAAAAATTTGTTTGTTTGTACAGTTATTATATTTCTAGAATAGTCGATTCTCTTTTTAAAAGCCCTGATGAATTCAAGCGTGTGGCATATAGGTACTCTAATGGGCAAAACATGTGACCCTTTCAGCCAAATTACTCCTTAGCTTTGTTCTTTCTTAGTTTAACAAATCTTGGAGAATTCCATACTGGATTAATGATGCCTAAGCAATTACATCAGCAGCACTTCAACTTCACATCTTTATAAATGAGAAGTCTATGTTCCAAGAGAATACTGGACTATTGACATTAAAGGTGGCCATTAAAATTGCAGATCTAGAGCCAAGTCTATGGATCTCCACTGCGAATAACAGTGTCTTTTATTACAATCCTTACTCGGGCACATTTAAGTTGCTTGTGTGTCTCATGACATTTTGTTATTAAAAATCACTTGATTTTATGTCTCTGTGCATCTAATCACTTTTTTTATTCGTGAAAGCTTTCTCATACCACACCCGGTGGATTCCTGGAGACCAATTCTATTCAAGAACTTCAGCAGTAGGATGGATGAACAAGCATTAAATATTTATATTGTCAACCTTTTCTGCATGAACTTACTCCGGAAATGATTTTCAATGCCAACCCAGATATATTTACTTATTTGACTTATATTATCAAACCAATACAACCTATTCACAATTCATTATATTGGTATCTAACCCAATCCCCCACCCACAATCTGTAATATGTTTGCCTTCATACGTTGATTTCCATCCAAATTAAGACATAAAACAAAATGTACTCTCTCTCTTCTCTCTCTCAGACCTACTGTCTATCGGTCGTGGCGATGTTGACGGTTGTAACAGAGTTGTAGACTTAGGAGTGGGGGATTCTGTACTTGAGTTCGATGGACCGCTTCCTGTCTGTGACCCGCATTTCAAAGATATCTGAGAATTGGGGTTGACGCCTGTAGTTTATATATATATATATATATATATATATATATATATATATATATATATATATATATATATATATATATATATATATAAGGGAGACAAGATGATTAATATACGCATTTGAAGTTGGAATCTTATCAACATATTTATTCACATCTTTAATACATGGAAAAACACCGGTACTTTTGGTTACTTATGATACCAGTAATTTAAGTGACTTCCTTATGTCCTCTTTCTATTGTGCTGTGAAGGAGTGCATGTCCCAATTGGGCATAATAACACTGAGGTTGGTCACAAAGAAAAATGTGTCTATTAATAGGCATTTTACAAGTAGTTTGTACTAGGGGCATGACTCAAGATGGAACAACTTTCAACAAGCAACAGCAGGTATGGAAGAAGAAAAAGGGACCTATCTTCGGTGGGGAGCTGCCGAAAGCTTATGGCGACTAGTAGCGGTCGTAGCAGTGGACAGTCAGACACTGCCTGCAACACCCAACTAGAGACCCTATCTATGCCATACGACCATGCAAATCGGGGGATAGGGAGCATCCACGCGTATGTGGATCCCTTGAGGACAAACAGCGCATTGTGGTCACAAATATTTCAGCTACTATTGCTAGAAACAGCCCCGGAAATACGAGATGGGTTATGCTGTGAACAAGTGGAAGTAAGAACCAGGCATTTAAATAACAGCCTTAGAAAACGACTTTGCCATACCCGAGTGTTGCCAGGGAGCGACTACAGCGTGAGGTAATTTGCGATTAGCATTCATTGATTCATATAATTTCATTTTAGTTTAGAGCTTCGACGTAGAAATCCAGGTTGACAAGCCGATGGTGTATCTGATTCCGATATCGTATTTTAGATGATTGTTATTTAGCCGTTAAATGCGATTTTGAAGGTCATGCGTTCGGTATGTCCAGACTGGTAATATAACATGTGGCCGTTCAATAACCCAAGGTCCAGTCGGAAAGAAAACTGGTTGCCATATGCCACAGCGATGAATGCATCTGGCTGGCTGACGACAACCACTATACAGATGTTTGACGCAGATGTCGACTTGTGGGCCTTAATAGTCGGCCTTGTCTCGCTGACTGTTCGTGAGCTACATGTCCTTGGAAGTTTCCATGGTATCATGGTCGTCCAAAGTTGTCACATTCACCATTCCATTCTGACTGAACTTCCTTATGGTAGCTTGCCTGAGCTTAGTCACCATCGTGTGGTTGGTATCTGACGCTGCTGTGACTCAAGAGTATGTTATGATGAAAGTCTACCAGGCGCTACCAAGGACGGTCACGTTATCCACTCCCCAGTTGGTAATTCGCAGGACGATTATCTGATCCTAGTTAATGATGTAGGTGTTGTTGGTGGTCAATGCCAAGGCACGGAAAGCTTTCACCCCTTGTGGACAACGCAGAGCGCGAAATGGGTTGAACGTTTTACCGTACTGGGACAAACCGCTTGTTAATTAAACGCCGTTTCGTTTCCTTCAAATTATTGATATAATCATAGTCAAAGAAGAGGAAGTCTTTGAACTAGTGCACGTGCTCCAAGTACGCTTTACGAGCACTACGTGTGAGAGTATCTTAGAGGAAATTATCGCTGTTTTCACTTGAAGGACTATGCAGAGAAAACATAAGAAACGACATTTCTCGCAACAATTAATCTTCGCGACATGAACCACTTTTATTGCGTTTCTGACCGTCCTGCGCAAAGAGATGAGCCAACGACGCTCATCCTGAAATGCATATGTTCAGCAGGAGCACCGTCTTGTTGTCCATGTCCTGTATGACCTTCTGCCTGATCCTCACCAGCCAGGGTCGATGGCCTCAATCGGCGCTAGTGATGATTTCATACTCTCCCTGGAGTGTACTGTTGGTTGTGGCTTGGTGGGCGTATCGGAGGCAGAAGGGGTTGGCCCCGCTCTGCTGAGACCTGGCGATGAGGAAGTTCGATCCTGTTGAAATTGTTGTTTGTTCCTGGCGTCCTCGCCCACTCTCTGAAGAGCGTTGATTTACGCCTGGTAGGATCCCACTTTTATGTCCATGTTCGAAGGGTGCCATGCAGAGGTCACCGCCGATGATGTAGCCCAACTTGCTTATGACGAACACCAGCACAGTCCAGTATCTCTGATATCGATGTTAGTCGCTTACCACCTGCTTTGGTGTGGCAGCAGACACTACATGTATACAAAGATCTTTTCACCTGATATAGAACACACAATCAGTATACACTCATCGCTATGGTTGGAGGATGGAGGTTGGCTGCTGACAGGAGACCATTGGCTCTTACAAAAAAAGTCCGTACATGCTCACTAGATAGCGAAGTTGACTTGTCCGTGCCATATTACATCAGCCTTAGCGCTTCAGTATTGAGTAGCTGTTTCGGTCTAAGTATTGGGTGAGACTGTATTTATCAAAAACGCCCTCAAAGGATAGTTTAAAATAGGTCGACTATAAGACGTGCACGGGCTATTAAATATCCAGATGATACATTTTGAACTGAACAAATCTCTAGTTCTTCCCTTTAAAACGGTGTTATAAAAGGACCCTGACCTACTATGTCGTGCTGTAGATAACGTACGTCCCTGTTTTAACAACGTTACAGCTTTAACGTGTTGTATAATGTTGTAGCTAGTGTTGTGGCAACATGGGTTTAAATTCCCGTTTGGTAATAAGATGTGACCACTCAGGTGAAGATCATACAGGATTATGTTACTGGTATGATCATTGCCTTTGAAAACTTGGTTGGAAGGACGACGTTTAAGATGATGGCGAACACCTCCTGGTCTCCTTTCAAATGCCGATAGGGCTGTGCTCTCTGTTTGGGCCTCACCGGAGAATACTACTCTGCCGGTGCACGCAACACACTAGAGTATTTCAACAGCTTACGCCTTCACAGACACCTCGAACATATCAATACTTCGGGCATCTTTGTGGATGGGGATCTCAACAAATTCCTGAGGATGCTTTCAGTGGGAGATGAGAAGCATGCCGAGTCCAGTATCATCTCTTAGACGTTCCTCCGATGTCACAAGCGATGGTGGTGTCCAAGAGTTGAAGGTGAACGTCTTAGTTGTAAATCATGACATGCACGATAAACCCGTTGAATCGTTTTGTACTTCTTGATATAGAACAAAAGCTGGGTCTGGTTTTCTAAATGTACTCGGTGGCGGTGGAAAGGGCCTATCTATATCTCAGCAGCGTGAATCTATTTGGCGTGGTCTCGATGGGTAATTGTAAGATTTGAAACTTGAGACTCCCTTCTGTTGCCATAGAAGCGGAAATCGTGGACTATGACGGCACCTTGTAAACATTCCAACCGCTGACTACATGGATATATATTTGGTTACATTTCATGCGATAAAAGACCGTCGCGAACGATAAAATACGAATTTTAGAGATGTGGTTGGAGCGGGCCGTCGGAAAGTAATTTCCATATACACGCTGGCTTTTGGTGCCGCTTGGACAAACTTCCTTATATTTTTTTGGGTGGGGGAGGCAGCTTCTCTTGTTCAACTTCAACGCCTTCTCAGCCAGAGGGGTAACTCAAACGTTTAGTATTTTTGTTGACACTCCTTAGCTCCATCCCAGCATGTCTAGCTGGTTAGAACATAGAAGTGACACCCTGTTTTCCAAAATGTGTGTTATGGTGTGGGTTTCCCCTGTCCATCCCATCAGTGTTATAGTGTTTTTGTTTCAAGAACAATAATGTGTTATAGAATTTAGTCAGGGTTACTCTTTGTTTTGTTCACCAAGTCTTTGAGGTTTATTAACCCTTTCATAAGCTTAGCCAATATACTCTCTCCCCTTGGTTTGAGCTGACCATGGGTCTGATTTCTATCAGCCTTGCTTGGAACATCAGATTGTACTCCCCCATGAGCCCACTAGGACTCAGGGTTGGTTTCCACTCTTTTGTTCCCTTCCCCAGAGATTTTTTTCCTCCCTTTTTTTTAGTGACTTTGCCAGAGTAAAAAATGTCCTTTTGTGGTGATATTTATGCTTGCACTGTTGTTTGTGTGTTGTATTGTTGTTAGGACAGCACTATGTAGATGAATTTTCCTTATCTCTCTCCTAGTTTATTTAAATTTTGAATATATATTTTTAATCCGAAAAATAGTGTGCAAATAAATAAGATGTCTACATGTTTGTTATGTTGGTTAGTGCATGATTTGCGTATATTTAGCGTGTTTTTAGTTGTTCTTATATGCCGTAGCATATTAGAGTCTAATCTTTGTTTTTGTCATATTTGCACCATAGCGCTGTTCGTTTAGATCTTTACTCCCACTCCATTTCATTTAAGTTTTAATTGATTGTGCCTTAGCACAAGGGATTTAAATCTTCCGTCACGCGGATGTGATGGAAAACATCCTGAGGGTTTTGTTTAAGTTTCGTTTAAATGTACCTTAGTCCATGAGGTTTCAAGCTTTGTTTATTTTAGGGATTGAAATATTCCATCACATGCCCTTTTTGGTTGCTTTCTATTGTGTGACTCAGTTTCTTTGGAGGCTTCATTGTGATTTTCCAAAATATTGTATCGGCAAGGCTCTCTTCTACAGTTTCATTCGAGTTCCAATTGTGGATTCTCTATCTGAGAAGTCGTGCAGTTATTTTTTGAAAAGAAATGTTTCTTTTAGTTATCTTGTTTAGTATTAGCTACAGCAAGCTGTTATAAATTGCAGGAGAGGTCTAGGGACTTGATATCATTCCTAAGCCGCTGAATCAACACTTCCGCTCCTCTGTGGTGAGTTACCTCTCCGTCAAGGGCAAAAACCAACGAACCTGATTCATCTACATATGCACCACAAGGATGGTGTGACGGCTTGGATATGACTTTTCCCTACATACAACCTACCCGTGAGGGGTTGGAAGCGTTTCTGATACATGAGCAGCGCGAGAACGAACCGGAGGAGGAATACGTGGTTTGGGACACATTCCAAGAAACAGCTGAAAGAAGATGATGTGCCTTCTTTCATAACGGCAGCCTTAAATACCCTCGATTAGGATATTTTAAAGAGTGTAGCCAGAATGCTCAGTAAGGTGGGCGTCTCTATCACTGGAAACCTGGATATTAATTTGATTCGCTACCGAACAAAGTGCGCTCATGGTCTTAAGTCGATCCGAATTCAGTGCACATCTTATAAATACATACGCGAGGGTCCTTGTGTGTGTGATTTTGATTTTTAACGTAGCTTTAACACTTTTCAGTCATATTGCTACGATATCTGCAGCGTGACAGTTTATGCTGATATCTAGCACTTGGGCATCATACCGCAGACATGTAGCATCGTTCCCACCCAGTCAGATTATCCTGACACCAGGCGACCAGTCCTACCACTAACATTTTAAGGATGAGCGCCTAGTAATATTTTTGCAAGCCTTTGGTAATTCTCGGCCGGGATTCGAACCCTTGACATCCCGCATTCGAGGCGGATGCTCTAACCACTATGCTACCTGAGAGGCCCGCGAGGGTGCAGTCTGAGCTGTGTCATATATTCCTCTTGCCCGGCTTTGGGCGAGCGCATCTTCCCAGATGTCGTCAAGAGTTTGTTTCAGTCCTACGAGTTCTGATTGAGTTTATGGATATATCTGTATTTTGTGGTTCCACCTCCCAGCCGCTTGGTATTGGACCACTCTCCCATCTACTTTTTCACCTAACATCTCCGGTTTCTTATGGGTCTTTGAGCACATCTACGTTGACGTAAACTCTTCAGATGCGTTAACGAAGTGTTATATATATATTATATATATATATATATATATATATATATATATATATATATATATATATATATATTCATACACACACATACGTACATACATACATACATACGTACATTTAAGGTGCTAATCAATTTTCCTCGTTTAGGTATGTATGACTTCTTTTGAACTACTGTGGCGTATCATCTCACATAACTGTAATATTAATGTAAACAAATATAAATACTTCGCTTTTAATAATTAATCCTATATATTCTACGTTCTTTGGAGCTGATTATAGAAGCATTATTTGTGTGGATATATTTGATGTTGTTTAATTAAATATCACTAAAAGCAAGATAACTATACTGATCAAAGTAATGCATCACTCCATGCAATTAAATACACATAAACATTGACCTTTGAACTTGAACCAAAATCTCCAGTCCCGATTGGATAATGCGTTGCTGAACACCTTGAACTTGATGGAGTGGAAGGAGCTTATGTAAACGTCCGTTATTTTGTAATTGTTATTAGATTCACAAGAGATTTCTTTTTGCTCCGTGCCGTCCTCAATAGTTACTCGCTGTCCACATACTCCTGAAGCTACCTGCAGCTTAAAACAAAGAATCAATCAATTAGCTCACTATAACGAATAGATACATTCGATAAACTATTATTATTATCATTATTATTATTATTATTATTATTATTATTATTATTATTATTTTGGTCTTAATGTAAGACAAATTACTAAATAGATATTATTAATTATTTCCATTATTTTATTCTGTAAAACAGTTTCATGATCATGCAAAGTAACTGTTCTGATCTTCCAGTCAGAATGTATTACACCTAAAACAGGAACACGGTAGTTTGGATTTACTTTAAAATAACGAATAACTATTTGTTAATAATAATAACTGAAAAATACACAATATAAAGAAAAGAAAATTGTTTGTACACTGATACCTGGATAAACTTTAGGAAAATTGCAGTAACCACGATATGAGTCTGAAGGGAAGCTTGCACGGAGCATGTTATTGTAGTTCCAGGCTGAAAAGTATTCCCATCCGGATACTTAGGGTTCCTGACGTGTACTGCATTATCAGTTATTAATACATTTTCCGTCAGATCTGCTATGACTCTACCTGATGGGAATTGAAATGGTAATTTGATAAATCTTGGATATATTAAGATCGGTTTACTAATTTTAAATGAAACAATTTAAACAGTACAGTTTGTGTTTTCTTACTTTCAAATTTCTTAAAACAATCAAAGCTTGGTGCATTGTGGAAACGCACCATAGTCTGTACAAAGATTTAACTGTCATTTATTAACTAATATTTGTAAATAAACCCGGACAATGGCTATTTCGTTAGCTTTTAGAAAAGCCGAATTAAAAGTTGATTTGGAATATCTGATCCTTATACATTTATCAAGACAATATGATTTCATAAATGTTATTGGAGAACACGCTTAAAAAGTATTTTACTTTTTCCCTTTTGTAGGAAAACTACCACTCCAACAAGATTGTAAGTTTGTATGTAAAATGTCACGTGGCGAAAACCATATTCACTGATTAGTTGATGACAATTTTATTTATTGTGCAGTTTTCTCTTGTGTGTTCTTGATGGATAATCTGAAGATTGCGTACAATGTGCGGGATGTGAACAAAGAGGATTCTTTATTTTCAGTGACGGGACACAAACCAAGTGACGCTATAAAGTAGCACGTGAGCAGACGTCATAATTTACCACTGACATCACAATGAAACACGTCTGAGCCGCCACATTTACTTTGCAATCTCAGAGTCTGTATCATTTTCCGTTGAACTTTGGAAAAAACAGATGGATGAAAATAGTGGCCATATTTAATTATCCGCAAGTCATTGGTTCTTATGTTACAAAAACTTTATTAACGCCAGAAATATCTGGTGACACGTAATCACTAATATTAATGTATTCAATAATTATTATTTTAATTTAAAGATAAAGGATAACAACACACATTAGAAGTGCATGTATTTCATCCTGGTTGAGACGTAGTCGAATGTTACTTTCATCGCCAAAACTTTCTTTTGAGGATTTATTCTTTGCACATCAAGCCAAATATTTGCCACCGAAACTTACCAATCTGGAATTCAGTACTGCGATTGCATACGAGTCTCTTTCAGAGAGTCGAAGATATTACTGCAGCGACATTTATCAAGGGCCTTGAATTTAAAATGATTTAATATCGAATTTATGAGAACGAGTTTAAAAATGTCAACCTTTTACTCGCCGAGGCTCGCATAACCTGAACATTATTGTAGGAGCTGAACAAATTTATCATTAAATCATTACCCATTTGAACTCATGCTTGTCACATAGTTTTCATTTTAATGGAAATAGTTCTTTTGCTGCGAATAAAAAATAGTCTCAGACACTGTTTGAATTAATAATTCACAGTAACCATTAATATTTAAAAAGAGATTTCTATGTAGATTATGATTCAGAAAACAGCCGTCCTTTCAAATCAATAGAACATTTGACACCGACAGAATTATTTTCCAAGACTGGATCACTAACGGTAATTCCTGTATGATGTGTCACAGAATTAACTCGGGTTAGGTTAGTCAAGCCATATAAAAATTAAGCCATTATATTTCATATGGTTCCACCTAATGTGAGACAAGGATGATGGCTCGATGCAAAAATTCCAGATTTACTGTAATGTATTTGTCAAAGTATATTTGAATTATTTTTTCTTGGAACAGTAGACACAAACAAAGTTTATTTAGAGTCGAAATTGCATCACATAATAAGAAACATAAGGTCCTTGGAAATTTTAAACAACGTGAAAATAATGTGGATGGAGAATTTCTCTCAGTTGGGAGATCGGCATTTATCCACATTCTATTCTAAACAGTTGTGAATTTAATTAATCATATACGTTAATACTTAAACCACGCTTGTAATAGGATGGGTTCCATATTACATGTTCTCCCCTCCCACTCCCACTTTCCATTGCCCGACACCCTTAGTTTTATTTGTAACGAGCTCTTTTCGGGTAAATTAGCTTTGGTATTCTGACAGACGTAACGGCTTTTTGAAATGCTCCCATTTGAAAAATGGCTGCAAAATATTGATAGTAGTATTTACGAAAAGAATCTATGTTCCCGTCAACGTCTAGATAGCTTGCATGGTTAACAGCCACTGTTCGCAGCTTTCGTCTACCATGTTAGGCAGCTTGGACGTGCAGAACAGCTCATTTTCCCATCGAAATGATTTTATGCCATTTGTTCTGAAACTTCTGAGGAATATCTTAAATCCTTTTATTTTTTCCTCTGTGATAGAGCTGATTCCAACCAGCCATATGGCATCCCATGTTCGAACACTACAGTGCCAGTAAATGCAAGTATTTATGTCAACTAGTACAATTTTACTATTACACCATCACGGACTTTCTGCCAATTAAAAATTGCTCAGAGGATTTGCTTTTTCATTACATTATGTGATCTTTCTCGGTTTGTATGTCTTCAGGAGAAACAATACCTTTTTGAAGACAATGCTTTGCTGGAAGGCCATATTTGTACCCTAAAAGAAATATAATGTTTACTTGAAATATTTTATACTCAATCGCCAGTTGGTTCCGAAATTAACTGGTTTTGGATTCGCTAAAGCCGATAAAAACATCAAAATAACGGAATTGGCATATAATCAGAGTTTATTTAAACTGATATCGCAGATGATGTTCCCTTGCATGTTATCACACCGAGTCGGAAAATATCGAAATAATATGGATATCGAATGGAATAGAGAGAATATTTATTCCGAGTAACATCACAATCTAAAATGAAATCACTGAGAAACTAATTATATCTCGTTGGTAATGCAGCATAAAGTCAAACAAATAAACCTGTTGTTATATATATATATATATATATATATATATATATATATATATATATATATATATATATATATATATATATATATATATATATATATATATATATCATGTGCCTGGGTTTTGTTCGTAACTGAGTGTGTAGATTTTGCCTTACTGACCTGTATTAATGACTTTAAGACATTCACTAAAATTTGAGTTCAAGGCATAACCTTGTTTACGATGTAAGAAACGTTTGGAAGCGAACTTGTTTAAAATATGATGAAATGTTCTATGTTATTATGTATAGGACTTTTTTTAACCAAACTCCAACATTCATGTTTCATATCAGTCTTTTGAAATCTATTATCAGAGTTTGTAATTGTGTTCAGATATAATTCGAGAAGATTTATTTGTTTAAAGTATTCATTGGAATTACGAAGTGCTCATTTACTTTACAAATGAGTTCATATAATTAATGCAGACTACCGGTATATATGGCGTATACAACTGTAGTCCGATCGGAACATATTCGATCTTTCCAGTCAAGTCGAGAAAGAAACCTCGGAAGTAATCGGTCTGTATTGGTAAGTATCATCTGATATGTATATGTTAACACGGTACAATATGAAGCGGAAAGAGACAAATTCAAACTCGGAATAATCTCAGGCGTATGCTGTCATATTGCATGTGATTTACTTTGCTCGAGGATAACAAACACATTTAAAGTATGTGTTTAATTGTACAACTACTTCTAAGGTTATTTTATGACATGACGGAAATGACAGGGCGATATTACGATCGATCTGTAGTGTTATCATTAATTGGATCAGGAGATTTGTCCATGAATTGATTGGTTGAATGCTACCCCTGGTGGATCAATGTCTTGGACCCGTGTAGTTGACATAGGTAAGGCTCCTTCATGGAAAGCAGGAAAAACATCTGCGTTTTCCATCTCGATGGGGGAGCCAATCTTTTCATTGATAACCGTGGTGACAGTGGCGTCTTCAGCTTCTTCGTTGAACAAACACCAAAATCGATTACTGGCTGGAAGCAGATCGGTTCACTTGTGTTCTGGGCTGCACGCTTGGCTTCTGATGGGTAAGTTAAAGTTGCATCATCTTCATTTGTGATAGGGCCCTCTATATCCAAAGCACCGATATTTAGATGTCAATAAAGTTTGGGTTACTTTGTGGTTACTAGTACTATTACCAGTCTTAGAATAAGCTAACGTTGTCATGACACTTTCCTATGCATCACCAATACGGTATTGTATACCAATAATACTCTACAAAAAACGGAACACATTTTTAACAAATAAAATCGTGAATTAATAAAGTAATAAAACGTGTTAAGTAGCTATTTTAATTCGCACCAGAATCGTGTTTGTAAATGATGGATACATCATTCTTTTATTAGAGCTGGGTGTAAAGCGAAATTAAGTGACACTCGAAAATTGGATGCAGGGTGTTCTACTTAACTAGACTGCAAGCATGCGAAAATTACGCTAGAATTCCCGTTTGAATGCAAAAATAAGCAAAACAAAGAAGTAAACTCCGTTCAAGTAAATTTAAAAGCATTCATATCTTTGTTTAAATGTGTTACACTCTTGAGGTCAGTCAGACAGAACTGCTCTTTGATTTATCTTCGTTATCCCACACCAGTCAATCCGCACATTAAATGTGTTAACAAAAATAAACATGTCTTCGTTTTCATACAAATACAACAATGAATTTGACAAAATAAACAACGTAAAGCATGATATTTACAATCTAAATTTGTAATAACATCGCCGTCAAAATTTTTACAATAATTTCTTTTTATCGACGTAGTAATGCGGCTGTTCATCGCATTAACACAGAATGTGGAAAATCCACGACTTTTGCGTTTAAAAATATGTAACGAAAAGAAAATATGCATTATCTGAATAAATATTCGCACCTTTAAGAACAACGTTACTACTTACTAGGGATACACTCGTATTCCATTCTCATGTAGTTGGTTTTATTTAAATGTTGGCCGTCGTGGCACGGAGTATCCATCCATGCAATCGGAATACCGGTGCAGTCCTGTCGGCCGTTGCATGATAAATAGTGTGCCAAGCCATCACCAAGATATCTGCAAAAGAAAGAAAACTCAAAGAAAATGAAATCTACAAGCACTGTCATTAATAATAATAATAATAATAATAATAATAATAATAATAATAATAATTTTGATTTGGAATTCTAGAATGAAGGCCCTTTGTGACATTTCTGAAAACAACTATATTTCGTCAACACGTGATCAAATATTCGGATACTGTTTGAGATATCAGTAAAGGAAAGATACAAGATAAGATGTATATTAAACAAAGAAAGTAAAAGATAAGTATTAATCAACATATGTTAAACAACTTAATATTAAATAACAGAAATAGCATAAGATAATTGATATCAATAAGTAATTTTAGATTGATTTAACAGGTTACTTTTCTAACGTGGTGTGATTAAGACTTATTTGGCATGCAATAATGCTTTAAATGATGTACTCTTTCGAATGGAAATCCTACCACTTAAATCTGGCACGTGTATATATTTTGTGGTTACAATTTTAGCATTTCCTTTAGAACGTTTTAGATTTACAACTCTTGCGTAATTATGGATCTGCGAATTATATAATTTTGCAGTGCAATATAATGCATTTACAAGAAATATATCATTTATTTACTACTAGAAACACTAATTATTTATAACGACTAATCTAACCAAACACAACTCTCCATTCTGCTGACTGGGTTGCTAGGAATGGTGTTTGTTGAGGGATCAGTTATATCATTTCATAATTGTATCACATATTTTCTTGTTTCTTTAATAATTTATGTGAACATTTGATGTTTATCCAAGTGTCGTGTTCCTGTTGTTTCAATAAATATCCATAGGTTTGATCACTTAAATAGGTAATCAATTACGTCCACTAGGCAATATCTTTTCTCGAAGATCATTCCCAGTGCTCTTGATAAATGAACAGTCTATTTCATACCTCCATTTTCGTTTTAGAATGTGTTGAGTTTATTATGTAAGACACAACCCGGTTAAGATGCCTTGGGATCATCGCGTTACAAATATCTGCAGCATTGTAATACATCATATAATACAGTTATGCAAGGACACAAAAACCCGATAATTATGTCAGAGGTTCTCAGTATTTGTTTTTCTTACGACATAAGTAAGTCATATGGTCGTCATGGAAAGGAGTGAGACAGACAGACGGATAGACAGAGAGACAGACAATGACGTGGGGGAGAGGGGTTATGGGGTTTTAACCTGAGGACTCGAAGGAGGTACATCTGATAATTCAAATATACTTCACAATTTATATGTGAGAAGGGACCGATGCAAAATTCTCACTTGCAACCACACTATCTGTTTAATCTGTTCTGGTCTGAAATGGGTGTGTGTAAAACATTTTCCATCCAAATCCTCCACAATGGCAAACTTTATGTCCCATTTAATCTTTTCGAGGGGTTGGGTATAATGTTTTTTACAGAACAGAGCATAATTTTATTCGGGCTTACATTGTGCGAATGAAAGACATACTTGTATGAGAAACATGCAAATGTATAACAAGTGATGAATTAAATATCTAGATACAAAGCAACATTATCTTACATATAATGTAAATAAGCGCCCCTTGTAGTAGTTCAATGTATGAAATATGTGAAACTGCACGTAAAACCAAAGAACGAGAGTAGATGCTATTAATAATGACATCCTTCAGAAATATATAAGCTATGTCAAAACCTATCTTATGTCAAATATTTCGAAGACATATTATTCCAGTTTTGAAAAATGTTATATTAAAAGCTAAGACATAATAACAGAACTCGCATGAGAGTTAATAGTCCTAATTTTTTTTTAAATGTAGACCTTGAAATCATCGCCTTTAAAAGTGTTTATCTCTAATAATTAGTTTAATTTTACAAACAAAAATCATAAGTAAGTAAAACCAATGTAATACGTTGTTTACAACTAAACAAAGATTTGATTAGTCAGGTAGGCCTCTGATTTCAATACAGACCAAGGTCAACGACACAATATAGATATACTTAACAAGAAAGCAAAGTGTTCACATTGTCTCCATATTCAAACTGTTACTAAAAGTTATGAACATAAGGTAAAACCCATCGGAATACCATTATTACATTGTTGAATCAATACATTTGAAGGGCTTCGCCTTAAATCTTGAATGAGATACTTTGCTTTTACAAACGGTGAGTCACTCTAAAATTCAATTTCATTTAATAAGATTTTAACATTACCAGCCCATTATGTATTACCGTTACTACATTATCTTAATAAAGAAATATATTTACCAATAATGTTACAAGGATTTAAATAAGAAGGCCATTACTAAATAATTCATGCATATCGTGATTGATAAAGAGGGTGTCTTTCTAATTGCCCATATATTCCCATATTACAAGTGGAAGACTTAACACGTAATGATCTTTTACAAAATGTCCAATGTACACGTTCAATCATTTTAGATTTATAAAAGCCCCCAAATTTCACATGCATACTTTCAAACAAACCATCATTTGTGTCAAACAGTTGACAGACGCATCTTAGCTTCAAGATCATATTTACATGTCTTCCCATC
Source organism: Sinohyriopsis cumingii (assembly GCA_028554795.2). Lineage (NCBI taxonomy): Eukaryota > Metazoa > Mollusca > Bivalvia > Unionida > Unionidae > Sinohyriopsis > Sinohyriopsis cumingii. The sequence goes on along the minus strand of CM068828.1, from coordinate 33,834,248 downwards.
CGTTTACATCTTGTAATACAATTTTTAAAATAATATGCATAATAGGTTGTTTTAACATTGCCAGAATTGTAATGTCAGTCCTATTGATACAATACTTATTCGAATTTAAAATAGTCCATGACATTAGTCTATAAATAAACAGTATGTGAAAAAACTACTAAATTCCGCTAGTTCCCCATTTTTTGAACAAGAAAATAATTTATAAATGTAACAATCCTTTTGACGTTAGCTACAGAGCGCTTTTATTTCCTACTCTTTATATTATATTTGTGCAGTATGGGACCGCGAAACAAATAGTTTTCATAAGAAATATCAAACGCTTGTACAGCTGTATGAAAGATTCAGTGACATCACGTCACAAAACTTTTAGTTGTGGTATAAAACGTTTAACACAACTGTGTGAATTCTTCACTGACCTCACATCAAAAAGCGTTTAGTTATGTGATAAGACGTTTGACAAGTGCCATGAAAGCTTTAATGACATTAACTTAAAATTTTTTATTTTTATTTTTGGTATAAGACGTTCGACACAATTCTATTAGCTTCAATGAAATCACGTCAAAAAGCATTTAGTTTTAGCATAAGAAATTTAGAATGATTGCTGTCAAGCAGAGTAATGTTTAACTGTTTCAGCATTGTTAGATTTAACGACTTCAGTATTGTATCAGACGAGAAAAAGTTCCTTTACCAATGTCAATTTGAGTTTCTTTACCAATGTTAATTTGTAGACGTTGGTAAAATGATGCATTGTGACCTTCTCAGTATTGGGGTGAACATCGTATTCACATATTTCTATGTTGTAATATTCTATTTTTCGCCAGCGGACACAAGATGCAGCGTTGGACACAATATGTTTTCGATGTTTGATTTGGATGCGACTGATCGTAATTATCTCATGTTGATGTCTTGTCTTGCAAAGACTAACGGTTGTAACGTTTGATCGGCCGGTACAAATCTATCTATGCTGGTATAACATATCGGAGATCTCTTCCGTGCCCTCTGAGACCCAAAAACAAATTTCACCTATATAAAGGTTACATTAGACATTTGATAGGTTCATTTTAAGTCAAACATTAAAGTTTAGCCAATCATGCCTGGAAAAGAAAGAAATTATGTTTTCAGCTTAATATGTTGAGTGATTCAGTAAAAAACAAAAATTTTCTCTTTTGGTGATAAGGTTGATTGCCTCAGAGTGAAAAAATAACTTCATGCTCAGAACTGTATGATCTCCAATCCAGATCGCAACATTCTAGACTTATCCTTGAGTTGAGATGACTGTTTTGTTTATTGAAATTCAGTCTAGGATGTTCAACATTAACAAGGTAATAGCAAATAAGGATATAATACGATTAACAAGGAACGATAAATTATCATATAAAACAACGAATGTGCAATAATACACACGTTTTAAATATAAAAAACGGAGAACAATTCAAGAATTTGAGAACAAAAGCGCATACATAAATACCGTGTACATGAAAAGGAGTTTTTCATTGTTAATTTTAATATAAAAGCTTATACTCAAATATCACATGCAATGCTGATATTTGAGAAGGGAACACATACAAAAACAGGTCACAGGTGATTAACCTGATCGTGTGAGAATATCTCTTTTCCTTTGGAAATTCATAACTGATGTTAGAAATGAACCATCAGCAATATCACTTACGTGTCACCACAATCATTGATGTTATATCTGCAGCAACTGTCGCTAGGGAGTGGAGTTTGGGCTGTTTCCTCCTGCGGACATCCCGTGTCTCGGCGTTTTGCAAAAACTTTCAGACTAATGATAGAAATTACTTGACCAGTATCGCACGTTGCTGTCAGATAGTTGTCCCACATAGATCCATAGCATTCTTGAAAGATCTTTCGATCTAATGACCGTGCAACTCGAACTAAAATTTAAGAAACATTTGTGAATATAAAGAACTTTCTACCATTCTGCTGCGAAACCAGTCTGTAAGGGGCATTCAAGAAACATCAAGATTTTATTACTTGTGGAAATCTGTATATTATTAAAGGGTTAAATATCTATATAATCAAAACTTAGAGTTTCTTCATGCTGTCCTATATAAATATGTGCACTTAATTTAAGTTTCCGATAAGGAAGGATTTACTGTACTTAACGACGCAGTATAATATCATTCTGAATATCTCAGTTTAATTCGTGGATTATGAAATAATCCATTTAAGTTATTCCTTTATCACTGCATTCAACAAAAATATTCCTATTGAATATATTTGTTTACTGAAATGGTCAGGATGATTTATACTTGAAAAATATATTTTGTAAATATAAAGTCATGTTAAATATATATATATATATATATATATATATATATATATATATATATATATATATATATATATATATATATATATATATATTCATCGGTCATTGTCCACCGCACAAAGTTCTTCAAAACCAAACTGAGTGTGTAGAAATAAATATCAGCTTTATTTGGAATCCACATAGGAGTTTTAAATATTTACCCGATTAATTCAATCATTCATAATGGCTAATATAGGCTAAGAAATTAGTTATGGTCAAAACATAGTTCTGACGTCACTACACATATTATGTTATATCGCCTATTCATTGGTCTGCCGATTCGGTGATTCTGCAAAACTGACTTTGGATTGTTAAGGGAATATCACATATACCAACGCTTTTACACGTTAAACAAAATAATGAAAATTAATTCAGGTAGTGGAGATACACTAATGACCATTTTATAAGGATATCAAATATGTGCCGCTGCTCTTGGCACATACTGCTTTTCATAAGGGTAGGATGACATATGTTGATTTGTTACGTGCACTTAACATTTTTAAAGATACCCCAAGGTCCTGAAAGATGATGCCTATTTAAATATGAAGTAATATATATCAAAACTATCCCCAAAGTTACTAACACCTACGATAATTATGCACAGAAGCTGCACACAATTCCAGTAGCAGAACATTTCTCTTCCCTTGGCAATACTCCCAGTAACATTATACTAGCTGCAGCTGACCACAACTGTAATTGGACTTCCGAAACGAGGAGAGAAAAGTAATCGTACCGGTGTTGTTTGTGCTCATCTTTCGAAGGTCAAAAACAAGGATCCAAGTCTCAGTCAAGAAGACGTGATATCAACAAATGTAAAATAATAGTTCCATTCTATCTTTAATCACATAAAGTTTTGCAAATTTGACGTTTTATAGTTTGTATTTGTTTTTGTCCTCCGTTTTTTAATTTTGCCGATGAGAAATAATCAGAGAGATTCTAGACCGCACATGTTAGTTAGAAGAGGTGCGTTCTTTTACTCGAGTACACTCAAATATACTCAAAAACACTCAAATAGACTAAAATACACATACAATATATCTTACGTGGTATTTATATATGTAGAAAAGATTTTAACGTTAATTGATGAATGTAAACACTACAAGTTTTCAGTTTCTCCGTTATGGCCTGTTGGCCTGATTTGCAACTAATGTATTAATGACTATGAGCACGTGACATGAACTGGACATGCTTTATATCTGTAAATGGTATATGTAAGACTAAACTGGATACATTTGTTTATATTACGTTTTGTTTCATTTTATTATTTTTTCATGAATCATTTTTTTTTCTTCTCTTTTTTTGACTGCTCCGGTGGACTAGTGGTTAGAGCGTCCGCTTCGGATGCGGGAGGTCGTGGGTTCGATCCCGGGCCGTGTCATACCAAAGACTTACAAAAATGGTCATAACAGCTGCCTCGCTTGGAGCTCAGCATTAAGAGATTAGAGTGAGACTGGTCCGCCTGGTGTCAGGATAATGTGACTGGGTGGGACATCATGTCGCAGACGGTGCCAGACATCTCTATAAACTGCCACACTGCACACATCGTAGCGATATGACTGAAAATTTTTTTAAAGCTACATTAACAATCCAAATCACACACACACACACAACACACACACACACACACCTGTTTTGATTGGCCCATTAATGGTCTCGGACTTCCCAAGTCGGCAAATAACGCACTCGACCCACTTTTGGTATGATAATTATGAGGATGTGATGTTCTATTTTTCAGCTTTGATTTCACTTGTTTAGTATTTATGCGTTTTGTTCAATTGTCATTTACTTTGCAATATAAATACAAGGAATAATAATCTCTGTTCTTTTAAGGCCGTTAACTGATTTAAATAAATATTTTTAAAATAATATAAAGAGACAAAGCAAGCATTTCGATTCTTATGTATATTTTGTGGGTGGGGATGTTTGCCATTCTCAATCATTGCCGTATCTCATTCATTCTCTGAAAATTAACCTTAATTGAATATTTTATTTACATAAATTTATTATCAGCAGTAAATAATCGACAGCCTCTTTATATCCAATTTAGTACCTATAAAAGTCTATAGAATAAATATTTTATGACGACATTTAAGGTGCTGAATGTTCACCAATCACGAATGAACAAACCGGATTAACCACCTGAGTTGAGATCACACTTACACCCTTCAAATGTACTTTTTTAGCTGATTTATTATTTGGGTTTTATTTTGTGTATCTTTAATGCTTTTAATACCGTGTTTTTGTTTTCCTTTTCTCATAGGCCTTTTTGGCAATTATTTGTAAATTACTGCATATTCTGCAAAATGTTTGTTTTCTGGAACGCCTTTATACATAGTTTACATTTTGCATAAGGTGCCCGCAGTTTAGGTATACTCTGTGGTGGTACTTTACCGGATTAAAATAAAAAAATTCCAAGTTTTTAGATGTACATTTCATATATAGTGGTGTGAGACCAACACCCAACAAACAGTGGTGAATACTACTCAAACATGCAAACGGCTCCAGATTTAATGGTCATGGGTCAAGGACCCAAACAACCAGGCGGAACGAAGTTAAATACGTACTTCAATACCCAAATAGAGGGTTTTGGGGGTTGTCAAAGGTTGATAGCCTTGTACCCCTCGGGATGCCAAACAATAAACTTTGGAGACATCCCAAATTGCCCTAGGCAATCGGAGATTTTAATGGCCTTGAAAGACTCTGGGAGTTAATATCGAGGAAATTGACGGACTTCAAAATGCTAGGAGGAACATGTATGTTCTGTACCCAGAAAACTATGATACTCCTATAATCGCAGCCTCTGTAATAGAGGTAATAGGTCAAAAAGCAATAGTCAGTAAAACAGATCCCATCTTTAGAGAGATAGTGGCCAAGGTCACAGAGGTTTTTGTGTCAGGTCTACCCACTGAGACTGACAGCAGAGAGATAATAAACAAAATAGAGGACAAATGAAAAACAAAGGTCAGGGCCAACAGAATGGCAACTGTGTGGGGATTTAGGAATGTAAAATCTGGAGTGAGAGCTATGACTGTACTAAAAGAAGAGGCAAATAAAATTCCCACCTTTTCTATGTTATGGGGTTTCTCCTCAGAACATGATATAAAGGGTGCAAAATAGAGAGACAGTGTCCCAAATGTAGACAAGTAGGCCATGGGCCTAAATAATGTAAAAATCCCCCCGCCGCTTCGACATACGTCAATGAGGTGACAAATTTTGTGCATAATGTAGAAACACAAGACATGCAGGGGCAAACATAAATCATAGCCCCGGAATGTACTGAAGAAAATGATAAAAACAAAAGTACTGTTGTACCTGAGGCTACATCAGAGGGAGAGACCACCATAGATAAAGCCTATGCAACTGAAATGCCCCCAGTAGATATATCACGAATAGAGGGGGATGAAAACTCTCAAATCGGGACAGAATGGGACGATTACCTTAGCCCGAACAAGACAGGGAAAGCTATACCATACAAAATAGGGCAGCTTCCAGTAAAGAATTGATTTGCCATCCTGCTACAGTGCGAAAGTTCTCTAGAGGAAGACAATGAGGTAAATTAAATGGATTCTGTAGAGTCACTAGGGGTGAGACCGCTAGCCTCGACTCCAATTCCTAAATTAAGAATAAAAAGAAAGAAATCCCAGTCAGTATCTGGCTCATCACAGGGTACTGAAAATACCCAAGTGGAGATGGACACCCTCAAAATGCGCAGGGAAAATCTGTTACGGAAATTCTCCATAAAAAGAAAAAGAGACAAGACTTTAGTAAAGACAAAAACAAAAACGACAATAATGACGAAGAAAGTGAAACAAATGATGACATTGAAATGGACACGGAATATGAAACAACCAGCGAAAACAAAAAGGAAAAAATTGACCTTGAACAAGATCACGATAAATCAGACAAAAGCGAGACAAACGAGACAAACATAACAATAGACGACGGCTTAAATACAAATAATACAGAGGGGCTGGTGCCACCAGCAACTAATATTTTACCAATTTATCTAAAATATTTAATATAGTATTTGTGGAAAAATTTGATATAACCTTGGAATGCGACAACCTGGTGGAAACCTGAGAATGGAAGGAGAGAAGTTCCGTATAGTGTCAGTAAATGTAAATGGTATAAATAAGGATAAAATAACTGAACTGAATAATGAACAACATTATGACATTATCTTTATACAATAAAACCATAATAACTTTAGCCAAGATCTAATAGCATACTGTGAGGAAAAGCTCAATAGTGTTATAATTTTAAGTGACTATAAAAGGGAAGAAACACAAGGGTGTATGGCAACCCTGATTAAAAAAGATGGTATAATTTGAGAGCGAGTAAATGAAGGGGTCTTTTTCGCTTCAAGGATGATACATAATATAATAGAAAATATACACCTGATAAATATATTATTCCCTGCAAACAAATACAAAAAACAGTTGTTTTTTTTTTATAGACAATCTCTCTAAATATCTAGAAAAATTCTCAATGAATAATCTTATTCTAGGAGGAGATATAAACTGGGTGTGAGATATAATAGATCTGGTGGGCGAATTAATAACAACCGATATTAGATTTAAACAAGAAATGGAAAACATTTTTAGGAAACATAAACTAGTGGATGCATATAGAAGAATGAATACATTAAGAAAAGACTTTACGTATGAATACAAAGATAATAAAGGAAGTAGGTTAGATAGATTTTATGTATCGAACTATGATGAAAACTTATATACAAATACGGAAATTTTAAATAAAAATATCTCAGACCATAAACTAATCTATTTAGAGATAAACATAATAAACATAAATGGGGCTAGGGAACATGGAAAATTAACAATAAAATATTATAAGATAAAGAGTTCATAGAAGAAATACAAGAAATCATTGGGCTCTTCGAGGATAAAGAAAATAGGGCAATAATAAAAGAGTGGGATACTTTAAAAAATTACTTCAAAACGAAAGCTATTGGATTCGCAAATATCAGAAAGGAAAAACAGAGAATGGAAAAAGACGCTATTAAAAGGTGTCTAGAGAAAATAAGCCTAGGGGAAGAAGAAAGAATTTTAAAAGAAAGATTAAATAAAATACTAGAATAAGAAAACCAGGGTAGGGAAATAAGAGCGGGGAAATACACTGAAATATATCAAAAAGCTGAGGGGTTATACAAAATAGAGGAATTAAGAAGAGGAGGGGAGAAAAATATGGAAAAATTAAGAGACGATAAGGGAAATAAAATAGTTGGAAAAAAAAAACCTGAAATAGTAAGATACATCAAGGGATTCTATAGTGAATTATATAAAACACAAAAAATTGACTCAGAGATAATATACAACTAGATAAATTACCATGTGAGGAAATATCATCAGAACATAGAGCCCCATGTGATAGCCTCATCTCCATAGACGAAATTAAAAAAAAACAACAATAAATGCACTAGCAAAAAGAAAATCCCCAGGCGGAGATGGTCTCACCGCGGAATTCTATCAAGGATTCCAAGGTGAGTTGTCACCCATTCTTCAGTGGTTGTATAATAATATTTTGCTACGAAATGAAACGATGACTAAAACTATGATGGATGGTTTAATCACTCTAATTTATGAAGGGAAAGGCGAAGAGAAGAACTTAAAAACTGGAGGCTCATCTCCCTCCTAAACACTGACTAAAACTATGATGGATGGTTTAATCACTCTAATTTATGAAGGGAAAGGCGAAGAGAAGAACTTAAAAACTGGAGGCTCATCTCCCTCCTAAACACTGACTAAAACTATGATGGATGGTTTAATCACTCTAATTTATGAAGGGAAAGGCGAAGAGAAGAACTTAAAAACTGGAGGCTCATCTCCCTCCTAAACACTAACTAAAACTATGATGGATGGTTTAATCACTCTAATTTATGAAGGGAAAGGCGAAGAGAAGAACTTAAAAACTGGAGGCTCATCTCCCTCCTAAACACTGACTAAAACTATGATGGATGGTTTAATCACTCTAATTTATGAAGGGAAAGGCGAAGAGAAGAACTTAAAAACTGGAGGCTCATCTCCCTCCTAAACACTGACTAAAATCTTGAATACAATCCTAGCCGACAGAGTTAAACATGGAATGGGGAAAATACTAAACTTAATCAAACTTGTGGGGCGAAAGGGAGGGATGTTCAAAATAATATTTTAAGTATTAGAACAATTATTGATTTTTTACAAGAGACAGATGAAAAAGGTGCTATGGTACATTTTGATCAAGAAAAAGCTTTGGACAGATTAGAACATACCTATATACAAAAAAATATTAGACAAATTTGGTTTGGGAACTAATTTCCAAAGAGGGACCAAAATTCTGTATAATAACATAACTGCAGAAGTACAGGCAAATGGGTCTAACACTGGAAAATTTGATATTCAAAGATCAGTGAGGCAAGGCTGCCCACTATCAATGATATTATACGTAATAGCAATTGAAATTCTGAGCATTAAAAAAAGATTCAACAAAGAGATAATAGGTATAAAAATCCCGAACATAAGGAATGAAATAAAAATGCTCCAACATGCCGATGATTGCAGAGACTTCATAAACGACCCAATTTCCTTCAAATACTTAGAAAAGGAATTTCAAAGATTTGGGAAAGCATCAGGGTCCAAAATTAACCATGATAAAACAGAAATACTAAAAATAGGAAACTGGAGGGTTAACCACCCAGTATTACCCCACACCTATGTAAAGATCGGGTTAAAGCTTTGGGAATCTTTTTGGGGAAAGGGGAGGATCAAGAAAATTGTAAAGCCATGTGGAAGCAAATATAAAATCACGTAAACATGTGGGCACTTAACGCCGCTATGCTTAATGGAGCGGACCCAGGTGGCCATAACCTATTTAAACTCAGAAATAAATTACATTTTGAGATCTATTGATGTAACAAATAACATATTATATAAAATAAATAATGAAATTATAAACTATATATGGAGTTTTAAAACTCACTACATAAATAAAGAAACACTATACAGAGCGAAAGAAGGGGAGGATTAGCTCTACCTAGACCAATTCTAATTAAATGTTCAAATATCTTAAATAGATTTAAATCAATTAGCCCAGAACTAAAAACACCAAAAATAATAAACTCGTTAAAAAACTAGAGGTTCCTAGGAGATTTAAATACATAAAGGAAATACTATTAAAATACAGAGACATGAAGGGATTATGTGAACTAGACAAGTTAAATCCTTATAATTGGATAATGGAAGAGATTGCAAAGAAAATAAAATGCAAAGTTGAACAAGAAAATTGGGGTATAAATTGGGACAGAGCTTGGGGGCACTGGTCCCGTCTAGGCTCTTTAAAAATACAAAGCCTCTGTTTCAAATACATGCCCAATGCATGGTTGACAGGAGAGGTAGCAGTGAGGCGGCATATGATCAGAGTATCGCCGAAATGCCCACTGTGTAAAAGAACCCCTTTTACAAAATAGCATGTAATGATAAAGCGTACTAAAAGAGAAGAAGAGTGGAAACATATTATAATGGAGATTACCAAAAAAGAAAGGTGGGGGGGGGGTGAATATTCTAAACCTGGACGGAAATTTTAATAAAAATACCTTACACAAAATAACAAATTTCATAACAAGCATCATGTTAGCCTGTTGTCAGTTAATTACTATTGGGAGATATAAATTAGTGTAGAATTTCTTTATCTACATTATAAATAAAATAATGTCATAAAATTCCTCTTACATGATCTTTGTCGCCCTTAGGGGGAAAGAGAGGTGATGAGAATGGGGATGGGAGGGGGAGTTTTGGTTTCCACCCACTAGGGGTGTGCTACCGCCAGAGTGCGGGTCAGAGTCCTCAACTCATGCCCCGGCTCGGAACCCTCTTTCAATACCACGAGCAAAACAAAATCTTTGAACTAGCACTAAAAAAGAATAGGGGAAGGGACAGGGACCCTATCTGAGGAAAGTGCGAGGCAATAACGTCATGGGGCTATGTCACATGGCGCCACGCGAAGATAACGGGCCTATCAAAGAGTCTTGGAAAATACACCGCACATAGAACATACACAGACAATACATAAACATAGAGGAACAGTATGAAATATATAGGATTTGAATACCCTCTCTGACCCTCTATATTCAGCTATACAACTCCCGTACCTTATAGTCTCTCTTCTATTAATAGTAACAATATTATAAACCCTTTTGGAATTTTCTTTAGATCATAGATAAATAATTAAGAGGAGGCCAAACTCGAGGCAGGAGAAACGCAGTTTAAAAATAGGAAGCGTGGACCCTGACTCGAGCACAGCCTACCTCATTCTATATTTAGATTTAATACGGGGAACGACACATATAAAAATTTAAAACATTTAAAATAATAGGTCTTTAATCTTTAAAATTTCATTGTAATACACCGTTCCGCTCGCCAAAATTCCAATTTGAAGAACCAAATCATATTAAAATATTTTAAATAAAACAATTTTTTTCTTCAAATGGCCAAATATAAAAAATAAGACATCTGGAGATTTTTGATACAATTTTGCTGTCCCAAACATACAGAATTTATAGCAATACACACAATATAGCAATACACACAATATAGCAATACACACAATATAGCACTATCACACACAGCAAACACTGGGACCTAGAAGACCTCTGGCAAAGGTCACAAAAACTTTCTTGGGAAGGGACTTTGAGCAAGGTGAATCAAACCTGGCTCGGACGAACAACCCTATAGATAACACTAGGGAGAAAATAAATACACCATCAAAATATCAACTTTAATATATTTGATAAAAATTCTTCTTTTAATAGAACAAACAACATATCTGAGTGGGACACACATAAATATAAAAACATTTTTATTTGTTTTTGAAAATGGGGTGGGGTGGTGGGCCATCTGTCTGGTGCACACCCCCACCCCCACCCCCCAAAAAAACGAATGGACATATTGGTATTAAACTGGGGATCCACAAGTAATATTTAAAGTAATCTGAGTCATTAAGGCAACATGACAAAGTTGACATAAACTTTTATCAACTCTATGAGTAAGCTGTTGACAAGAAAAAACAAAATATGCAATAGTTTTACTTTTTATTTCGTTGATCAATAACAACACATTGTATGCAATTTTTCTCACCAATATCAAGTGTTGTGAAGCTTTACAAAATGATAAAAATCAAATTCTGAACAAATTGCTTTTGTTTTATAACTGTTCATGTAGGCAATAAATCATTTAATAGTCGATTTATCTTTTTGTTTTTGCCTCTTTTTTAAGCCTTTTTTGCTGGATAGGCTTCTCTGCTATTATCTTTGCTTTGAAAATGCAATAGTACCGATGACAAGTGACTACATCACTTAATACTAGTTGAGGATTAAGTGGCATCCAATAAAAAACCCACCCTTACGCGCTTTTGTCTAGTACAGTACTTTTCCCTCTTTTTTGTAACTTGTCTAAATTGTCCGAATGTGCTTGTGTGTGTGTGTGTGTGTGTGTGTGTGTGTGTGTGTGATTTAGATTTTTAATATAGCTTTAACAATTTTTTCAGTCACATCGTTACGATGTCTGCATTGTGGCAGTTTAAATTGATATCTAGCACTGGGGCATTGTGCCGCAAGCATGTACCATGATGTCCCACCCAGTCACATTATCCTGACACCAGGCCGACCAGACCTAACACTAACGTCTTAATGCTAAGCGCCTAGTGAGGCAGCTGTTAGTATCATTTTAGAAGCCTTTGGTTTGACTCGTCTGGGGTTAGAACCCACGACCTCCCGCATCCGGTTTGGATGTTCTAGCCACTAGATTGTCCAAAACTATATGAATGGTTTTTCCTGACCCTGCCTTGCATGATTCCCATATTATGCAGTCATAAACAATTTATTTACTTCCGGTAGTACGCCTTTCAAAATTTGATGTATTGTCTATTAAAAAATATTGCACTTTGGGCCAGAAAGGAACCTCACCCTGATGTCTTTCAGAGTTGGCGACTTCCTCATAAACGTCCTTTGTTGACAACCGTTTCCTATACAGAACATGTTTATCAAGTTCCCATTGTTCGTTGACGGACACTGCTTCTTTGTCCTATGTATGGACATTGTCGCATCTGGTACAGTGCGAGGAACAGTTGTGAATTGTAGACTGAAACAAGCTGTAGGTATCTATCTAGGAGATAAATGGAGGACATCTGTCATTGTGATTTGTAGAGGAATAGCAAAAGTTGGCATTGTCAGTATTTTTAGATGCAGTGAAATGAATGAAGTCGCCCCTGTTTGGAGACGGACCAAATTAATGTACTGGTGAACTATGGACAGTATGTTGAAAGGTTCCCAGTTCCAGTGTTGGTACAAAGTGGTTTTCCGTCAACGTCACTTGTGTTTGAGGGCCTTTTCTGGTCCACATAATGACTAGAAGGTGTTGTACAGCCTGATCGTAAAATTCAGGTTCCGATATAATGGTCATCTATTGGTGTGCTTTGTCATTTGTTCCATTCGTAATTGGTTAAAGCGACTGTATCGGTGACCCGATAATATTTGTCATTGCCATTAAAGTCCATATTGACCAGTGTTCCCTACTGCTGTAACAATCTTTGACTTAATTTGCAAAATTTGCCGAAACTAGGCAGAATTCATTGTATTCAGTTCTGTATCTGTAGCTATCGGCCTTTAGACTCATCTATAATACAGTTCAAATACGGAACTCACATGCCGTATCTTCATTTCCACTAAGCGCTGTTGAAACTGGATTAAACAGGCAATTTCATCACCGGTAGCCAAGACTGTAATCCCATAGAATGATAAGAATGCAATGTTGTAATGTTTGGTCTTTGTAACGAGCGAGTAAATTTGAATGTAAAAAAACACAACCGGGAATACAATAGAAGTAAAGGGGACATATCATAATCACAGATTAATAAACTTGTAAATTGCATAATCAACATTTTGAAATTGCTCTCATACTACTGCTATATTTATTGAATAAAAGATGTCCGTTTCCACTCAGCTATTTGTGATTGTAATACCCGTGGACGAGTGGTAATCGAAATAGAGCAGTACGTTACTTCCATATACCATACATTTTATATCAACAGTGACTACATGCCAGCACTACAAGTTTTGGAACGTCTCTGCCATTGTACTACCGCTGTTTTAGTTGAGATAAATAGATATTACAAAGAAAACGATCAGCATATAGACATTGTCTAATTCATATATATTTATTCATAATAAAAGTAAATATTTTCCAGTAAATATGTCATTGTTTGACAAAGCATAACAAGGGCACACAAAGCTTGACAAAGTCATACAAAGTAGTAATATAAATGTGTACTATTATTGTAGGGTGTTTCCTGCTTAAATTAACAAAAGAAAAAATTTAGATTTGCAACATATACGCTAAAGCATGACTGGTAATTGGGATATAGATTAAGTCCGAACTCGTTGAATATTAGAAAGGCATACAAAGCCTGACAAAATCGGAACTAATATGTTTATTAATATTTTACAATATGCATATCCTAGAAATTATCGTCATAATCGCTATTTTTCAAACAGGCACAGAATGTCATAAAGTGGCATACAACAAATATGTAGTATTGATGTGAACATCAATTAATAAAAGCAGAATGATATGCTTTTGTCTGACTTAGTTATTATCCATGATGGTCTCATCTCTTGCATTGTACAGGTCAGATACTGGTAATAGGTATTCATCTCACTAAGAAACTTGAAAGTCTCAATGTACAATTATTCACAGGTGTAATGAAACAATTTCTGACAGGCCTCACGCATAACATTATTATAAATGCCATCCTCCTTGCATTTCTCCACTCGACCAGTGAGATACGCTGGCTCTGTTTTGACGAGTCATTGTAAGTGAAGTTTGTGAACAAATTTTGAGGACAGAACAATATTCAGAAGAATGTTGAAGAGTTTGGTATGAGCCAAATTCGCTGCATATTAAATTCATAACTAATTTATTGCTGTCCAAACATAGCGAATAGAGAACAAATGAAATCTGTAAACCTCATTCATTAGATCAATCAGAATTTGTCAATCATAATTGTGGGAAACGCAAAATTTCTAGCATTCAGTCCAGTGAGTTACAAACTAAAAATGATGGTCTCACTAAAATACTAATTATTATTAAAAAATCTTAGCAACATCCACAATTCAGTATAAAGAGTCACAAGTAGAAATAAAGGTGTCAAATTATTTTACTAATCATTAAAAAAAGCAATCTATGACAGTTCAGGAATTCATCCAGACAACTACCTCTTACTTCATTGGACTACATGAACATGCTGTTAAGTGTATAATTAACATATGTCCAAAATATAGTGAAGTCAATTTATTTTATTCGACATGTATCCGGAACTAAGCCCATATGCTTCATTCCAATCTGTATTGTTTTTATTATGTTATTTTAATGATGTTAGAATATCATGTCCTCAAAATAAAAAAGTCAATTAAAACGCACGTGAGATGTAAATACTATTCAAATAAATTAAAGATATCTATGAAATTGATGCGCTTTATCCTTTCAAACCAAAATAGGAAAAAGAACTCAAGGTTAACGAACAAAATTGTATCCTTCCATTTTTTTGTTTTTAGTATTAGGTATATTCCAGTCCCTAGCACGTGCTTGTAGCTATTAATAGAGTGGATTCAAATCACAACAGTCAGTAACGGAGAAAGTGGAGACGTGAAATGATTGCATTCATCACTTAATGATTAAAAACTGGTCTGTGTATATAAATATACACCAAAGGATAGATTTAACGTGTATATTTGAGTGTACTGGAGTGTATTTGAGTAAAAAGACGAGCCGAGTGAAATGTTAGTTTTGCACTCTTCGTTGTCAGTATATTGCACAAACACTCACGTCACCGTAAACAACCCATCTTGTGTACTCTAGCCCTTTTTTCCTTTCCTGTTTACTTTCTTCCTCTTTAGGGACCCCAAGTGGAGGAGTATGACGGGCTCGCCATTATGTGTTACGCAAACATCTCACTTCTGTCCACGTGAGTCTGATCATCCTCTGGACCAAAAATATGTAACAAAGCATGCCAGTAGGTTCCACTGGTTTGTTGGTTCTCACTAAATAATTAAAGGATTTTTCCTAAATTAAATCTAACGGTGGACATTTTAAGGTGGAGGGGTGAGCTTTTTATAAAGATTTGCAAAACGTACACTACCTTTGGTGTTACAAACTTACGTTTTTGATAATCTAATAGCCTGATAGCAACGCATGCTATTACAATTGATTCTCACTAATAGACGGATAAACGTTACTAACAAATATCAGCATACCAACTCATGATAAAACATAAATCTAAACTTTCACGTAACGGTTCGCAATGACGTCCAAGTCTGTTTCAAAAAGAGACACGGATGATGGGGGTGTTCGTTGACACATATGTGCTCCTGCGCATTTTTGTCATTTCTCTTTTTAGTAGGGTCACGTTAGGGGTAGTTCGAGTGTATGGTATATTTTCGTTTGGCGGTGTACACGAAATTATTCATATAGCTTTGATTGTTTCTTTGTATAAATTTCCAAATTTTCATATTGACCATGATTTAACCTCTTTAAATGTGCTTTTAAGTAATCCGTCCGTCAGTCTCGATTGAAATTACTCAGAAATCTTGTTGATTTCTTATATTACTGCCATATTAGATAATGTTAATTAGTTTACACTAGGTGGTAAATCGATGTATTCTAAGTAGTGTATCAATCTGAAAGTTCCAGTCTAGTGCTAGTTAATTAAATGGAAAAGGATATTAGATTAGTGAGCACTTACTTCTGACTGATTTTAAACTTTGGAATTTTTCGTTTTATAACAACTCCAATTTAAATGTAAAGTCCTTGTAATTTCGTTTGAAACGTTTTGTTGCTTACAGGGAGGTACCGAAACACAGAATGTTAGGAAAGTCACTCACCTCTTTGAGAAAGATGATGCAATAGAAAGATATACAGGCGGGCGTATAGAAGGACAGACAAGAGATACATATATGGGCAAAATGAACAATCAAATAGACATACTGACGGACACGTAGATTTCCCTGAAGCATCCAAGAGAAATAAAACTCTCAGAACAATAAAAACACGTTCATTTCCGATGTATCTACTTTCTTAGCAGCAACAGTGTGCGTTCATGAAATTTGAATCTTGCAAGAGTGAAACTCCTTTAAATTCTATGCAGACGGTCACAACATTTGAAGATCCATAAATGGAATGCAGTATTAGAATTCACCAAACAAATGAATAGTATTTTACTTACTCTTTGTTGAACGAAAGCATTATCTTCAATGCGCGGTTTCAATGCTCACACATTTAGCCGCTTCATAAATGGATGGGAGTGGCGATGGAAGAGGGTTTATTATATACAGATGGACACGGGACAAAAGTACTACTTCCTTGTCAGTGTGTTAACCTTCAAGAGTTAAACTGGAACTGCAGGTTTGAGATGGAGAGCTGAAATGTCTGTAATAATATGTGGATCTATATGGACAAAAATGGCTCTTGGGGACAAACGAGAAATTGACATGGGACAAAAGTGGCTCTTTGGGGACAATGATAATTTAGCACGGGAATGGTAGTTGGGGAACAAAAGCGTTTACGGGGCAAATGGTAACAGTGCTACAAGTAGCTGACTTCAATTTAGGGTGACAGTAACATTGCTCAAGCTGACCTCAGTAAGCATACCTATCGGAAAATCCTATGTTAAATGAGCCCATCTTTTTGACATGAGACTGGCATTTTCTAGACAGCCGTAGGTTTAACATGGGAATGGCATTTGGGGAACAATGAGAATTTAATAGCACTTGGGAGACAGAATAATTTATTGGGACAAAAGTGTTTGTGGGAAAACCAAATAAAGACACACATACACAGAGACAGAAATAAAACACATATAGGAATTTTGTATTAGTATTTCTTTCCGAGAAAGCAGAGTTATCCTGAAAGGGGCCGTTGAGTTCTATTAACCAAACTGAGTTAACATGAGTTGCATCTCACTGGTATCCTTCTTTTCCTCAAACATCGTCTCACCGAGGGACCGTACAGCAAGACTATCTTTAGCCAGCATTGCCTTTCCACATAAATTCTTCACTTCCACATAGATGTGTCTATAAGCTTAGCGATGGCCCAAGATGAAATCACATACCTCAGATAGTTCGACTTGAACAACATACGAATGTAGACGTCTCTACACATGCTAACATGGCATACGTCTTCGAGTTTTAACATTTAATATGGTATGCATCTTGATCGTGACTGAGAACAGATGAAGCCATAATACAAGGGCTCCTGTATGTATAGCTTCAGTCCAGATCGAAACGGGTTGAAATGTTTCACCAATCCAAAGTGGCTTTACAAAATCCAGTCAGATAGCAAAGGCTCTATCCTAATCACAAGATAGCGATGCGTGACGTCACATGCAGTATATAGCCTTGCCAGTGTTCTTCCACAGTGAATCGATGCAACATAGGTTAAGTACGGCTAAAATTAGGAAAACGATGTATTGCTGTGCGCTTGCAGTGGATACGAAGAGTGATGGTATGACAGCTACAAAATCAAAAACGGTCATGTTTCCAGAAGAAAATGATTTTATTGTGGATTTGTCTGATTATCTTTCGTCTATGCAAGAATTTTTACCGGTACTAGTACCTTCACCGCTTTCTACCTCGTAACCTTTGATAGAGGAATTTAGACAGAAAGAAGAATCATAGAAATTGTTCCAACAGCAGAAAGAAAGAAGAACAAGCATTACTGATCCAAGAAGAGGAAGAATCAAGCAAGAAGATGAAGAGAAGAAAACGTGTGAAGGACAAGAATGACGATGAAAGCCACTGTGAGTATGCTACAAGACATCTTAGCAGTGTTAATGTGTCTGAGACAAATGTATCAGACCTTTTCTTTGCCTCCATCCAAAAGGAAGAGGTTTTCCTTTGTCAAACACTTCAATCCAGTCATCACTACATCTATGTCCACTACCAATGAGATGCCAGCAGCAGCAGTGTCCACTACTGAAGAATCAATACTAGCAGGAATACGTGTAGGACTTGGTCATGGTAAGGGTGTAAGGCATGTAAAGCTCAGCATGTCAGGTCCATGAGGTTGTCAGAAAGTACTCAACTGTCTTTTTCAAGGCCACCAACATCTTTAAAAAAGAGATGCTACTCGAACATTGCCGAAACAAATAAAACTTAAACCCCCTTTCCCTATGATTGAATGGTGTACGTGTGTGAGTGCATGTGAGTTTATCCGTAGTAAAACAAACCTAGACAAAGAGACACATATGTTTTCTGCTCGTTATATTTTCTTGTTTTCAATGACGATAAAAAGTTAGCATATCGCAAAAGACCAATTATTTTCTGTTACTGTTTGCCCCTTCTTTTTAATTTCATCACAGCGTCTTCCTCACATTCACTTAATTTTCGTGGTATGGATTTCTTGCCTTTATTTGAAGGGAATGGGTTTTCATTTCTGAAGACACCTCCCATCCCTCTTTTTGTTTTTATTTATTTTCTTTCTTATTTATTTTCTATTTTCTTTGGGCACTCTGAGGACCAATTGTCTGTCTCCTGACATTCATGAGTGGTATATTAACCTTTGTCGATCTATTCTCCTGTCTTTCCTATACTTTGACAATGTAGGTCTATATCTCAAGAAAGATGTTACAAATATCTTGAATTTTATCTCGTGAAGAGTAGTCCGTCATCTTCTCTGAAGTAGACTTTCGAAAGCCGCTCCACAAAGTTCTGACTAGAAGGTTGACCAATGGTGACTCTTCCATTTTCTTGGTTGTTTGAAATCTGATTGAATACTCTGAAGCTAAGACACTAGCCCTATATGTTGAGTTGGGCTGCGTATACAACCTAGTCAAATGCAATTTTAGTTTGCAATCAGGATGAAACCATCGCACTGTTGCATTGCAAAAGAAGGGGAAGAAAGTAAGGGACAACGAAATTGTATGTCGCCTCATACTTGAGATCCATACCAGCGATCTGAAGACGACATGAGTCAGAATAAACACCTTCCGCGTCTGCGCCAAGACCAAGAGAAAATCATTCAATAACTCTCCAAAAGTATCACCACTTTCAAAAGAAGCAAACGCGCATCTCAAGAAAATTTTAAACCACAGCTTAGGAAATTTCTTGTGAAAAACTTTAAGGACTTAAAATGTCTGAAGTGCTACCACAGAAAAGTATCATGTTTCATCACCGATATGTGGGATTCGATGTTAGAGACACTGAAAAGAAAATGTCATGCCAAAGAAGACGATTGTTTGGGACGATCCATTCATCAAGACAGTTTGAAGTCATCCGTCTTGATCTAGTTCAACGCCCCGGCAGAACTGACACCCATCGACACAATTAAACACACTCAGCATTCCAACGACGAGGTTCACATTATCGATGGCAAAGCGACACTTTCCAGAACCCAGGTTTCACTCGAAAAGTACTATTGGTGGACTATATTTGTAGCACCAAACAAATCATCGTCCAAATTAACAACTAACTAAAAACAAAAAAATGGAAATTCCAAACAAAACAAGTCAACACATGAGAACAAAACTATTTCAGACTCTGACGATAAGCCATATGGCTTGAAATTGTTTCCTAACTTCATGGTCATTCAGTCCAAAGATAAAGCTAAACCACTTGCTACACTATCGCCATTTCTTGTTGGCTATACGTGGATTAGTCGGCAAACCCAAAAGTGTTAGCAGGTAGTCTGCTTGTAAAGCACATGCTGAGAACATCCAAAAATTTAAGACCTTTCGTTACATTCCAGTAACTTGTTTCGCATATACAACACTTAACACATCAAAAGACGTCATTCGTTGCAGCGACTTGGCCGGAATCAGCGACAAAGAAATCATCGACGGGATGAAAAATGAAGGTGTCACTGCAGTCCGTAAAATTCGTATGAAACGAAATAACAATCTGCAGGACACCAACACCATTATACTCACCTTCAACAAAACCATAAGAACCTAAAGTGGTCAAAGTTGGGTTCCTACAAGTTAAGGTTGATATATACATACCAAATCCCATCCTTCCCGTGGGGGTCAGGGGTTGTAGAATTGGCCCTACATGCCTCACCACGTGTCGTAAGAGCGACTAAGTAGAGGCATCCTGTTTGCCGTGAGTTGCGTCCCATGTCGGTGGAGGAAAGGATCCTGGAAGTTAAGCAGAGGCTTTCCGATGCAATACACTACTTTGGCTTCTACTTTTCTTAGCAGGGTGGTCGGGGTGGGACCGATCTCAAAAAATCGGCTGGTCACGCCGAGCCCTAGGAAGTCTTTTATTTACTCGCTCACCTTCTTTATCTTTCTTTTCCTATCTCTCTTGATACCACCGTTGTCCCTACAGTCTATTCCTTTATTGTTCCCTTTCCCAAGTCTTAGAAGACTGCTTTGAAGGCAGAGGTTTAACGGGTCAATCAGGATGTAATTGTACCGACCCTAGAAAGCGGTGGTTTTACGGGTCAATCATAGATAATTTTATCAACTGAGTATAGCATCTGTGTATCCATGGCACTTGAAAAGTTTCCCCTTGTTGGGCTCCATGGTGGGCGGAGAGAACGGGTGTTGAATTTTAAATAAACCAACATAGATATTTAAAAAAAAAAAAAAAAATCAAACGCACCAAAACTCTGTCTGACTCGGATGACAACCTATGTAGTGTGGAGTCATTTCCACCCTTCTTGGTTATACAATCGAAAGATGCCACAAACCACTTTCCGCACTCTCTCCCTTTGTTATTGAAAAGACTATTACGGGAACGATCGGAACACCAAAAAGTGTGAAAAAATTAAAATCGGGTTGCCTTCTTGTTCAGTGTGACCGACGAGGTCAAACAGAAAATGAAGAAAATTAAAACTTTTTCGATATCCAAGTGACCTCATTCACTCCCACCAAACTCAAAACGTCCAAAGGCGTGATTCGATGTCATGACATGGCTGGAGTCAGCGACACAGATATCATTGAAGGGATGAAAAACGAAGGTGTCACTGCAGTCCGCAGAATACGTATTAAACGTAATAACAGTCTGCAGGACACCAACACCATTGTACTCACCTTCAACAAACCAACTGTACATAGAGTGGTCAAAGTTTGCTTTTTGCATATGAAGGTCGAGATCTACATTCCAAACCCCCTTTGGTGCTATAAGTGTAAGAAATACGGCCAACACGAAGACCGGTGCACAAAAAGACCATTCTCATCAGAAATCTGATTGTAGAGCAACTCCGCAGTGTATCAGCTGTGGAATGGAGCACCACGCCAATTCCAAGGATTGTGATACCTGGAAACAGGAGAAGGAAATACAGAGGGTAAAGTACACTTCTAACATTCCCTATCCAGAAGCCCGAAAACTCGTACAGGCCAAAACAGCCCATTCTGGCCCCGAAAACAACAAAGGACACTCAAACAAATACAGACACACCGGATTCAACACCAAGTTCTAACACCCCCCATTATCAAGCACAGAAAAACACGGCATCTACTCAGACAACCTTTAATAATATACCACAACCGAAACCACCAAAGGATAAAAAGTCTCATGGAAACAGGTAACAAAAGGGGTCAGATGACCCTATCAAACTCTATAACAGGTTAGGAGACATTGAAAACATGGATGCAAACGAAACTGCTCCATGCGCTCAAGGTAGCTCCAGACCTACAAACAAAAAATTCACCCCCGTACTTCCTTCAGAGAAATAACTACATAAATTGACACCGCGAAATGTCTAACTTAGCTCCACAATCTTCAATTTAAACTTATAATGAACAACACCATCATGCAATGGAACTGTCATGGACTTAAAAGCAAATTAAAATGATATTCTCCTCCTTTTAAACGAACATGATCCTGCGGTACTATGCCTTCAGGAAACATTCTTGAGGACACGGATAACATTACAATTAAAATCTACTCCCTGTTTAAAACCTACTCTCAAAATGTTGACAAAGTGTCAGGAGGAGTTTCTGTTATTGTGAACAATAGAGCCCCTCATAGCGTCATCCCTTTATAAACAAATCTGCAAGCCAGTGCTGTAAGCGTCACTCTACATCGAGTGATTACCTTTTATTATAGTTACTTACCACCAAACACCAACGTAGTACCAAGCCATTTAGACAAACTTGTTCAACAACTACTCGCACCATTTGTTTTACTCGGGGATTTTAATACCCATAACATTTTATGGGGATCAAACCACATAAGTGACCGAGGCCACAAAGTAGAAGACTTCATTTCTAGACACGATTTGTGTCTATATAACAACAAATCACCGACATATTTACACCCAGGAACGGGTAGATACACGAGTATCGATTTGACAATTTGTTCCCCATCGCTGCTTTTAGATTATAAATGGAAGGTCGCTGATGACCTTGACATCAGTGATCACTTTCTAATCTCTCTTACGAACACCGACGCTACAAATGACGAAGCAATTCCACAATGGAATTTAAAGAAGGGCGGCTGGGCCAAATTTGAAACACCCTGCACAGCTAGGCTTAACATGGATACCGTATTAAATGACAATAACCCTTTTCAATATTTAAGTTCTGTTTTAACCGACATTGCAGAAGAACCCATTCCCAAGTCCTCACCAAACTGTAAAAGAACCCAACCACCGTGGTTCACAAAACACTGTAAAGAAACCATTAGACAACGCCGAGAAGCTCTGAAAGAATTTAATAATCGTCCAACGTCTGAAAATTTAACTAAGTTCCGTATTGTTCGGGCCAAAGCCGGGCGCACGATTAAAGAAAGGAAAAGATCATCATGGAAAAATATGTTTCAACTTAAATTCTCGTTCCTCTATAAAGAAAGTTTGGGACACGATCCAGAAAATAAATGGAAAGGGAAAACACAATTCCTTTCGAGATCTCAAACTAAACAACAAGAATTTCAATTCCAAACTTGACATAGTTAATAGACTTGCTGATATTGTTTCTAAACATTCCTCATCGTCTGATTATTCAGAAACCTTCAGAATATTCAAAACTCAAAAAGAAAATACAAGGTTGAAATTCACATCTAATAACTCAGAAAGTTATAATCAACCGTTTACACTGTTTGAGCTGATAGAATCTCTGAATAATGCCCACGATACATCCACTGGGCCTGACGAAATATATTACCAGTTTTTGAAACACCTTCCAAAACCCTCATTACCAGTTCTTCTGGAAATCTTCAATGATTGGTGGATTACTGGTAATGTACCAAACATTTTGAAGGAAGCAACAGTAATACCAGTTCTAAAACCAGGTAAAGATCGCATAGATTCTAACAGCTATCAACCTATTGCACTCACAAGCTGTGTGTGCAAAAGAATGGAACGAATGATCAATTCTCGGCTTGTATTGTGCCTGGAAACTAACAGTTTAATATCTCCTTTCCAAAGTGGCTTTCGATATGGCTGGCGCACCAATGATCATCTGGTTACACTGGAATGATTTATTCGGACGGATCACCTATTCCAGTTGTTGAGGAAACAAAGGTTTTCGGTATTATCTTCGACAGAAAACTGACTTTTATTCCACACCTAAAGAACTTGAAAGCTAAATGCTTGAAATCTCTTGATCTACTTAACGTAGTAGCGCACACTGACTGGGGTGCTGATAGAAAAGTCATCCTCAATTTATATAGAACGTTTATTCCCTCCAAACTGGACTATGGTTGCTCTGCTTATGATTCAGCCAGAAATTCATATTTGAGAATACTTGATCCAATTCATCTTCAAGGAATAAGACTCGCTCTGGGGGCATTTTAAACATCTCCGTGTGAATGTCTACTCGCAGAAGCGAACGAACCACCCTTATCACATCGTAGAGAAATGTTTTCCGCACAGTATGCTTTCACATTAAAATCAAACACTCTGAACCCTGCTTTTTCGGCTGTTTTCCAACCCAAATACAAAACCTTATACGAAAATAAACCAAACGCCATACCTTCCTTTAGCATTAGAATATCATCAAGCCTTGACAGTACAAAAATTGATCTTTCTAAAACTCAGAAAACGTCCATTCCCGAAACTCCACACTAGCTACTTAAACAACTAAAAGTACTTTTTACGCTACACAGTGGAATAAAAACCCGAGACAAACCCATCCATCTTCCACAACCCTGATCATGAACTCCTCACCGAATTTAAACACTACACAAGAATTTATACTGACGGATCAAAGAATGAGGAAAAGGCTGCTGCAGCCTTCGTTAGTGAAATCACACAACACACGTTCACTTACCAAATGGCACATCATTTTTTTCAGCCGAAATCAGAGCAATAGACCTTGCTCTGCAATATATCGAAAACAAACGTATTTTAAACAGCATCATCTTCTCCGACTCACTATCAGTATTTCAGTCACTACACAAAAGAAAACTGGAGAACCCATTATTAAAAAACATACTCGTTAAAAATACCAAGCTGAGTGTCTCCCACAATATAATATACTGTATTAAAGGTAACGAAAAAGCAGATTACGCTGCTAAAATGGCCTTTACTCCAGAACCATCTGATACCGTATACTGAATATCAACCTAGTATCAAAAAGTCCTTATGTCAGAAGTGGCAGGCATCATGGAATGATGCATGGAATACCAAACTTCATGTAATCAAGCAAAGCCTAGGAGAATGGAATCCTTCCTAAAGAACCATCCGTAGAGAGGAGGTAGTCATTGCGATAATTCGAATTGGTCATACTTATATAACCCACTCCCACATCCTTAAAGGCGAAGACCCACCAGAGTGCCTTATTTGCAATAAACCATTCACTGTTATTCACATTATGACGGAGTGTTTCGACCTGCAACTGCTAAAATGGCCCTGTCACTCGAAACATCTGATTTTAAAATACAGTATACTGACTTGAAACCAAGTATCATAGAGGATCTGCATTAGAAGTGGCAGGCATCATGGAATAATAAAAAGGAAATGAATAATAAACTTCACGCCATCAATCCAACCCAAGGAGAATGTATTCCTTCCTACAGAACCATCCGTAGGGAGGAGGTAGTCTTTGCAGCAATTAGAATTTGTCATACGTATATTATTCACTCGCAAAGACCCACCAGAGTGCGTTTCTTGCAACGAACCATTCACTGTTAAGCACTTCATGATAAAGTGTTCCCACCTGCAACCTACGCGCGATCAGCATTACAATGTGTATGACATGAAGGAACTTTTTGATACTATAAACATCACTTGTATTCTAGAATTCTTAAAAGAAGTAAATATTTGTCCTAAACTATAATTGTTATGCCATCACGTTGAGAAGTTTTAAGTAATGTATTTTTTCGTTCAACACCTTTTCATCTGTCATCATTAAGATACACCGTTTACATTCCCCCTTGATCGAGAAGCTTTATTTATTACCTTTTCCATCTTGTCGTTTTACATTCAACTCTTTGGTTTTATAACGCTGGTCGATACGAAACCTTTCTCCACTTTTAAATAACCCTACATATAACCTTTTGTTTGGCGCCAAATAGCCTAATCGTGCTGATGCGCCGTAAAAATATAATCAATCAATCTGAACCCTGTTTTTTCAGCTGCTTTCGACCCAGATACAAACCCTTATACCAAAACAATCTAAATGCCATCCCTTCCTATGGCATTAGAATCTCATCCAGCCTTGACAGTACAAAAATTGATCTTTCTAAAATTCAGACAACGAGCAGTTCCAAAACACCTCCTTGGCTACTTGTGCAATCAAAAGTACTTTTTACTCCAGAAGATGGAAAAACATTCTGATACAATCCCTTCCATCATCCACAACTCTTATCATGAACTCTTCAGCAAATTTAAAAAACGAAACAAGAATTTATACTGATGGATCAAATGATGTGGAAAAGGATGCTGCTGCCTTCGTAAGGCAGAAAACACAACAGAAGTTCGCTTGCCAAATCGATTTTGTTCCCGCCGAAATCAGAGCAACAGACCTTGTTCTGCAATATATCGAAAGCAAACGTATTTTAAACAGTATCGTGTTCTCTAACTTACTATATGTGCTTCAGTCGCTAAGCAATATAAAACCGGAAAACCCGTTATTAACCCATATTCTCCTCAAAAATACTGAGCTGAGTACCTCCATTGATATAGTATACATTTGGTCCCCCAGACTTATTGGTATTAAAGGTAATGAAAAACAGATCGCGCTGCTAAATTGGCCTTATCCCTAAAACCGTCTGATTTTATAATACCGTATTCTGATTTGAAACCTAGTATCAAAAAGAGCCTTTACGTCAGAAGTGGCAGGCATCATGGAATAATGCAGTGAATAACAAATTTCATGCCATCAACCCAACCCTAGGAGAATAGACTCCTTCCTACAGAACCATCCGTAGGGAGTAGGTAGTCATTGCAAAGAATTAGAATTGGTCATACTTATATAACCCACTACCACAATCTAAAAGGCGAAGACCTACTAGAGTGCGTTTCTTGCAATGAACCATTCACTGTTAAGCACTTTATGACGGAGTGTTTCGATCTCCAGCCTACTTGAGATCAGTACTACAATGTGAATGATATGAAGGAACTTTTGATACAATAAACGTCTCTTGTATTTTAAAATTACTGAAAGAAGTAAACATCTATTCTAAGATATAATTTTTATGTAATTTATATACCGTCTTTCCTACTCAATACCTTTTCATCTAAATCTTCAGTCACACGCAACATTTACATTACCCGCTGATCGGGAAGCTTTATATATTATCTTTACCTTCTTGTCGTTTTGCTTTTAACTGTTTCATTATTTTATCGCTGGTCGATAAGAAGCCTTTATCACTTTTTAATAACCCTACATATAACTTTTGTATGGCGCTAAATAGCCAAACAGTAAATAAAATACAATCAATCAATCAATCAATTAGATTAAATCAAGCAACATTTTAAGAAACATTTTTTAAAATTTGCAATAATAATGTATTAAAAATCAATTCTGAAAGTAAAGGCTATATATTAATATCACTAAAGATACTGTTGTATTGTTTTTAATCTTTTATATATATTTTTGTATGCATTGAAATGAAACATTATTGAGTAGTACAATCAATAGAACTGGCAGACCAGTATTCACTTATATTCCCATTATTTACTTTTAAATGTTTTATATATGGAATAGTATAACCATTCTAAGCTAAAAATAAGTCTTTAGTCAAAGGGAGCTGTAAAATGCTTGGTTAATGAACTTATTGGAAGCAAATATCTGGAAACAAAACAACCAGATCACATATCTCGAAAACGCTTTACATAAGTTATATGGATCAATAATACAGATATTCTTAAAAGCAAAGTCTGAAAATTTTGAACGCCCAAAAATGAACTAAATAAATAACTAATTTAGATTAAGAAGAAGTATTTCATACGACTAAACTAAAATATAATATACATTAAACCCATACTTCGGGTTGTTTTAATATCGGTTATGCCTTACTTTGGTGGTGTAAAATACTTTTTTAAGCTAAATTAGTTGTTTAGTTTCTTTTGTTTTCAAATTTAGCCTCTAAGAAAATTTGCAATTTTAATCCATATAGGTGTAATTTGAAATAGCATTTCCCTTAGATGCAGGAAAGCCTTTTTTCATTGAAGTTGCCTAACAATCTTCCAGGTTTGTAATATTGATCAATTAATTAAATTTTCACTGAAAAGTATACCAAGGGAATTAGAGTGACATGTCATGACGATTGTGAAAATGCCAGACATTTTAGTAGTTAATAGAATGAAAATGGATATTAGATTAGCGACCATATGTTTATTGGTGGATTTTAATTGTCTGAAACTGTATTGTTTGTCAGACTAGAACAACTCCACTTACATAATTACGTCATTTTAATTTCAATTTAAAGCGCCTTGTAACTTCCTAAATTAATACAGATATGGATTATAAGAAAGTCATGTAATCCATGAAGAAAAATGATGAAAATAAGAGATAAACATGACGGTACACAGTGAGAAATGTACAGAGATTATCGAGGACGAACCAAAAGATAAAATAAACAATCAGGGAAACGGACTGATAAACAGACATATCTACCTAAAATATTCAATTGAAGTAGCAGAAACCACCATCGAACTCCTATAAATCCCATTCCATACATATGGTCACAACATTCTAAGGATCCTTAGCAGAGGTACTGAAAGTGGTCTGTGGTGCAATAACGTATTACATATGCATCAGCAACGCAACTATATGCAGGTATTTCACTTCCTCTATTCTTGATGTAAACGCTTTTGATCAGATAGGTGCGCCACTTCAACGAGTCAAGCAATGTTTTATTTGCTGTCTTTTGGAGGGCTTTATTGCATGCAGATCATTGTTCTTCGTGTGTGATACCGTTTTGCACTGTACTCACCTGTGCATAGATATATAACTATTACACCCACTGATAATGAATCAAGGAAGTCATGTTTTTAAAAGTATCTGTCAATCTATAGTGGTAAGTTCTATGGGCTCTATAAAATGCCGAGGTCGAAATTCATAGATACATTTAATCGAAGATTCAAGATTTATCAATAAAGTACTGTGGATTACTTGAATGTCATGTCGTTATAAGTTCAACGAAATTAAAAAAAAAAAATTCTGGCTTATAACGAGATTACATCCCACAAGACAAGAAACCCGCCGCTTTTGATGGTATGCATGAAGTACGTATAATACTAATTTGGTTACTTTGGAATGCGCCCGTTTTATGTTATTACAGCCAAAGCCCGTTTTATGTTATTACAGCCAAAGCCCGTTTTATGTTATTACAGCCAAAGCCCGTTTTATGTTATTACAGCCAAAGCCCGTTTTATGTTATTATAACCAAAGCCCTTTCTATGTTATTATAGTCAGCAGGCCCGGCCCTAGGGCAAGGCGAACGAGGCAAACGCATTGGGCCCTGTGCTTTCAGGCAATGCATTTGTTTTGCATGCTGCCTAGGACCCCACACATCCTAGGGCCGGGCCTGACAGTCAGATCCCGTTTTATGTTATTACAGTCAGAGCCCGTTGTATGGTATTACAGATAGAGTTCGTTTCATGTTATTACAGCCGTATCCTGTTTTACGTTATTCCGCCGAAAATGGCATTTCCAAACATTAGCATCAGAGTACAGTTAATCCCGTCATGCAGCACCGTATTAGGAATTTACCATTCTAAACCTTTTAATTTCGATTACTTACCGATCGCAGTATATTTTGACCGTAATGTCTGTAAACAAAGTAACACGTCAGAAACTAAAAATGAATATAAAACTGAATAGTAAATTATACTAATTGAATAGTCGGATAGTATTTAGCCAAAATTATTTAATTGATGCTATTTTCCACATGCACACACACTTTTCCAAGGAAGGTGTCGATAGGCTATACGTGGAGACCAGTGTAACTGTTCGAGGAAGAACATGGGAAAGGTTCTAGAAGAAACGCTGACCCACGTGAAGCTTCTGGCAAGCTTTCTTAACACACCCAAATAGAACGAGACCGATACTCGAACGAATGCTGACAGAGGTGCCATGGAGAGCGCGAGCGCTTATAGTGACTGGGCCACCTGGGGCCCCTCTAAGAACGAGCTGTGATAGTAATGTTATATGCGACATAAAAAGAAAAAAAAAACTGTAGTTTAAGTACATTTGTCCGCCTGAAAGAAATATAAATATACAACGCTTAGAGACAGTATGTAACATATGCTTTATTCAGAAACTTGGCTTTCACATGTACTAACTTTATTGCTAACAACTTTTTACAAGTTTATATGTCTGCTTCGCTTGCATCTGGGTTTTTATGAGTTTTTAATTCTTTTTTATTTTTTGGTCTCAAAACCGAAAAACACGAGAGAAACATACGAACCATGGAAGATGACCATTTATCATGTGTCTGAATCAGGTCTCAAATCTGTGACGGGAAAAGTGCACACTGGACGCGCAAATGTCAATAAAATACTAAATACAAAGTAAGGAATACATAGCGGCATGGACTATACAACGTTTTTGACTAATAAAACAGAAGCAGTACATGGCGAAGGTTCAATGTTCCCGGGGTCAGCGTTCTTACGTGGTTGCCCTACCGAGTCTCCCGGAAGTAAAACGTATTTAGTATGTGTCTACTTTGTCACAAAGAATAGCTTTTCTATCACTTGATAACCTCCACCCTAAGCCGATCCCAATCTAATATAGGTTTTGTAAAGAACTGGCTCCTCTACACTAACAAGAGATGAAACGTTATGAAAGATGCAGCTTCTGCACAAAATAGTTCCAGCAGATGCACCCCATTCTCCTGGATCCCCTTGTACCGCCCCTTCGTCAAATCAATTATGTGACTCAGCAGAGGAGAATGTATATATCATTATTAATCGATATTGTGCAGATCAATTCATCACTTACGAGCAGTTATATTCCAAATAAGAGATTATAAATTACTTAACCGTGCCAAGTCTGAAATGTTGTCAATAGTGGATCATTGGTACTATACAAATTTAGGTTTATAAAAATGCATGATTGTGCCGTGTTTATAAATCAGTCTTGACTATTTCACACACAAACACACAAGCACAATCATATTAACATAGTGGTAACTCGGATCTGGATGATATATAGGTTGACATGTTTTCCGTGTGAACGAGTGGTTATCACAGGTTACCATCTCTCATTCTATTTAGATTTTTGTATCAGTGAGAACCTTTAGAAGCCAATATTAATTCAATAAATGTATCATCTGCTGATAACACTGATTTAACATTTTTGTTTAAGTACAAGTCTATTTCTATTTTTTTTCTATTTTAAAATGTCATGGTGTCCTTTATGCTATTTTAAATGCATATGAACTCACACCCATATACGGTCATTTTATTCAAATATCTGCTTGAGACAATACATAGTGTTCCAGATAGTGATACCAAATAAATGTCATTCCAAGTAGATGAAAGACATGTATGCTTAAAGAATGAGGAAAAGGCTGCTGAAGCCTTCGTTAGTGGAAAACACAGCAAAAGTTCGCTTACGAAATAGTACATCGATTTTTTTCAGACGAAATCAAAGCAATAGACATTGTTCTGCAATATATCAAAAGCAAACGTGTTATAAACAGCATCATTTTCTCCTAATATCTATCAGTAATTTAATCACTACACAAAATAAAACTGGTAAACCCATTATTAACCAAAATACTCATAAAAAATACTGAGGTGAGTACCTCCCACAAAATAGCATACTGTTGGTTACCCAGCCATATTGGTATTAAAGGTATTGAAAAAGCAGATTGCATTGCTAAATGCCGCGATCCCTCGAACCATCTGATTTTAATATACCGTATACAGATATTAAACCTAGTATCAAAGAGTACTTAAGAAGTGGCGGGTATTGTGGAATGATGCAGTGAATAACAAACTGCATGCAGTGAAGCCAACCCTAGGAGAACAGGCTCCTTCCTAGAGAACCATACGTACGGAGGACGTAGTCATTGCAAGAATTAGAATTGGTCATGCTTATTTTATTCGAACTTCCAAATAATTTTGGCAGCTGGAATTAATTCTTCGTTTTAATTATTTTCTTGAGTAAAGTAAATGTCTGATTGAAGAATTTGTGTCAGAAAAATAATGGTTTTGCTTCAGAAACTTTGGGGGCCTCGAGTGGGCTAGTGGTCTAATGCGCTCTCCGTTCGGATCACTGCCATCTCACCTATGTCTGCGTGGGTTCGAGTCTCGGATTCGGCTAATGTGGGTATATGAGAAAGCTTGCCAGTAGCTTCTCGTGGGTCGGTGGTTCTTTCCGGGGTTTTCCCAGGTTCTTCCTCCACCATTAATACTGGCCGCCATGTATAGCCTATCGTGTGCTGAAAAAGGGCGTTAAACCCTCAAACAACAACAATCAGAAACTTTGGCATTAGAGCTATACCTAAGGACTACAAACAAAAGTTGCATGTGCATATGATGTAAAACTTCCCCATGGTCCGTTTAGGATGATTATATTTGAAAATACAAAACATTAAATTAATCTATGGAGAAATATATATCTTGTTTTTACACTTTCTTCTCGACCACCAGGAATATCCATTCCCGCTAGGTTCAACTCAGAAATTAAATTCAACTATCGTCAAATTCAAGAACGTTAAAAGTATTGTGATATGAATTGAAGGAATATTGAACGTTTGACATATATATATATATATATATATATATATATATATATATATATATATATATATATATATCTGTGTGTGTGTGTGTGTGTGTTGGTTTGGAAAATGTTACATACGAAACCTGATAATGAAAACTCATGTATTCTACATGCTATGAAAATGAACACTCCTGCACTCTGCACATTACCACACACAGACATGATACCTAGATAAAATCAATGGCAGTGATATACTGGGAGACCTTAATATATCATTCCAACAATTCATGCAATGCTTGAATAAAGCCTTGTTTATTTGAATTACATTTTGACATATGTTTTAGATTCCTAAGGAACATGTCGAAATACTAACAGAGTTTTGTGATTTGGGTTTATTTAGGACATTATCTTGAGGAAGACCTTTATGTCAGATTCCTTTAAAATAAAGAATATACTTTTGTGTTGGCATCCATTGCAGGCGTGAGAAAAAAAGTGTGAAAACTGAACGTTTCAGAGTTACATTTCGCTTCAAGTTTTAAATAGATTATACTTTTATATTTCTCCATATGGTACAGTCGTAGTTTATCAGCGGTAGTATATGTCCAGAAAATATATTTCAAATGACTGAGGAGAACGAAATTTGACAGAAATTTTATGAGAGAAATTCTTTGACAACTATTCCATATAGATGATCAATGCATGAATTCTAATATAGATACCAAGAATAGTTTGCTTTTTAAAGCTAGACAAGTACGCACAATTTGCAATGAGAACTTAATTTCAGGTGAAATGTTTGACATGCATTTCGTTGCATATGCATTGATATAAATTATGTTTTGTTACACCAGAGAAAATGTCAACATGTATTTGACCTTATCTCTTCAAAACGCATCCACCAAGTTGTATGCGGCATGAAGTATCGTTAAAACACAGATATACTAATATATTACTTACATATGGCGAAATATTTTATGTGTAATTAGCATTGTTTATTAGTCAGGTTTTTTAATTTTTATATGCTATAGATAATTGTATTTTGAACTTGACCTCGTTCAAAATCAAGTTTATGTTTACCTATCTGAATGATAGAATTTTTTAATTCTGTTAGCAACTTTTCTCTCACTACAGAAATGTGCTGATTCTGATCCTGTTAAAAAATGTATCATAAATGGTTACGAGTAGGTACCTGGGCCTTATGGACAAAAGATAATCCCCTTGCGGGCCTGGGGTCGTATAATTAGTCCGACGTGTCCTCACTACGTGTCGTAAGAGGCGACTAAGTAGAGGCAACCTGTTAGCCGTGGCTTGCGTCCCGTGTTGGTGGAGGACAGGATGCTGGTTGTTGAGCAGAGCAATAAACTACTTTGTCCTCTACTTCTTCTAGACGGGTGGTCGGGATTGGCCCGGTCTCGACTAATCGGCTGGTCACGCCAAGACCTAGAAGGTCTTATTTAACTTGCTCACTTTCACTATTTTTCTCCATGTATCTCTCTTGATACCACCGTTGCCCCTACTTTCTACCCCATTACTTTTCTTTTCTCCTACTCTCACATGACTTCCTAGAAGGCGGTGGCTTAACGGCTCGATCGGGAGATAATCTTACCTACTGAGTATACTACCTGTGTATCCCTGGCACTTGGAAGCTGTACCATTCTTTGACTCCGTGGCGGGTGGGCGAGCACGGGTGACGAAATAACAGAAGAAAAAAATGGAAAATCAAAAACAAAAGTCAACACAAGAGAACAAAACCTATTTCAGACTCTGATGATGAGCCACGTGGAGTTGAATCGTTTCCTCGGTTCGTGGTCATCCAGTCGGAAAGATGAAGCTACACAGCTTGCCGCACTATCGCCATTTGTAGTTGAAAAGACTATACTTGGATTAGTAGGCAAACCCAAATGTGTTAAAAAACTTAAATCAGATGGTCTGCTTGTAGAGTTCGATCGTACAGCACATACTGAGAACATCCCAAAATTTAAGACCTTTCATGACATACCAGTAACTTGTTTCGCACACATATCACTTAACACATGAAAAGGCGTCATTCATTTCCGCGACTTGGCTGAAGCCAACGACAAAAAAAAAATCATCGAAGGGATGAAAAATGAAGGTGTCACTGCAGTCCGTAGAATTTGTATCAAACGGAACAACAATATGCATGACACCAACACCATTATACTCACCTTCAATAAACCAACAGTAAATAAAGTTGTAAAAGTTGGATTCTTACACGTTAAGGTTGAGGTATATATATCAAATCTCGTACGATGCTTCAGATACGGCCACCATGATGATCTATTGTCGAGAAGCCAATTATGTGGCCGATGAGGAGACCCTTTTCATCGGGAATAAGAGTGCAGAGCCACTACGTATTGCGTCAACTGTGAAAAGCAGTACCATGCTAATTCAAAGGATTGTGACACCTGGAAGCAGGAGAAAAAAGATACAGAGGATTAAGTACACCTCCAACATCCCCTATCCAGAGGCCAGGAAGCTTGTGCCAATTAGAACTTCCCTTCCCAGCCCAACCTTCTCAACTGTAGTGAAAAAAAATCCAAAAGCAACGAAAGACGCCCAAATCCAAACAC
Organism: Sinohyriopsis cumingii; assembly: GCA_028554795.2. Taxonomy (NCBI): domain Eukaryota; kingdom Metazoa; phylum Mollusca; class Bivalvia; order Unionida; family Unionidae; genus Sinohyriopsis; species Sinohyriopsis cumingii. The sequence continues at coordinate 33,799,223 of CM068828.1, read as the reverse complement.
ACCCACCCGAATCCCCTTCCAGCTTGAACATTCCGCATTACAAACCTCCGAAAACATCAATATCGACTCAAACAACATTCAACTACATTCCACCGACAGAATCACCAAACCGTAAAAAGGTTGCAAACAAATAGATAGCAAAAGGGGTCTGATGACCCAGTAAAGCTGCACATCATGTTTGGAGACTTTGATAATATGGATGCAGAAGACACTGCAGAAGACACTGCCCCGTGTCCTCAGGGTGGCCCTAGACCTACAACCCAAAAACTTAATGCCGTTCTTCCTACAAATAAACCCAAATATTAATCCGCGAAAGATCTAACCTATTTTCATCTGTTCCGAGTTAAAAAAGATGCGTAATGAAGAACATCATAATACAATTGAAATGCCTAGGACTTAAAACCAACTACATCGACAGTCTTCTGCTTTTAAACGAACATGATCCTGCAGTACTCTGCATGCATGAAACTTTTTTAAAAGACAGACAAAACCGCACGTAAAAACTACTCCTTTTTAACACTGCTCCAAAACTGGTGACAGGCCCTTAAGAGGAGTTTCCGTTGTTGTAAACAATAGGGCTCCTCACAGCGTCATTCCCTTAAACACAAATGTGCAAGCCATTGCGGTAAGCGTCAACTACATGAGTGATATCCTTTTGCTCTATTTATATACCACCAAACACCAACCTAGTACCAAATGACTTAGACAACCTTGTGTAACAACTGCACGCTCCATATGTTCTACTTGGGGATTCTAATGCCCATAACATTTTATGGGGATCAAATTACATAAGTGACATAAACATATGTCTATATAACAACAAATCACCAACATATTTACAACCAGGAACAGGTACATACACGTGTATCGATTCGACAATTTGTTCTCCTTCGCTACTTTTGGATTATGAATGGAAGGTCGCTGATAACTTTCACAGCAGTAACTACTTTTCAATTTCTCTTAAGAACACCAACGTCACAACTGACGAAGCAATTCCACACGGGAATATAAAGAAGGCCGACTGGGCCAAATTGGAAATGCTTAATAATCTTCCAACGCCCGAAAATTAACTAAGTACCGTACTGTTCGGGACAAAGCGTGCCGCACGATTAAAGAAAGTAAAAGACCTTCATGGAAAAAATGTTTCAACTGTGAATTCTTGTTCCTCTATAAAGAAAGATCCGCAAAATAAATGGGAAGGGAAAACACAATTCTTTCCGACATCTATAACTGAACAACAATAATTTTAATTCAAAACATGACATAGTTAATATACTTGCTGATAGTTTCTCTAAAAATTCCTCGTCGTCTAATTATTCCGAAGCCTTCAGAAGATAAACAAAACTTAAAAAGAAAAAATACGGTTGAAATTCACATCGAATAACTCAGAAAGCTATACTAGACCGTTTTCTCTGTTTGAGCTGATGGAATCTTTGAATAAGGCGCATGATACATCCGCTGGGGCTGACCAAATACAGTACACGTTTTTGAAACACCTTACAGAACCATCATTAACAGTTTTTCTGGAAATCTTCAATGATTTATGGATTACTGGTAATGTACCAAACATTTGGAGAAAAAACAACAACAGAAATACCAGTTCCCAAACCAGGTAAAGATTCAAGGTACGAATGGGCTACACCCTCTCCGATATGCACGAGAAAGAGAATTTTATGCCCCAGTATTTGGCCCCTGATGTGGATTGCTCCTTATAGGTTGATGATTTTCGAATAGGTTATCGATCAAAGTACATGCATACAATTTAGAGACAACTACACTAAAATATCAACAATATTCGAAAATGAGCCAGTACTAACGGTTTCAAATTCTCGAAATCTAAAACGATATGTATGCATTTCTGTCAGTTACAAAGACATCATGATGAACCTAAAATGACTCTGGACAGAACACCTATACCAGGTGTTGATGAAACAAAGCTTTACGTAGTATTTTCGACAGATAACTGACTTTTATTCCACATCTAAAGAACTTGAAAGCTAAATGTTTTTAATGTCTCGATCTATTTAAAGTAGTAGTGCACACTGATTAACTAAATATTAAAGTCCCGTTGGTCTGGAAGCTTTAAATATTGCCCTTAACCATCTTATCGTTTTACTTTTAACTGTTTTATATTTCATCGATGGTCGATATAAAACGATTATCAATTGGAAATGATCCTACATATAACCTTTTGTATGGCTCTAAATAGCATTACAGTGCTAATGCGCTGTAAAAATAACAATCAATCAATCAATCAATCAATCAATTAATCAATCCTCTGTTTATTTCTTCTCAGTTAATCGATCAAGCAAACTCTACACGGAATGAAATGTGCATTGAATTTTAATTCATGCTCTGTTTGTAGGTGACTAATTTCTTAATGTCCTCACTCCCTCCAAGACAGAGTTCATGTCCATCGCCACTGATATCATCTAATAGTGCTGTAACACTAAACGTATTACCAAATTCTATAATTGAATCCTTTAAAAACGTTTGAAATTAAATTCGGAGCGAGCCAGTTATGTGCTAAAAATGTCCTTAAAAGAAACCAATAAACAAGTAAAACAAACTTCTCTTCTGCACACTGTTTTTGCACTATTCAAGAAATGAAATAACGTTCCTGTACACATTTTTTCACATCCTCAGGCCACAAACACGCGTTAATTTTACTTGAAATGACCCCTTCAACATCAATGGATGTACGACTAATTCTAAAATGACGTCTCGCCTGACAACAAATAGGACCAAGGTCAACGGAGGTTTTGCAGATGGCAATTTTATAACTTATGGCACTCCGCTAATTTTACCGTCTAACTTCGGGAATCCTGTGGGAATTAAATGCCTCGAAGTAGCTGATTGTTCATTACATATATTGGTGTACAACAAGTAAAAAAGCTAGATACTGAAAATGGATATTTTATCCATAATTGATCTTAAACATCTTTACATCAACCACCATCTTAACTGGCTAAAGCAGGAGGCTAATTAGTCTAGCGTTCGCTATTTTTAAATCAGCAATAGTAACAATTTTATAAACGATTTGATACCTATTTTTACCTACTGGACCAATCACAATCAATAAGTAGTGTGTATTCGACAATTATTCAAATTACTTCCTTTAACAAGAATATTATTTGACGGTCGATCGCAGTTATATTTACCAGCTTGAAACTGTCATTCCGATTTTGGTCGAACTTAGTTTTGAAGTATCATTCGACTATTTGAGTTTAAGAAAGGACAGCGATCGTTCAGAGTTGCTGTCATTTATATAACATCACCATATGTTGATGTCATGTTGATGTTGAATCCTTCAAGCAGCTTTTATGAGAATTTACCATTGACAAACGCTGAAGGCAATGTATGTGTGATTGGATTTTTCAGGTAGCTTTAACAATGTTCTAGTCATGTTGCTACGATGTCTGCATTGTGGCAGTTTATAAAGATCATCTAGCATGGGGCATCATGCCGCAGACATGTAGCATCATGTCCCACGCAGTCATCCGCTCCGGTGGCCTAGTGGTTAGAGCGAGCGCCTCGGATGCGGGAAGTCGTGGGTTCGATCCCCGGCCGAGTCATACCAAAGACTTGCAAAAATGGTACTAGCAGCTGCCTCACTCGGCTCTCAGCATTAAGAGGTTAGTGTTAGGACTGGTCGGCCTGGTGTCAGGATAATGTGACTGGGTGGGACATCATGCTACATGCATGATGCCCCAGTGCTAGACATCACTATAAATTGCTACACTGCAAACATCGTAGCGATATGACTGAAAAATTGTTAAAGCTACGTTAAAAATCCAAATCACACACACACACACACACACACACACACACACAAACAAACACACACACACACACGCGTCCCACCCAGTCACTTTATCCTTACACACTAACCTCTTAATCCTGAGCGCCAAGAGATGCACCTGTTAGTATCATTTTTATGTCTACTGAAAGTATTACTATGAATTACAACCTAGCGACAGCATGCAACATACTTCCGGTGTAAAATACAAATGGAGGTATAATAAATCATTAAAAATGCAATAACTCTTTAATAAGTCTTGAACAAACCTATTAGCTCAAAAATGACAAATTTACTGAAATCATGCTGATTTAAAACGATTGCTAGATATCGACTTAAAAAAGATCATGGACTCAGTTGTAAAGTCATATCTCTTACATTAAGAAACAAATAAACCCAGATCTGAATTACTCGCTTTAAGTAAACCAACTTATCGACATAATCTCTGTGTGTCTGTGTGTGTGTGTGTGTGTGTGTGAAATAGTGCATCTTTTATAAATACTGATATCATGTATGCTTTAGAATCGAAATCCTTGCAGCACACTTAGTTGCTGTCGACACCCAGTCAAGCCCAGCTCGTTTAGGTAATGTACCGTGTATTAGTAGGAAATATTGCTCACGAAAATTATATTTCTGATTACAAAAGTGAAAAAATTCATGTCTTCCCTCTTCCCTGCAAAGGAAGCATGAACGATTTGAAATCTTGAATAAGATTATGCAATTTACATTGTAATATCATTTTTTTTTTCAAGTTAGGTTCTGCGCATTTGATTCGAGTGAAGTTTCTGGCACCTGGATAGATATTTGGTCGTCCTTCCTGATCAGTATGTTTCAGTATGTTTTCCTGGTTCTTAGGTTACCTAGGAAACATATATATATATATATATATATATATATATATATATATATATATATATATATATATATGTGTGTGTGTGTGTGTGTGTGTGTGTGTGTGTGTTGTACCATTTCTTCTTGCCACATCAAATATTAAACGGCCACAGTACTGCTTCGTGTTTTGAAACTGACAAACATTTTTAATCTTACTCAAACATTTTGACAAGCACACTCACATCAATAGAGACAGAAGTGTAAAATATCGGTTAGCCAGTGAAGTCACTTACAGTGTGTAACACATTGTTTGGTTGTAAATTCAGGGTTTGTTGACAGTAGTGTAGCGACCAGCCGCAGAATTAAAAAAAAAAACCACGTCCGATGTTGTCGCTGTGCAAAAAGGTACTGAAGTCAATTCGAAGCGAAAGCGGTAAAAAAATAAGTATAGCCAATGAAATCGTTTATGATGAGTGATGCATTTTTTTTTTAAGGTAGTGTGGCAAAATAATACCAACGCAAGAGCGCTGTTACCATTGCAGTACAGACAGATTGGAGTGTAAACGTACAAACCCTTTGTTGCGTATTGTACCATTTCTTCTTGCCACATCAAATATTAAACGGCCACAGTACTGGTGCGCGTTTTAAAACTGACAAACATTTTTAACCTCACTCAAACATTTTGACAAGCACACTCACATCAATAGAGACAGAAGTGTAAAATATCGGTTAGCCAGTGAAGTCACTTACAATGTGTAACATACTGTTTGGTTGTAAATTCAGGGCTTTTTGACAGTAGTATAGCGACCAGCCGCATAATTAAAAAATACCACGACCGATCTTGTCGCTGTGCAAAAAGGTACTGAAGTCAATTCGAAGCGAAAGCGGTAAGAAAATAAGTATAGCCAATGAAATTTATGATGAGTGATGCATTGTTTTTCTTTAAAGGTAGTGTGGCAAAATAATACCAACGCAAGAGCGCTGTTGCCATTGCAGTACAGACAGATTGGAGTGTAAACGTACAAACCCTTTGTTGCGTATTGTACCATTTCTTCTTGCCACATCAAATATTAAACGGCCACAGTACTTTTTCGCGTTTTGAAACTGACAAACATTTTTAACTTACTCAAACATTTTGACAAGCACACTCACGTTGTCGAGTAGCGTAGTTTTCTAGAGTACGTACGTGTCCCAGCGACACAGTGCCGTCTCTAGCTCTCTTGAAGACACCAACTGTCTGTTTATTTTTCTTGCAACTATTTTCTTTCGTGGTAGGGTTTGAATCGAAGGGTCGTCAAGATGCATGAGGTGTTTAAGACGCACCACTGTCGTTGGGTTCCTATATGCTTTTCTTTCACTTGTCTTGTGAAATATACCAAGTCATTGTCACAGCAAGAGGTAGAGAGGGTATATATGGAAAGAATGAACTTGGTTAAATCATTTCTGAATCAGCAATCGAGATGAAACGATCGCACGATTTCAGTGAGACAGAAGAAGAACGTAAGAGGCAGCGAAGTGACGCATCGCCTCACACACGAAAAGAAGTGTTCGCTCAAATAGAAGACATGAGCGAACCTGAACCAAAACCTTCCACGTCTGCGACCAGACAGAGAGAGTCTACTCCAAACCAAAGTTCACCAGTCAACCCTGAAAAGTACTATCACAATCGAGAGACGGAAACGCGCACCTCTAGAAAATTTAGAACCACGGCTCACACCTACACGGTGAAGTTTAAAGATTTCAAGTCCGACGTACCGATGGAGAAAGCAGAAGGGTTTACCCATTTGCCTGAGGCTCACTATTACGACCCCGACAACATGCGAACAACGAGAAGCTTTCTACGCTTGGTACCAGGCTCATGCCTCCGACCCTTTCGACTTTCAGGAAGAAATGTTAAAGTATTGTCGTTCCGACGTGGACATTTTACGACGTTGCTATGGAAAATTTCGAGAACTGTTCATGGAACACGGAGGGGTCGATCCTTTGAAAGAAGCTTGCACCATTGCCAAAGCGTGTTCCTTAGTGTATCGACAACGATTCATGCCTGAAAACACCTTGGCTGTCATCAGCCCTCAAACGACCAACTTTGTCAAACGTCAATACTCGGTCAAAGCCCTACGTTGGTTACATTACTTGTGCGACAAGGAAGACAAATGGATTCAGCATGCCCGCAACGGAGGGGGTGAAAAGACCATCGGAACGCATTCGGAAGATGGCTGGGACTTAGAAAACCCCAAGATCGTGTACGAGTTTAACGGTTGCTTATTTCACGGATGTCCCGTCTGTTACCCTGATCGTAGCACTAAAAATCAGTTTTTACAACGAACCATGGAAGACTTGTACCAGGACACTTGTCAGCGACGCCTAAAGTTAGAACAGCAAGGATACCAAGTGGTGGAAATGTGGGAAGACGAGTACGATCACCGTTTGAAAATCGATCCCGAATTTAAACGCATCGTAGAAAGTTACCAGTGGGTGTACCCCCTGAACCCAAGGAATAGTTTGCACGGAGGTAGAACCAATGCCACCTGTTTGCTGTACCAAGCCGACGAAGATAAAGGAGAAGAAATCAAATACTTGGACGTGTGTTCGCTGTATCCTTACGTGTGCAAATATTGCCACTTTCCTGCAGGGCACCCGCAATTGCTGACGGAACACATCGAATTGGTCAACATTCGACAATATGAAGGCTTGATCAAGTGCAAAGTTTTGCCTCCCACGAACCTATACCACCCCGTCTTACCTCACCATTCCCTTGTGCCGTACTTGTGCCGAAACGTGCAACCAAGGTCAGCCTTGTCAGCACACCCAGGAAGAACGGGCCTTGACGGGAACCTGGGTCAGCGTAGAATTGTTCAAAGCTATGGACATGGGATACCAACTGTTAGAAGTGTACGAACTTTGCCACTTTCGTTAGACACAACAATGCCACAAGGGTGACCCCACTCAGAAAGGCATTTTCGCCGACTACGTTGATGCCTTTTTGAAACTGAAGCAAGAAGCCAGCGGCTATCCTTCCTAGTGTCATACTCCCGAAGACCAAATAAAATTCAAAGAGAAATACCGGGAACAAGAAGGCATCACTTTAGACCACATCGAGAAAAACGAAGGCAGGCGATCGTTTGCCAAAGTGATGTTAAATTGCTTGTGGGGAAAAATGGCACAACGACCGTGTTTACCCAAGACGGAATATTTGACAGCACCTTCCCGCTACTTCCAGATGATTCACGACAAAACCAAATTCATCAAACACGTGGACGTCGTTCGCGAGGATTTGATCTTGGTCAATTACGAAGAAGATCTGGACTTTGTACAAGCCAACGCATTTGGAAATGTCATCATTGCGGCTTACGTGACAGCTCATGCTCGCTTAGAATTGTATGAAGTTTTAGAACTGTTAGGGGATCGCGTCCTGTACTTTGACACGGACAGTTGCATCTACATCGATCGACCGGGTGAGCAACACCCTAACATCGAAGGAGACCGTTTAGGAGCCTGGACAGACGAACACCCCGACGACAAGATTCAAAGTTTCGCGAGTGGCGGTCCTAAAAATTACGGCTACCAATACCGGGATAAACAAGAAGAAGTGCACACGCAGTGCAAAGTGAAAGGACTAACTCTGAATTATCGTACCAGTCGAGTGGTCAACTTTGGGGTATTGAAAGAGGCCTTGCAATCTGGGGAGGATGGAAACTTTAAAGTGACCACTCACCAACCGAACAAGATTGTACGTTTACCCACTCACCAAATCGTCAGTCGATCGCTGGAAAAAGTCTATCAAATCGTGTACCAGAAGCGAGTGAGACTTCCCAATCACTTTACTTTGCCGTACGGTCACATCGATATTGGTCAGCATACAAAAAGGGACAACTTCCAAGAACGACACTTCATTGCGAGGACAAGCGACGAGAAAGATGAATAACTCTACGGAGAAGAAAAAAGAGAAGGAACAAATATAATTGACCTCTTTCACCACCATACCGTCACAGCAAAGTGCGTTCAAGAAGGAAAGGGATTCAATAGACCTAAAGGAGTATTCTAGCATCCAAATGACTCAGACAGCGACGCCGAGAAAATTTAGAAAGACAATTTACACCTACACGGTGAAATTTAAAGACTTCGTGTCTGACGTTCCAGCCGAGGAAGTATTAGGTTTCATTACGGATCTACTTGACTCACTGTTAGAGGAACTCAGATGTCATTGCCAAGTCAAAGATCGAGGTCGTTTGAGCCTATCTATGTATCACGACAGTTTGAACTCGCCTGTATGTCTCGGATTTAGCACACCTGCAGAAATAACTTCTTCCAAACTTTTGAGGGCTATTGAAGACGTGCAGTCGATGAGAGAAAAATTTAACATCACCGAAGGAAAAGTGACTATTCATATGGCATATGTTGTACCTCCATGGGAAGAAGACGATGACTGCTCTTGATCCGCTTACCGATAAGTGTACCTAGCACTATGGACGTAACAGCAGATTTACGATTGAAAGGGAGTACATGATGGGAAACATCTATCCTGGGACACAAGTGGTAGCTGACCAGATTTTAAACAACGTGTGTGACGGATAGAGAGACAACCATGAATTTTCTCTTATTTGGTTGTTTGTCACTTGTTTTGGTTTAGCTATTTCTTATAAACGAACATTTAATGTAAATTTGTTGCATATGAAGGGATTTTAGAAAGGAGTGAACGTTAATTTTAAACATTAGTTTACTACAGTCAATAACTAAACAACTCGTAAATAAGTTTGTTTTATGTCCAAATGTTTATGTATTAAATGGATAGTGCTTAGACCAAAGCACAGGCCAGAGAGCCCATGTGTATACTTGAATAAATGTTTTGAACCCATACAACAGACTTTTCTTTTTAGAGTCTCTATTCTATCTGTGAGTCTTTCTTTAGAATATTTCTGTCCTCTTTTTTGTGTGTTTGAATGTGTATTTGTTTGTTTCTATATATCTATGTTTGTCCCTATCAACCCTTTGTCCCTACAAATACATTTCACTCTATAAAAGGTGTTGACCCTATAAACCTATAACGTCACCAATGTTTAATTCCCATTGATCCCCAGGTGGCATTCCCATGTTCAATTTCCATTGACGACAAAGTGCAAACCCCATATTTTAACGTTAAAGTCCCATTGACGTTAAAGTACCGGTCCTGTTCAATTTCCATGTTCAATTCGCCTTGACGCTCTACAGTTCCATCCATGTTAAAATTCCCCATGTTATATTCCCCTTTACGCCAGAGTGCATCGACTGTTTTTGCATGGTAAGTCCCCTTGACGCTAGGGTGACCCCATATACTACTTTCGTGGGCACTGAACCGGAATTAGTAATTGTGACCTGATTCCTGACTGGCCCAATGGTTTTTTTTAGCCAATTTTATGAAAACTTTGGTATTTGCATGCCACACCTAGTTCAACTTTATACATGGATTCTTTTTGAATTTCCTTGCAAACAAGACGTGCGATACCTTTCAGAAAGTATGCTGTGTTGGTGTTCCACAGGGTGCAAGTTTTGGACCAGGTGCTCTTAAAAAAACCTAAACTATATTTGCAATATATCTTGTGAAGTATCGAATTTTGAATTACAGAGAACCTTAAAGTTGAATGCATCGTGCATTAAAATATTATCGCATTTAAGCCAGAAAAGTCTTTGTGAAGGGTTAGTCCGACCTTTTCTCGTTGATCTCCGCCACATGTCAATGTAAATTTCAAAGGGACATATTTCCGACCCAGTGAAATTGACCAGGGCATCTTAACACAGTCCTTAGAAAGCAAACATTTGAACTACCAACCCTAACCGCTTGGTAGGAGCCTATGTCCTCATCATTTTTTCAAAGGGTCACGAACTGTCGTTCACAGATTCTGAGCTGTCTAAACCGATGAAAGGAATTATTTCTTTGGAACAAATTAGGGACCGCTGCCTACGATTGGGCAGACTAAATTAGGGTGTACACTTTAGGCAATCAGACTTTAAAGTGACGACCTTAGTCGAAATTCTTTAGTCTGGATAATTTCACAGAAGAAACATTAATCTCGATTCCATGGGAGGCATAAAGAGATTAGTATTTTCCTCGTGAAACAAGAAAGGTACCAGGTGGAATTCTTATAAAAAGAAAGACATGTTTTGTGCTAGGACGTACAAGTTCTGAAAGACAACAGTTAAGGTATATATTCTATTATTCGATTGTTTGTTTATGCAAATGTGTTTGCTATGACTAGGTTTCCATATTATGTATCGTTTATTCAATACATGGAAATGTGTTGATCTAGATTTGTTATGCAATTTATTTTATTCAGTTTTAAGGAAAGTGTTGATGCAATATACCTTTTAATTACACAGTTATTAGTTCATTGGTAGAGTTGATTTCATGCGATCTAAATGTTCGTATGTGTAGGATTTCATAGAGTTATATGAAATAACTTCCATTGTTAGGACGATACAGAGTATCGTGGATTAATGATTCTTGCCTCATTATATCTGATTTTGTAATGCTTGGATAATCATGCAATTTAAGGAATGCTGTGAGTTATATTTTGTGAATTTCGTGTAATAGTAATCGAACATGTGGACATTGCGCTCTTTTCATATGTAAAATAATACGGTAATTTAAGACCTGTCGCTTGGAAGCAAGGTAAATGTCCTACCGTACTAAGTCAGAATGTACGTGGTATGTCGATAGCAACATGCTCTGAATAACGTAAGTGAACTGTATGTACCTCTAGGGAGTGGCGTATACAGAATTGTGGGGTAATTTTGTCTTTTAAGGAACAGCTTTCTGAAAGAAAGACGGGACTGTCTGGAGACAGGAGTCAGGGAAAGGAAAGAAGACGAGGTCAGAATTAAAGGACCAGGACGTCCATGAAGGGGCAAAGCATAGGACTTAGGAAGGATGAACTAGGAGACGTTGATATACGGTCAGACAGGAAGGTGATGCGAAAATCGGTCGTGGACATTGCGCTTTTTTCACCTCTCTTTATGATGACGAAATAAAATCCAAATTAGACACACCTGTTAAATTCTATTGATAGAATATAACTTAAGTTTGAATTACCGTTATTAACTTGTTCTGATCAAATATTTTATTTTATTTGTCAAAAGGGGGCTCGTATTGTTTTATTTCTTCCCAGTATTCTCGCTCAGTTCTCTGTTGATGTTCAATTCTTCTTTCACTCCCGCTGGGCTATAATATCGAGGGAGGTCATCCTCTAGATAACGCCAGCCAAATCCAATTAACCACCCCTCTTACTCAGAGGGCGACGTTACATATCTCTTAATTATATGACTTTTACAATGCAGTAAAAACCTTATTGTATAAGAAGATAAGGCCTGTCGGAAAATATGTTTGGAATTTAAAAATAATGATCAATTAAATTTAAACTGAAATTGAAATAAACATTGAAATTTTATGACTAATTTTTATTGAAAAATTAAATTTTGAACAAGTTTTAAAATTCAGTTTAACAAATTTTTTACAGCAAAGTTGACTAATGAATGCCATTTAAAACAAATGGTAGTTTGGGTCTGTAAAACTGATAACATGTTTCTTAGGGTTAGTGAAGCAACATAGCTCATAGTGATTTTGGCAGCAAACCGCAATATGCCTGTCCAGATGCATATAGGTGTACACACTAAAGAAACAATGACAGGTGTTATGTTCCACATTTATTGTGTCAGGTACTTAAGCAATTTTTGTATAACTAATAGCGCACTTAAATTTAAAGTTATGATGGGACCACTGCCATTTTGTTTTGCAAAAATGCATTCCATTTAAAAGTCAATAATTACAAAAGGAGGAGCATAAGTATCTTGCTGGAGTATACACATGGGTGAGGTTGGATAGCTATGTTGGACTGGAGTCTGTCAGTGAAATGTAGCACAGAGAACAAATTTTGTGTGTGATTCTGGATCGAATGGATAACCAGTGTAGGGTACAGAGCAGTGGGGAGGTGTGCTCTGATCGTGGTACTCTAAGTATGATCCGAGCAACTGTGTTTTGAACTTTTTGAAGTTTCTGAAGTAGATATTGAGATGAACCAGACAGAATTGAGTTACAATAGTCCAGTCTTGAAAGTGCTAGTGAACATACAAGTGTTTTAGTGGCATGAACTGAAAGATATCTGCGGATGGAGCTGATGCTTTTCAGCTCAAGATATGCAGCCTTGCATATGTTCATGACATTTTGGTGCAACCTAGGTTTCGTACTGACTGTGTGAATTTAATGTTAGTGTTGCTGATATTTATTGTTTGAGGTAAAGGATGTGACTGAGAAAGTCTTTGTGTTGTGATCAGAATTGCCTCATTTTTATCATGATTCATCTGCAGCTTGTTACATTTTATCCATGATTTACCATCAGAAATACACCTCTCTACACCTTGGATGGTTGCATCAACTTCAGTTGGGTGGCTAGATTTGTATATTTGGATGTCGTCAGTGTACAATTGCTGAGACACTGGATGATGATCTATGACACTTGAGAGCGGCTGTGTAGGATATATATCCTAAAGTATAAGGCAATCTCGGGGCCTTGCGGTTTTATGACTGGTGCAAACATTAGTACATTCCAATATACAGGAAAGTAAAGCGACAATGTACTAATTTAAAATATATTACTATAAGCAACTGTATTCATGAGGAAAAAAACAATTTCGGATGTTGCAAGTGAATACAGTCAAATGTGGCCACACAGATCAACTATAGGTACCCATAAATCCTATATCATCAACTAAATGTGAAATTCTGATCCCCATAACTTGTAAAGAAGGAGGAAATTTGCAAATATGGGACATATACAATGTACATGTTAAGATCGAATGTGCAAACATAATTCAAATGATCTGTTTGAACATTTATAGTGTAATTTTGAGAGTGTTGGTTACCAGTTATTAAGCTCAATGATTCAGTGGATTCCGATATCAGCTGATGCTTCAATACCGCACTCTGTCAAAGTACTAAATTGAAATATATTACCATAAATGGGCATATTCATGATGAAAATACTATTTTGGGATAATTTCAGTGCACACAAACAGAAATCATACCTATTAGATTCACTATAGGCGCAATGTCAGCCTATATGATGTACTGAATGTGAACGTTTAATCCCAAACAGTCTAAAATATATGGATATTTGTTCATGTGGGATATGTAACCATGTTAAGATCAGTTGCACAAAGTTTAATTCAAATAATCTGTTTGAATATTTCTTATGTAATCTTTAGAGTTCCAGTTAACAAAAATTATTAGTAATTAATAATGCATAAAGCAAGATGGATCATTAGAATTCCCATAACATCATAAAGGCCACAATGCCATACTACACCAATCAGTATCTTAACCAAACTGAACAATAAAATGGAATTCATTTGTGTTCAACTTACATCATTTTGCTGTTTTGTTACATCCAAGAGTAAATATACCTGGGGAAAGTATATTTGATCCGATTGACCTGTACTTCATTCTCTGACAGTTTAAAATGATTTAGTAGAGAACTTGAGTAGGTTCTGATATAAGGTTTTCATCTCTGTCCTCCCACTAAATACTCTATAACTATGTTTATAAACAATTACTGAAGGCTACACAAATAGATATGTTGCTCAGGAAGACACCCTATCGTAAACATAAATTAACTGCTTGGACCCCTTTTAAATAGGTTGAATGACCAATACAAAATAGAATGTTGTCTTCATGTATTTTAAATGAAGGTCTCGATTAGACTTACAAAGATATTTTCACTAACGAAATTTGACAAATATTTATAATTTGGAGTTTGTATATGGTGTAGGAATATATACATGCTGATATCATTAAATGTCATTCCAAATAAATATTTTATATGTGCACTTGCGGAGAAATTTATGTTATTATTTTAAATTTCATTAAAAATTTTAAAATAGAAAAGTTATTTTTTTATTTTTAATGTTAATCATATATTTTCAAAGTCAATATTCACAACATATTTAACTTTCATGTGTCTAAATTAATAATAAAGATTTTATAAAAATTTAAACTTTACTCAATTTGAACTGCACTGACAGGACTTAGAACACAATTAATTTCACTGTATATTATCTACATTTGTTTCTCAGTATTGAACTATCCACTGTGTGGCAATCAATACAAATTATATGTCAATATAAAATACCTTCGAAGATGACTTCACGGTGAAGTTCTTGTTAAAGGTTCACCTGCAGTTTTTTGAGAGGCTGGACTGTAAAAAGAGCAGCATGTAAACATAACATATTTTATTTCTGGATCATAACAAATGCCTTATTTTTTGCTGTGTACTGTCGCCAACATACACACGGACAACCACACCCTGAGCTCATAGTCTCAGGAATAAACAAGTACCTTTAAATACCTAACAAAAATGCATAAATATAACTCTTCTAACTCCACCAAAATGAGAGAGGAAAAAATGTTCTAACAATAGACTAGAACTACATTCGTGGGTATTGAACCGGAACTATTACTTGTGACCTGATTCCTATTGATCAAGCTGCCCCGAGATACATATCCTGTACGTTATGTCATAGGCAGTTCCGAGCACAATCTGGCCTGATCAGCCACTCACACGCTTATAAAACACAAAACAGTGAAAAACAGTGTTGTTATGGTTCGCTTCGGACTCGATGGTCAAACGACAACAAGGAATTACTGACAAGACTCATGACATAATTATTATCTGATATATTCTTTACGTTTGAGTTTCGATACTAGACTTTCCAGTGTGTCCAAAATCATAAGATAGTATATCATTCAAACGTAATTTTGCACATAATTATGTTCCGGGACATAATCTATGCCTGATTACTCTCAGAGAATCACGTCATAATCATCGTATTGAAGACAATACAATATTTCCATTAGACCATTAAAAATTGTTGCCAAGAAGCCTAAAGCCTGGAAACCGGCCAGTAATGAGTCGAAGAATACGTTTAAATAGAAAGGAACTATATTCGTGTGTACGGACATATAATTGTGATCTGATGTCAGTTATGGATGCAGTTACTATGTATTCACTGTGTGTATTGAACGGAACTTAATGAGGATGACAATAGGTGTAATGAGGATGACAATAGGTGTAATAATTCATCATTATCTCCATACTAGGAGTGGTATATCAGCTACTAAAGTGTTAAGAATTCATCTGAAGTATCATAAAATATAAAGATATGTTTAGAAGGAACTAAAAACAAAATATATTTAAAAAAATTACTTTTAATAATTTTAAAAGAAATAACCCATGATGGAATTCACGTAATACACTAAACTATTTCAGTTCTTATTATGCCATGAGCAACGATCGTCAAAATAAATTACTCCCTTAAACTTCCTTTTAAAAATGTTGACTCCTCGGTCAGTTAAACATTTTACGGCTTTATCCAACGGTTGCACTGGTAGACTATGCCTACACAATATTGAAAGCCATATATAATTAAAATAATCAGAATTGAAAAACACCAGACAAATACGACGGGAATAATTCTGACACGCCGTATTTCGACACCTCCATATGTTTCATTCATGTACAATGGTTACCAATACAAAAATGTATCATTTTTTATTTTTAAATGCATCGTGCTTTACAAATACGTATCTAAACAATCTTTCTCGGGTTAATATGCCTGGCATAACAGAACTGAGAGCAACAAATCCTAAAAGTAATTTTAGATCGACCGCTAACAATGAATTCTACATTCCGTGGTGGAAAACAAGCCATTTCGAACTATTATTTTTACTATATCTGGAACTATGTTCGATGTTCCCAACACCTTTTGATAAGTAGTTTTCGTGCTTCGTTTCAACTTCATTTAAGAAATTCCTTCTTGACCAGCTGGGATGATATACTAAAGTCTACCAGTGCAGGTGTCTATTATTGTTTCCAGATACAATATGAATGTGTATTTGATTGGTTTGTTAGGGGAACGGACTTCATAATTGTTCGGTTATTTGTACGTATTTTTGTGCATTAGAATAGTATATGTATCTGTTCTATTCCACATACGTTTGTATGAATGTTGACCGCCTAATATGGATATATGTGTGTGTGCGAGCTTTGTGTGCGTAATCTCGAATATGTGAGTGGTTTAGTTGCAATATAATCTGTAAATGTGTTGAGGGCCAAGTGACAGACGGGTCTGCTGTTCGAGTTAAATAAAATTATTGTATTAGTTTTAGTTATCAGAATGCCGTATGTGGACTAGTCATACCAGTAAAACTCTTGTCCAGATGGAAGTGCATTCACATACTTATAAATGCATACCTGGCAAAGATCTCATTATGTTTCGGTCCTTTTACTAAAAATATAAACATATCCTTGGTTAAATCTAAATGCTGCGATTTATTAACAGTCCTTTAATCAACAGTGTGCTAGCTCTTATACTTGCAATCAAACATCATTCACTAAACTTTGCAAGGAAAATATGCTTTAGTAACTTCGTTTAAGGTTTTAGCATTGTTATGCAATTCTGTATAGACCAGCACATGCAATTTAACAACTCTATGTTAAAAAACGTAAAATATTTACAAACCTACTTGTGAATAACTTTGAAAACAAACAGGGCTAATGATATATAGATTCTTTCCTCACAACTTTATGAAAGTGCTTAACCATGTTCCCGTGTTTCACTAGTTTATTTCCAGTGTAAGGAATATCAACAGGCAACGCAAAAACTGTTCCATCGGTATTGAACATTTATATAACGTCTTCAATAATTTAGAGATCCATTCCTATCTGTTAAGAGATGTCACATTATTCACTGCAACACCATTGTAATACTGTAGTGTCTATAATATTACGGTTTAACTAAAAATCTACATTTTGAGCCCAGAAGAACGGTCTGAAGATCCCTGACGTTTTCATCTCATGCATCTATTTTAGATTAACAATAGTAAATAGTAAACAGTGAAACTTTTTATGGAATTTCCTTCTGATATAACTGTGTAGCAAAACCTCAGATTAGCTAAATGTAGTGTTCATTCTTCATATTATAATTTTAGAAGCCTAGTAACAAACTGATAGTGATGCGATACATGTCGTTTGAGATTTTGTATTTAGTCATGAGAAGTTACCTACTTTATCCTTTCCGCAAGTTGTGTCTCATATAAAGGATAGGACTTTGGCCTGATTTTGTTTCGAATGATATGAGCAATGATTATTTTTTTTTTCATTGATTATATTTCTTATTAAATTTTTTATATTTTGTTTTGTTTTGCAAATTATTTACTCTGAATCATACAATGCGTAACTTTTACTGATGCTTTTTTATTGGATCCTATGTTGTCATATATGATGTATTGAGAGACATACGTATTCGAATTTTCTTATTAATGAGTGCCTTATGCATGCTAATTGTTGGTGAATGTTCATATGTACTTTGGATTTATATACAATACACAAGGCATATTATGGTACTTTTCATACCAGTGTGTAAGTCTTATTTGACAATTACAATACACAAGGCATATTATGGAACTTTTCATACCAGTGTGTAAGTCTAATTTGAAATTTACAATACACAAGGCATATTATGGTATTTTTCGTAACAGTGTGTAAATCTTATTTGAAAATTATAATACGCAAGGCATATTATGGTACTTTTCATAACAGTGTGTAAGTCTTATTGGAAAATTACAGCACACAAGGCATATTATGGTACTTTTCATACCAGTGTGTAAATCTTTTTTGAAAAGTACAATACACAAGGCATTTTATGGCACTTTTCATACCAATGTGTAAGTCGTATTTGAAAATTACAATACACAAGGCAAATTATGGTACTTTTCATACGAGTGTGTAAGTCGTATTTGAAAATGACAATACACAAGGCATATTATGCTACTTTTCATACCAGTGTGTAAGTCTTATTAGCAAATTACAATACACAAAGCAAATTATGGTACTTTTCCAATCAGAGTTTAAATATTATTTGCATATCACAATACAGAAGGCTTACTATGGTTCTTTTCCTATCGTATTTGAATATTATTCCGAACGGATCTTTCTTTAAAAGCAACATTTGTCTTTTTATACTAAATCTAGGCTAGACAAAGCTGTCACAGAGCTATGAGATTGAATTTGACTACATCGAAGCCTAGACAAGTCTGTCATAAAAATCTGAGATTGAATTGGACTAAATCGAGGCTAGACAAGGCTGTCGTAGAGGTATGAGATTGAATTGGACTAAATCGAGGCTAGCCAAAGCTGTCATAGAGGCATGAGATCAAATGTTGCTCTAGAAATAGGTCTCTTTGTCAAACCGTTAAAGAATAGATTTACGTCATATGATAATTAAAATGTAGTAATCTTCGAATCAAACTATGATAACTTTTCATGAACTTAAATACATTTTATTAACAGCAATATATCATCAACATCCTTAATATATGTACATATATCTATAGCAAAGCTGTTTTCTCTGGAACTTTTACAATGTAGAAAAACTTAATATGCGCTTCCATGAATCTCATATACATGTATTTAAATTTATTTTATGATTATTAAGAAACCTCTGCTTGACTGAAGCAGACAGCTGAGGAGAAAATGTACTTAAAATAGCATACAGCGCACTAAATTGGTCTGTCATTTGAAATTTAAAAGTACACATCTACATTGTGGACATCATTGATTTTGGAATCTGTGCTGGTTACATTTTATAATGTCAGAAAATTAAAGAAAATGTTATGGAATCTTTTGAGTACTTTTTTTCGTTGGTTTTCTTTTAACAGAAATTGTGTCCTTTGTAGTATACAATTTACCTCTAACATTTAGGAAGTGCAAATAGTCATACAAATAAGAGGCACATCATGGATAGGCCTGACAATATACTCACAAACCCTAAGTAAACGAAAATGAAGATTTTTTAAACCTCCCTTTAAGTGTGTGCATTTGAGTTTCATAATAAGAACTAACATTAAGGAAAATCAGGGAAAACCGCTGCAAAAACATAAAACTCCATAGGGAAACAAAGGTACAGAGAGTAGGAGAAAAGAAAAACGAAATACAAGCAAAAGGATAATTTCCCTGACTTACATGCTGCGTCACTCGATAAGGTTTTACTGATCTCAGAAAATCTGAAAGTATCTTAGCCAATATTACCTACCCCCATGCTAGTTCTAATTTTTTTATTATTATTTCGTCCTTATTTAAGCGGGGATGTTTAGCGGCTTTCCTTACAATTTATCAGTGGACGCGCTTCCAGACCAGATGCTAAGCCTGCCGGTACATAAATAGGTGAAACTTTAATAAGTTCAAGACGCAGGCTTTGCTCGTTAGCAGTTTTAGACCTTAACGCTGCTAATAGCGATCTGATCTGGCATCAAAGAACAGTCACTTAAGAGAGACGCTTAAAAATGAAATATGGGGATTTCTATTGGCAGTTGTTTTAGTTTCCTTTTTACATGAAATGCCTAAAAGGTAGCTGATTATTTTGCACAGTTTGCGCACTGTTGCGCCTACAATGAGGCCCCTAACAAAGTTGTTGCAGGCATAATTTTTGCACTTATACCGTGGAACATGTAATTCGGTCATAGCGCAAGTGATAGGATTGGTGATGGGCTATGGAATGAACATTGATGTTCGGAAATACAAGAACTGAACGAATAATCTGCTATCAATAGAGTTATCAATGGCGTAAAAATGGATTAAATTATTGGTTTGAATTACAGTGGGTACCGTTGTTTTAAGACGATATCGCTTTGTTAAGGATGTACTTATATTGTCAAATCTTAATATCATATAAGTCACAAATATAAGTATACAAAATGCATATACTTGATCAAAGTTATTGTCAACAACTATTTTGAAAATAAAATGTAACTAAACTGGATGATAAATAAGGCATCTCAATACTTTAAATTTCGCACGTTAGATACTTAACATTTTCCCCCATGTTTGTTTTCAGATTTGCAGCTTTTATTTCTTATTAGTTAATCAGTGGGAAAAATTTAAACAGAAAATAACGTGTTTTCGTCTTTAATTCCTCTACCGTCTGAATGGAGTCTATGAATTATATCCTCCTCTCTCTCTCTCTCTCTCTCTCTCGTGTATCTGAAGTCACTCAAAGTACAGGCAGTACAGAACTCGTTACAAAAGTATATGTCCAAATCGTTTCATTTCAATGTCTAAAGTAATTAATGCTGATCGCTTCAAATTAATTTTAGAACTTAATGTAAATCATGAGCTCTTGTTGATACATCGTTTATGGAGATAGCTTTAAAATCGCATGACCAATATGTGCTGCCCCTTTCTGTCTCAAAGAAGTGTTATCGTAGCTCTGCATTTCGGTAATTTTGTGAGAATGAATTGCACCTGGGCATTACATTCTTAGTTTTGCAGTATTGATTGTGTTGTACAAAAGCAATAAACATCGGCTAATTTATTAAACCTTTCCTCCATACTGCATTTATAACACTTAGAGATCAGCTGGTTATGTGGCGGTTGAGCAACAGATAAACCATTATTACACTGCATATGAAGCAGCAATATGTATTTTGTGCTTTGTTGTCCACGTGTTAGTTGAAACGGTTAGATAATTTATTTTCACACAGTGGATCAATCATAGGCCATAAATAACGTACGCTACCTTCCCATTTCTAGGGGACCGACTGTCTTAGAACCTCTGCCTTGAACAACGCTTCCGCTATAAGGGCGATCATAATTTGGGTACCAATTTGAAACTCTGGGTCCAATTCGGACGAAATTAAAGACAAGATTTTGAGGTGTTGTTCAGCCATTTTTAGGTTACGTAATTGCAGCACTATATCCAGATTTGTATCACTTATATAAAATCATAAAATGTGTATGCCAGCCTACCAAAATGTCTTTATGTTAACTTTTGTTGGCGGTACACCGGGAGTTCTAAAGAGAATTTACTAATACCAAACGGTAATGGACATAAAACGATCTTCTGATGACGCACGTTGGATCAGTCACAGGTTAAATTTATATCATACATCTACAATGTAAGACGATAAGTTGGAGCGAATAATTCATCATAATCTCACTTCCATTATACGAATTTTGTTTTTCGTTTAGATAAAGCATGAATAAACCTCTAGGTTCCAAAACCTCATGAGCACAACATTCAAAAAATGTCGTTAGAAAAAGATACATGTGTACAAACGATCTGGATTCATTAGCAGCGGTCCCCACTGCTTCAACTAGAGAAACATTTTCAAGACACCTCTATAGCATTACAAAACATTTGAACACGTCGTCCTTCTAAGTTAAGTGTGTGTGTGTGTGTGTGTGTGTGTGTGTGTGTGTGTTTGATAGTACTGTCCGTTTCTATAAAATCGCTGTAATCATCAAACTTGCGAAATTCTAGTAACAACAATGTTTTACTACTGACAGTATGTCAAAACGTGTAAAGTTTAAATAATTTGCAATTTATTACTTGGATACACTGCTCTTGAAAAGTGAAGTTAAATGTACAGGGTGCATTAAAATTCATATTATATTTTGCAGCGCAGGGCAACGAAGGGCGATTTAAATTCTCTATTTATTTATGAAGCTAATATTGTAATACATAACATGTTCTAGCGTTTCTTACAACGTATACTGGACGGTTTCGATGTTTGCGTGATATGGTATAAAGGGCTCAGACCTGTTATTATCCGATTACGCAGTGGACGTACTAATTTCAATTTGAAAATACGCTATTTGCGAATGCGGGGCGGCGGAAGTTATATGTTGTTTCTAGGTAATAAAAATACTAGTAGTGCTTAGTACGAAATATGTCTGCTATTATGTATCAAAGATTAACCAAATCCGGTTTCTTAGGCGATCTGTATACGATATGTTTGCTCTCAGCCTTATATATTTAAACAGACACACCTTTGCAGAAAGACATTATACATGGACTATAGTTTTGTATATGTCAATTAAAGATCGATTCCAACAGTTCTTCCTTGTGAAAAGCAATACTTATATAAACGACAAAGAAGGGAACATTATTTATGGTCAATTTTGTTGTGCTTTATGACTAACTACTTTTATATCATTACGTTTACCTACGAAGTTTGTCAAGTTACTTATGTCATTTTAGAAGCGTTGTCTTTATATGAGATGAATAAATAAACGTAAGCTTCAATAAAAAAACCACCAGACTCTCCTAGGCTGATTATCGTGGTTTTGTTTGTGACTAGTCAGCAAATGTTACTTTATGCTTTGGATATAAACGTATATACACACACAAAGATGTGTGTACGTGTGTTTAATGAGCTCAGTCAATAATGTATATTAAATAACATCCTATTAAATTTGGATTGCACTGCTGCAAAGAATTATATATATATATATATATATATATATATATATATATATATATATATATATATATATATATATATATATATATATATATATCTTTGTATCGATATATCGAAATTTTAAATCGACATCCATTAACATTTAACAATCAATTCTACAATCACTTCTACATATTTATAAGTTCTCCAACATACCAAATGTCAATCAGTTTAACATAGCCCACAATTAATAATAAATTTCATATCAGAGCTCACTTTTTTTTTTAAAGGTTAAGCCCCAAGCTACAGTTGTGGTAAATATCTGGCCCTTATGCCCCTAAACCGCTGCAAAAAAGAACAAGGTAGTTGCAGAACACATTATTGTATTTATTTAGGATCAAATCTACTAATCCAGACCATAGAAATTATCTCTTATGTTCAAGATCGCAGGGATCTGCTAAGTCTACTGAAAATCTTTATGTATTACGCCTTTGCTTTTTCTGTATTGGATCGGAAAAAAAAAAACGATGTCTTGTAAAGTATGTCTTAGCACATGAAATTCGCTTTTAAACATCCGATAACTAAGGACTTGCAGAGGATGGAAAGGTCACCATGATTGCATTTCTCAGCGTATGAAATTCATCTTAAAATATATCAAGTGACCTTAATTATTTCTTCCACTTCGGCTTTCCCCTGCTTATGTCACTTTCTATTTTTCATTTTCAATATATATTAACCGATATTTTGTATTAGATACGTGTACTGCAATGTACTATACACATACTAAGCAACCCAGGGTTCATACTTAATATCATAAGCATTTTCTTGATACGGATTGAGCTATTTGTATTCTTACAGGAGCACTGCAGATGAATAAGGATATGTCATCTGTGCGAGGTCGCAAGCACATATCCGAATATTGAATATATCACAGAGAAAACAAGAAAATAAACTTTGAAACACTAGTAAAGAAATAGTTGTAAATAAAGGAAAACAGTTTCAAGAAAGACGATAGGGTAAAATGGATCCTTCACTATAAAACAAATGAGACAGAATATAATACTTATCATTAGCATCGGTAATGTTGTTCGTTTAGTTGTCCATCGTCCTAATTAAGTAAAACGAAATACATATGAATATCAAGTATACGGTTCATGTTGGTTCATGGAGGCTTTCCTAAGCCAAAGGCAAACAAAATTATAATTTTCTACTGTAAATGAATGAAGAATTCTTCTGAACCAAATTTAAAAGCAAAACTTAAGTTAGATAACACATGTTGAAGATTTTTTAACAACAATTTAACACGAGATGTTTATGTACATGTATGACAATTGAGAAATTAATTTCTTTAAACAAACATTTTCATAACTATTGTAGTTAATGTGTAAAAAGTGAATATCAACACTGCAGACCAAGATACACCGGCAGTACAAGGTGTATCTTACTGGCTATTACGTAGAACTAACACATCAGCCATTTTATGCGACGACGGGTCTAGTATCTGTGTTTCTCAAGCGGCAAATTTAAATACAGACCATCGCAGTGGTAATTGGATATGTGAAAATAACCATAAATTAGGTTAAACATATTTTATTTCATAAATTTGTAATTGGCTATTATAAGAGGTACACCATAGAAGGTAAATGATTAGAATGAAAGCTCCTGGCTTATAAAGCTCTTCTCGTCCACAATCGATGAGATCGCACAAATTATATTTATATGGTATGACATTAAGTTTTAATGACAACAGACTATATTTGTAATAGCCAAAGTGAATAGTCTCTTCGTTCAACTTTAAAATTTTACCAGGGTATATAAAGCAGGAAGATGAAAAACGCGGGAGTAGATGGAAGATAAGGATAAAGAAAGAAAGAAGATAAAATGTGAAATTATCATTTAAAATGTGTCAGACATTGTTTAGAAAGTTAAGAAAATTAACATAAAGAAAAAGGGAAGAACAACAATAAATATAAAGGGAAATGAACAAAAAAAAACAAGTTTAAAAGTGAACATTTTCATGAGCGAGTAGTTTTGGAGCAATAGCAAATCAGTTGGAAAAAATAGGGGAAATTGCTGTTTACAGCTGTTCATGACAATTGGAAGTGCACGCGTGATAGTAACATGTGTACCTAAGTACATCCTTTTGACTTTTCAATGAAGTTATGAACGGCATACGAATGTTTACTTCATATGCAAGCGTTTTATCACCACTGCAGAATGTATTTAAAGTTAAATTACCATTAGGAGTTGGGGATTGAAACAGTTCGATGCGTTGTTCTTGCTAAGAAATGCAAGATAAGAAGTAGCGGTGTGTACTTTCTAAAGATCCACATTTACAAAGTAGTGATCCGATTATATTCTTTGTAAATAATTGTTGATTGTGTTAACTGCAATTTGTTCTTAGATGAAGATGTTGATATTTCCTTCCACCCCAATAAAAGTTTCTGGAATCATAAGTGTCACGAGTGCTTAATATGCTTTTGAAGTTGTTATTGCAGTCTATAACCGTACCATGGGTCCACATAGGCATTGACCTGTATACCATCATGAATAAATAAGCCCCAGCCAGGAGTAAACAAAACTTGTATTGATTAAAGGAAATCTCAGGTCACACGTATGTGGCATCTGCGAATATAAGAACTGCTACAAAGTTATGAGGTGTCATCGCCAACCTATGGATATACGTATCACATCAGGGCAATAGGATCAAACAAAAGGAAGAAATATCAGAATGTTCATGTGCATAAATATAACATTTCAGGGCAGTGAAAAAAACTTGAATATACAAAGATGTGTTCGGTACGTAAAATTATTTCATTGCGAAGTCTGACAAAATTTCTTCCACAAATATTAGTTTATGACATCGTATTCATTATTAGAGTAACTAACTTGGAAAGAGTCTGGAAAATTTTTGCGTGCAAAAATCGTGTGAATGAGAGTACTTATTCCTCATTTTTAAAAAATTTCTTACAAATTCGATACGCAAATGTTCAATAATTGTGATTCTTCAAATCTCGGAATTTCAAATCCACAGAGTAAAATGGGTAATACAGCATGGTCGAACAGACGTAACTGCGGTATGTGCCTCCACTGAAGTATCATATTTTTCGGTAAAATAGATTCAAAGCCTTTCTAGCTTGGTCAACGTAGTATTTAATTTGCTTAGCTAACATTTGATTTTAATAAAGAGTAACAACCTCAATATTTAAATTCAAGATAAATCTATATTATATTCCCACTAATTGTAAATATATAGGTATCATCAGTGTGCGTACCAAACCTCATAATCTGCGCTTTTGTGAAAATGATAGTCAAATTCCATGTCTCTGGCTATTTAAACTATGCTGAAAAGAATTTTCGTCAGTGTCATCAACGTAAAGCAGTTTAATCTTTCGAAGTAAAAGGACATAAGGTGATCACGAAATTGTAATTATATACTAGTGCAATAATTTTCTTACAGGAATAGCTTCTAAGTCATATATATATATATATATATATATATATATATATATATATATATATATATATATATATATATATATATATATATATATATATATATATATATATATATATATATATAAGCGAGAGAGAGAGAGAGAGAGAGAGAGAGTTACACACAGAAAAGAAAGTCCCACACACCCAGGAGACGGCTAGTCAAACAGAAGTTTCATTTGTTGAAATTAAGTGTTTTTCCGATCAATACACAAGGCATTTTATGGCACTTTTCATACCAGTGTGTAAGTCTTATTTGAAAATTACAATACACAAGGCAAATTATGGTACTTTTCATACCAGTGTGTAAGTCGTATTTGAAAATTACAATAACAATGCATATTATGACACTTTTCATACCAGTGTGTAAGTCTTATTTTAAAATTACAATACACAAGGCAAATTATGGTACTTTTCATACCAGTGTGTAAGTCGTATTTGAAAATTACAATACACAAGGCATATTATGCTACTTTTCATACCAGTGTGTAAGTCTTATTAGCAAATTACAATACACAAAGCAAATATTGGTACTTTTCCAATCAGTGTTTAAATATTATTTGCATATTAAAATACAGACGGCTTACTATGGTTCTTTTCCTATCGTATTTGAATATTATTCCGAACGGATCTTTCTTTAAAAGCAACATTTGTCTTTTTAAGCTAAATCTAGGCTAGAAAAAGCTGTCACAGAGCTATGTATACAGCTGAGTGTACACATTTGATTTATTAACCCATTTGCCATTCGGATAAGAAAAATTGTCAACATCAAAGGAAGACAAAATAGAAAAAAAAAGGCTATTAACCAATTGCATAAATCTTTGGAAATGACTTCCATAGTTAAACTGGTTGCCTCTTTTCTCGTAAAAAAATTCATTGTGCTCTACAACCACCATTAGAAGGCAAGCACAGGCCGGAAAAGGATGCAACTATATAATATACGAATGAGCATTTAATAGCTTACATTTCACCACCATGTACATGTATACACATCAGGCTGACATAAGAAGGAATGGGGACTTATATATCATTTTGCAAGGTTGTCAGTACTAAATACATTCATATGCACATGCATGAAATAAAGTAGCTTTAATTGAATATAAGACTGGAAGGTAATTTTTCTGATCAAACTCAATGATTCCATTCTGTTTCAATTTTCATTTCTCTTAAAAACACGTCCACCGTCGGTCCAGTAAAAGTCATCTCTATTATTCGTTGAAGGAAAAGATACCACCCCTTTTCGTATAAAGTCAATAGCTATCAATCATTCTCTCCCCCCCCCCAAAAAAAAAAAAAATGAACATTGGATATATCCTTTGTCAAATTAACTCACATTTTCCCCCCGAGATAATGAAATTATAATTTCTTTGGTATTGATTGTAATGAGTTTCCCTTGTGATATTGGGCGTACTTGGAGGATTGCGGAAATATCTGCTACAGAACTAAATATAGTCTTGATCAAACTAAAGTTTATTTTCCTCACTCTATATTCCTACCTCTTCTCCATATTCAGGGCTCGTTTGTGGTTTAATACGGTAACATGTATATTGTCGAAGGTCACGCATGTTATCCCAGAATATTGCTATTGTTTGTCAAATATGGTTTCTCATTCTTTGAGTTCATTCTCTTTGTCCGTAAATGCATGTACATTATTTTCATGATATGGGATCTGATCGGCTGGGGCCTGGACTGGATAGCGACTTCTAATGGCTGTATGAGTTTATTAGTAGGGGATGTGACAGTGTCCTTTAGTTAATCACTTTATTTGTTAAGCTAGACTTGTAATAATATTCCGTTTTTGTATATTACCAGTTAAAAGCAAACTGCTGACAATTTTCATTTAGTACTGTTCTAGAATCTCTATCGAATGTTCACTGTGTTCTAAAAAGAATGCTTTTACAATCGATATAATACACTTTAAAATTCAAGGTCAAATTTGAGATGTTAATATGACGCACATATTCTCAAATTAAATTCTGATTGGACCAATATTGATAAACTTTTTCGAAACTGTCAAAATGTTTAACACTGTCTAATTACTGACGTTAATTTATATTTTGTAAAGATGGGACCTTTATTGGAAATTGGCAATAGTCATTTTAAATAAACGTTGCCAGCGACATGTTTCTATCAGATTACAGACATTTAAACAACTCTTTCTGTCACATGAACCGTCAATTCAACGTTTGCAAGTCTGTACTGTATGTACTAATTATGAGGAAGGTCCTATAAGTCCTGTAAGTCAACAAGAGGCTTGACTATAGCTCTTGAACTATGGGGCAAGATTCTCATTTCTGGAACTTATTTCGGGCTCAGTACATAATTATTTTCCTATATATTCTCTGCAGTGGCTTTTCAATACCGAACTTCTCAGTGCGTCCAGTACCAAATACATCCCGTGTTAATCATAATTATGTTCCCGGTCACACTTTATTAAACATATTTTGGAGAGGCTGAATAGAAATGTTTTCGATTGCGGAAAAGAAAGCGGTTGTTAGGCGTTTCCCAATACTTACAAGAAAAACTTTATTAAATTGAAAGTATGCATTCTACATATATTTTACATGCAATAAATCTGCATTGTCACAAGCAGTTCCATTTCTTTTTAACACAATTGTCGGTATATAATGAAAATATCATAAACACTGAATGAAGCGTCTTTGCAAGGATATTTTAAAATCTTCATAAAATCAAATAAATAGTCAAGTAGTTGAAAGCATAAAAGCGGAAGGATTCTTTGATACGAAAAGTTTCTTTGATAGTTCACTTACTTCTTCAAGGATGTTGCATGTCTCATTCGAATTTGGTTGCTACCTTTTAATTCAGTAAATTTCAATATTTATGTAAAAAGTCTAAACTGTTTTCCAAAAAGCACTTTCTTTGCGACTGATATCAATCTCTTGACTTTGAAAACAAATATCATTGTTTTGGAGAACGCTGGATTCGCAACTACAGTGTCATCTTCTTTGATAGCAGCAACTTCTTCCTGTCATTCAACTAAACATACAAGCCACTTTTCTAACTAAGAAAGCGGCGTTCTCTTTGAAGAAAGCCAAATCTTTGTGAAGAAAGAATGATTTTATCTCATGCAAAACAGAGAATGTAATTTATCTCATGCAAAACAGAGAATGTAATTTATCTCATGCAAAACAGAGAATGTAATTTATCTCGTCACGTGCAAGATCTGGGCCTTCAGAATTTTTGGAGAAACCATTGAACTCCACAAGAGCATGGATCGTCACAGATAATATGATCGGATATTAAGAAGTTGGACAGAATCATAGTAGTATAACACTTTTCTTCCCTTGGCTGTACTCTCAGTGTCATTATACAAACTGCAACTGACAGCAATTGAATTTCTGAAACCAGGAGATTAAAGTAATCTTACTGAATATGGTGCCTAAAAACACTGAAACCAAGCGGCTAAAATCATGCAGACTCCAGAAGGGCACAAAACGCAAGTAATAAATACAGAATCGTTATCTGTTTAGAGCCCATATTTCTCAATAGACAAATCGGTTCATTTAATTTGTCATTGATTAACTTATCTATAATTACAACTTTTGAATCTTTTTGTTTATATTAATATTTTTCATGTGGCTGTTGTGAATAAAGAAACAGTGAATTATCCTGGACATAATGTATGGCTATATCAATTTATAGTAAAAAAAAAAAAGAGATTGCGCATTTGCACCTCTTTAATAGGTCCAAACAAGCCAGCGAACTTTAAAAAATAAGACAAGATATCCACAATTTTGAAATATTATTTCAATTGGAATTTTAATCATTTAATGTTTCTTAAATTCAACGTTTTATTTATCTATTGTTTGCCTCTGTTTTGTACTTTTGCCTTTGACACAGACTGGGTGAAGTTCGAATATATATATATATTCTTGTTTACTCCTGTCCTTTCTCCCTGTCCTTCCTTACTTGTTTTCTTTATCATGAGTGGCAAAGTGATCTAAAGCGATCGCCTTTATGGATCACATAAACACCTCACCTCTATCCGCGTGAGGCTGAGTATCAGTTCGACCAAAGTGTTTATGTTAGAAAGAAGCTTCCTGTGATTCGTTGGTTCAAGCCAAGTCATTAAGGGGTTCTGCCTACACCAAATAATCTGGTCGTCATTTATAGCCTATCATGAGAGCAAAATGATTTGAAATCCCACAAACCAAACTATATACATAATTAATCACATGCATATAATGTACGCGGTATCAATGATATAACTACGAGATGAATTAATTTAATGTTTCATTAAAAGAAAACGAGGCTTGCCGAACTACCTTTTAATGAAAAATGTATGCATCTCGTGGTGTATCAAAGATACAGCGCACATACTATATATATTATATTTATGTCAGATACAAATACACTTACTTGCACTTTCAATGCAGTTAAATTTACTACAAGCAGCTGAGCGTTGACGGAATGGATGAAATCTGCATAGTCCTGTCCTGTGTGTCCGTTCCAAAATGTAGTTCTTATCTTTGCGAATAATCGTAATTGCCTTTTCAAATTGACAAGTTGCTTCTTTTAGTTTTTGAACTTGTTTTTTTTTTTTTTTGTTCTTCTCATTCCTATTGATTAAATAAATATAAAACACACTTAAGATTTAAACATGAAAGATGGTTAAGTGAAGCATGGTTAACAATATGTACTCGAACACTGAACGCGCTGTCTTTCACAAAGCGGCTAGCATATTTACAGGAGTCAGAAATATAAACTAAGCTCAACGAATAGCAGCCAAGGGGCAATTAAAACAGTTAAATGTATTTAGGGTTCATCTAAGTTATTATTATGATTTAATTAACATTGCCACCAACCATACAATTGTTTCTATCTTCCATTTCTAATGTTTCCCTTTCTTATGCTTCGTGTGACTATATTTTTCCATCATGCATCGGTCAAGAGACATGGTCGCATGATACAGACGCTCGTTTTGTAACGGACTTTTGCTGTATATTTAGAGAGAGAGAGAGAGAGAGAGAGAGAGAGAGAGAGAGAGAGAGATGGTGGTGCTGGAGAGACTTACGATGAAGGCCATTAAAGGCTGCTTACCATTCATTGCACACGCTTATGTTTCCTTATTGGTCCACTAGTCTGGAGCCATACCAACCCATACAATGATAAGGAACGGTTGAGGGAGCATAGAGTGTCGTTAGGACATTTTAATACAAAATAATATGAAGATACCAAACAGAGGTAAGAGAAAAACAGTATTAGTCTGCACGGGACCAATATATAGATACCTGAGTATGTTACTTCCTCTATTCTTAAAAGAAAACACTTTTTTTTCAAGTAATGTGTGCTGTTTCAATGATCACACTTTTAGCCGCTTTTTCCGGGGGTAGGAGTGGTGATAGAGTAGTTTTTATTACATACAGGTGAACTCAGGAAAAATATGTTACTGGTGGATCTGTGCCAACGAATGTAGTCCCAGTTTATTTTTATATATCATCAGAGTCAGTGTGTTAACCTTCAAGCTTTAAATTGAAACTACAGATGTGAGGTGAAGAGATAAAATGTGGACAGATTATGAAATTTAAAATTGAACTATGGCATTAACTTTAACAATGAAATAGTTATAGATTATCCATACTACAAATACAAAATATTATAGATGAATGCAGATTAACAGAGCTTATCTCTTTGATTTTTATATTATTTTTTTTTGCAATAGGCAGATACAGAATTTGTTTACATAAAATGAGAGAGAATAAATAGAAACAAAAATACAATGTGACACATTCATATATATGCATGTGCGCAAACTCAATGCCTTAAATGTAAAGTTGAAAGACACATGCTGTTCTGTATATAGATTATTCATGTAATCTTTGTTTGAAACTTTCCAAATACTTTTAATGAGTCTTAAAATATTTTTGGTATTTGTTTACAAGCATAAAAGTACCATAAAGCCATTCTATTAAAAAAAAATTATGATGACGTTGGTCCATTAAGAGTCTGTTTGAAAGATTAAGTGCCTTATATTAATATCTCTGAATAGACTTTTGTTAATACGTACACGTTTTTTTTTTCTTTCTGACCAGTGTGAACATTCTGTAGTACATTAGACAGAACTTGTAGATCAGTTCTAGATAATATTCTCATCATTTGCATTTTACTAGTGATGTACAAAAATCGAACAGTACCAGCCTAAACGATGTATCAATCAAAGAAAGTTGCTACATTTTCTATTAATAAACTCACAGCCATTAGACGTTGCTACCCAAACTCAAACCAACCAGATAACATATTGACATATTCTGGAATTACGGTACATAAAAGAGACTAAATTGAAGGAAGGAGGAAATAGTAGTGAAGTGGGATACTATAGCGACAATGGGAATTAGCATTACAGACCCCCCTTGGGAACATATAGCGACAAGGGAAATTTAACATGGAGAAAAATCGTGGGACTGTTGAGCGACAAGGGAAATGAACATGGAGAAAAATCGTGGGACTGTTGAGCGACAAGGGAAATGAACATGGAGAAAAATCGTGGGACTGTTGAGCGACAAGGGAAATGAACATGGAGAAAAATCGTGGGACTGTTGAGCGACAAAGGAATTTAAACAGGGTGGGACTGTATAGCGTCAAGGGAAATTGAACATGGGATTTTTTTTTTTTTTAAACATTTTTTTTTAAAAAAGGGGTAGGCAATCGAAAGGCTATCTCTTTTCGAGAAATGTGGGTGGCCCTGAAAAGGGGCTTTGGGTTTATGTTAATGTATCCATTAACATAAGTGGCACCGTATTGGTCTTCTTCTTGTCCTTAGGCTGCGCCTCACTGTAGGACCGTAAATCAGCACTCTTTTGAGGCATCCTTGTCTTTCTACGTAGATCCTACGTATCCACAGACTGGTGTTTGTCCTGTGGACAACGGTCCACTTGGACCGGACATACATGAGCATGTCCGTCCTAAACATCATGGAAGACACAAGGGTGGATGATTCGACTGTGGTCCACATCGTGAGGCGACGAGAACAGGTGAATCAATGCAGTCAACTGCGCTTATTTATAGGTAGAGGAAGGATTGAAACCGATTGAGTTCATTCACCAATCCGAACACGCGTTACAAAATTCAGTCAGCCCGCATCCAATCCGAAGAGAGCAGTCTGTGACGTCACGTGGTCTATATAGATTCGCTAGCGCCTGTGTGCAGTCAATCTATGCGACAGTGATTCAACATGACGGAAACTCAGAAAACGATCCAATGGGGTGCACCGCCCAAGGGAACCCGGACTTACTTTCAGAAGAGGTACATTGGGATTTTGTGGATTTTCTTACCTCGCAAGAATTTGTTCCGGAACCTTCGTTACCTTCTTCATTACCGCAAGTGGAGAATTTTAGACAGAGACAGAAAGAAGAATTGGAGAAATTTATACAACGAACAAGCTTTTCTCCTACAGCAACAGCAGCAAGAAGAAGAGGTAAGAAAAAAACAAGAAGAAGAAGAAGAAGAAGTAGCAGCAAAGAAACAAGAGGGTGAAAATCAAACGGTCACGGTACTGTTGGACATTTTAGCGGAGTTAAGGAGCCTGAAACAAATGTATCAGACTTCTTTATTACGACCGAAGAGAATACGACCTTCCCGAGCTAAACACGTCAACCCTGTGACTAAGCCTGTCGTACCACCCTTAGTGATTTCAACCCAATCATCATCATCATCATCAACAGTACGCAGTCCAGAAGTAGGCCTTGGCCGTGGCAAAGGCTTAAGGCAGTTAAAGTTGATTGCTTAAACTCACCCCTCCATCAAAAAAAAGGCCCTTTTCAGGGCCACCCACATTTCTCGAAAAGAAATACAATTTCAATTGCCAATAACTAAAAAAAAAACCAACCCATTTTACCCCTATAGTACGTGTATATGAGTGCGTGAGTGTAGCTTCTTATTTTAAAATCAAAACTCAAAGACACTTACCTTATATAATTAATTTATTCTTTTATCCATTGTTACAATCCAATTCACAATTCACAACAGAACACTTTAAAAAGTTCATTGACTTCTTCTTTCTCCTTGTTTAGTCTCTCTGTTTTTTAAATTTCTTCACCGTCTTTTCCTCTTCTTTCTCCTCACTTTCTTCCCTTCTTCTTTTCTTCTCCTGTTTCTTTGCCTCTTGTAAATAGAATTGTCTTCTTTCTTCCTCTGAAGAATCCCTCTCTTCCTCTGAAGAATCCCTCTCTTCTTCTGAAGATCCCTCTTTTCTTCTGATTCCTCTTGTTTCTTTTTTGGGCAATCTGGAGACCAATGTCCTTTTTCTTGACAATAATAACAGGTATCTTTACTTTTGTCTTTTCTAGCCCCTTTTTTTCTTTTTTGACGGTCTGGACACTCTGAAGACCAATGCCCTTTCTTCTGACAGATATAGCAAGTATCTTAACTTTTATCTCGAAAGGAAGGAGAGTAGTCCGTGGGCTGGTCTGAAGAGAATTTTCTAATGACCCCTCGCAAAGCTCTGATGAAACGTTCGATTTGGCTAGTCTCTTCCATCGTTGTGCACGGTTAGAGAGTGAAATGAATAGTGAAAGGACAAGACACACACCCTTTTATATACGCTGGTCTGCCATGACTATAAATTAGTCCATGGTGTTTAAACTTGAGTCATTTGACGTGTTTCACTCAAGATGAAACGATCCTATTCATTCGAGAAGAAAGAAGAAGAAAGTAAGAGGCAGAAACGTGATCTATCGCCTCGTACCAGGGCTGAAGTCTTGGCACAAATTCATGCCAGTGATTTTGAAGAGGACATGAGTGAACCAGAATCAGAACCCTCTAAACCAAGTTCGCCACCCTTAGTCAACCCTGAAAAATACTATTCCATTCGAGAGACGGAAA
Source organism: Sinohyriopsis cumingii (assembly GCA_028554795.2). Taxonomy (NCBI): domain Eukaryota; kingdom Metazoa; phylum Mollusca; class Bivalvia; order Unionida; family Unionidae; genus Sinohyriopsis; species Sinohyriopsis cumingii. The sequence continues at coordinate 33,763,992 of CM068828.1, read as the reverse complement.
AGCGCTCCTCTAGAAAATTTAGAACCACGGCTTACAAATACACGGTGAAGTTTAAAGATTTCAAGGCTGAAGTACCGTTAGAGAAAGCAGAAGGGTTCATCACTGGGGTGTGGGATTCTTCGCTCACCGCACTCAAGCGACAATGTCAACCCAAAGAAGACGATCGCTTGAGACTTTCCATACAACACGACGGTTTGAAATCCCCTGTTTGGATCGAGTTTAGCACCCCTGCAGAATTGACCGCTTCCAAAGTCATGGACAAGATTCAACACGTGCAACAATCTAATGATCAATTTGACAACACCGATGGAAAAGCCACACTGGACATGACCCACGTCTGTCCTTCTCAAGGGACTGGACGCAAAAAGATGTTATTGGTGAACGAGCTTCGCAGCATTAAGCGTAGCCTCGTCCAAATTCACAACCCTCAAGACCAGATGTGTTTAGCCCGAGCCATCGTGGTGGGACGAACCTATGCCAACAAGAACGACACGGCAGAATGGAAAAGAACCTGGAAAACTATTCAACGATCCGACCGAGCCAAACAACGAAATGAAGCAGAACTACTGTTACAACAAGCCGGACTGTCCAAAGACACACCCTGCGGCATTCCTGAGATGCAAAAATTGCAAGATGCCCTAGCTCCACGATACACCATGAAAGTGTACCCTCAAGAAATGCGCGGGCCTCTGTTGTTTCGAGGGAAAGACTTTAAGGACGGAAAATACATTCATGTCTATTATCACGATGACCATTTCGATACCATTACCAGTTTCACCGGATTCCTAGGATACGGTTATTACTGTGAGAAATGTGACCATGGTTTTAATAATCGAGAGCAATACAAGCATTGCGGATTGAAATGCTCAGGATGTTTGGCCTCTCCACCCTGTCTGAGCGAAGGATCAGTGCCTTGTTCAACTTGTCTGCGCACGTTTGTCAGCCCCGCCTGTTACCAACAACATTTGAAGACGCAAGGTTCACAGAAGAAATGTGCTTGTCAACTGCTGAGATTGTGCCCTACCTGTGGACAAGGCATACTTACCAATAATGCCAAGGCACACGTATGTCGAGGAAAGAAAAAATGTCACATTTGTCACCACATCGTGGACTTGGAACACCAATGCTACGTGCAAAAATGCCAACCCCCACCAGAGAGAGAGGACGGTCACAAGAATAAAGGCAATTTCATCTTTTTCGATTTCGAATGCATGCAAGAGACCGGCATTCACATTCCTAATTTCTGCGTGGCTCATCAAGCGTGCGAGAAGTGCATTCAAGAACCTATCTTCAGTCATTGCCCTCACTGCAGCAAGATTCCTGGAGGGCGAGAAAAAATCTTTCGGGGACCGAACACGTTAGCCGATTTTGCCCAATGGGTCTTAGACCCCATCGACAAGACGTGGAGCCAAGAGGACATCGAACGTTACGGAGATTGTCATCGTCATGCCACGGTGATGGCTCACAATTTTTCCGGATACGATGGACAGTTTCTTTTGAGATACTATACGGAACAAGGTACCGAGCGTCCTAAAGTCACTTTGAACGGAGCCAAAATCATTTTCATGCAAGTGGGACAAGTACAGTTTAAAGATTCGATGAGCTATTTGGCCATGCCTTTGAGCCGAATGCCTAAAACGTTTGGAATGACAGAAATGGCTAAAGGGTACTTTCCACACTTTTTCAATACGGAAGCCAATCAACACGCCGTTCTACCCCATTTACCTGAGGCTCACTATTACGACCCCGACAACATGCGTACCGAACAACGAGAAGCTTTCTACGCTTGGTACCAGGCTCACGCCTCCGACCCTTTCGACTTTCAGGAAGAAATGTTAAAGTATTGTCGTTCCGACGTGGACATTTTACGACGTTGCTGTGGAAAATTTCGAGAACTGTTCATGGAACACGGAGGGGTCGATCCTTTGAAAGAAGCTTGCACCATTGCCAAAGCGTGTTCCTTAGTGTACCGGCAACGATTCATGCCTGAAAACACCGTAGCTGTCATCAGTCCTCAAACGACCCACTATGTCAAACGTCAATACTCGGTCAAAGCCCTACGCTGGTTACATTACTTGTGCGACAAGGAAGACAAGTGGATTCAGCATGCCCGCAACGGAAGGGGTGAAAAGACCATCGGAACGCATTCGGTCGATGGCTGGGACTTAGAAAACCCCAAGATCGTGTACGAGTTTAACGGTTGCTTATTTCACGGATGTCCCGTCTGTTACCCTGACCGTGGCACTAAAAATCAGTTTTTACAACGAACCACGGAAGACTTGTACCAGGTCACTTGTCAGCGGCGCCTAAAGTTAGAACAGTAAGGATACCAAGTGGTGGAAATGTGGGAACACGAGTACGATCACCGTTTGAAAACCGATCCCGAGTTTAAACGCCTCGTGGAAAGTTACCAGTTCATGGACCCGCTGAACCCGAGGGATAGTTTGTACGGAGGAAGGACCAATGCCACCTGTTTGCTGTACCAAGCCGACGAAGAGAAAGGAGAAGAAATCAAATACTTGGACGTGTGTTCGCTGTATCCCTACGTGTGCAAATATTGTCGCTTTCCTGTAGGGCACCCGCAATTGTTAACGGAACACATCGACCTGAAAAACATTCGACAATACGAAGGCTTGATCAAGTGTAATGTTTTGCCGCCCACGGACTTGTACCATCCCGTCTTACCTCACCATTGTCAAGGCAAACTGATGTTTCCATTGTGCCGTACTTGTGCCGAAACGTGCAACCAAGACCAACCTTGTCAGCACACCCAGGAAGAACGTGCCTTGACGGGAACCTGGGTCGGTGTAGAATTGTTCAAAGCTACGGACATGGGATACCAACTGTTAGAAGTGTTCGAAATTTTTCACTTTCCCAAGACACAACAATACCACAAGGGTGATCCCAGTCAGAAAGGCATTTTCGCTGACTACGTGGATGCCTTTTTGAAACTGAAACAAGAAGCCAGCGGCTATCCTTCCTGGTGTCACACTCCCGAAGACCAAATACAATTCAAAGAGAAATACTATGAACAAGAAGGCATCTCTTTAGACCACATCGAGAAAAACGAAGGCAGGCGATCGTTTGCCAAAGTGATGTTAAATTACTTGTGGGGTAAAATGGCACAACGACCGTGTTTACCCAAGACGGAATATTTGACAGAACCTTCTCGCTACTTCCAGATGATTCACGACAAAACCAAATACATGAAACACGTGGACGTCGTTCGAGAGGATTTGATCTTGGTCAATTACGAAGAAGATCTGGACTTTGTACAAGACGACCCTTTTGGAAATGTCATCATTGCGGCTTACGTGACAGCTCATGCTCGCTTAAAATTGTACGAAGCTTTAGAACTGTTAGGGGAACGCGTCCTGTACTTTGACACGGACAGTTGCATTTACATCCATCACCCGAGTCAACAGCACCTTGACATCGAAGGAGACCGTTTAGGAGCCTGGACAGACGAGCATCCCGACGACAAGTTTCTAAATTTCGTCAATGGCGATACCAAAAATTGCGGTTACGAATACCGGGACAAACAAGGAGAAGTTGACACGCAGTGCAAAGTGAAAGGATTGACTCTGAATTATCGTACCAGTCGAGTGGTCAACTTTGGGGTATTGAAAGAAGCCTTGCAATCCGGAGAAGATGAACACTTTAAAGTGACCACCTATCAACCCAACAAGATTGTACGCTTACCCACTCACCACATCGTCAGTCGACCTTTGGAAAAAGTCTATCAAATCGTGTACCAGAAGCGAGTGCGACTTCCCAATCATTTCACCTTGCCGTATGGACACGTCGGTATTGGTCTGTATATAAAAAGGAACCCTAGGCAAGATCGATAGTTCATTGTGACTACCAAGACCGAGCGAACAAGATGAATACTTTCAGAGAAACACAAAACAAGTTGTTTAGAAAGGCATAATTCAAGTGGGGAGCTTCTGAAGTGGAATGCGATTGTGAGCCTTGCGATGGGTACGATGCTGTACGTTGTCACCTAGCGATGCCGTAAAGCATCATGGGAACTTTAGTGTCACTAGCCCTATTATGGAAAGTGATGCTGTTCGTGTCAAACCTGAGGGATGCGAAAGCGATGCCGCTCGTCCTCTTGGACATTTTACTGGGTTTCGTTTTAAAGGGGAATGTTCACCTTCACGTCTACCCCCCTACGGATGTCATCCAGCCCTGAGCAAACTCCTGTTCATGTCACCCAACCCTCATCGAAACGAACCTGTGAAAGACGAATATTCGTTTCCTGTGCGTTTTTCGGAATACTGCGACTTTGAAAATCGTCTTCAATCGTTCAAAGGAAAATGGCCTAAGTATCTGGGAGGACCGACCCCCGAAGAATTAGCCAGAGCCGGATTGTTCTACTTGGGCGAAGGAGATAAAGTCAAGTGCTTCAGTTGCGGTGTGTCACTTCACCACTGGGAACCGCAAGATTCGGCCTACGTAGAACATGCTCGATGGTCACCGAATTGTCATTATTTACCCTTAGTGGGACCGAAACATTGAAGTAACTTACCATAATCTGTTCATGGATACTTTACACGAGAACATTCGTGCTTTGCCTGTGGAGTTGAGAGAACGCATTTACCGAGAGCTGGTCAAAATACAAGTCAAACGTAAAGAACACTTGCATCCGTTACGTCACCGGTGTTTGAACCACTGGTACCTGAATGCTATACAAGGACTGATTGAGTTGAAAGTGTTCTATTGGACAGACATTGATCAACGATCCCCTAGTTTTAAAAAGGATTGGTTTGCTCTGGATGATTCTATCTACTACATTGTAAACTTACTGCATCGAATTCCAGAGGAAGAGTTCACGAATTACGAACATCTTGTTCACAATGTCAACTTAGTGAAAGAGGAAACTTCTGAACGAATTGTAATGTGTAAATTAGTAATTAAACGATTTAAATTCGACACTGAAGTAAAACCATGTCTGTGCAAACGGTACATCTCTTGTGTCAGACAAAAGAGGATTTAGTATGACCTATTCATGAATACTTTGCTAGAGAACATTCGTGCCTTGCCTGTGGAGTTGAGAGAACGCATTTACCGAGAACTGATCAAAATACAAGTGAAACGCAAACTCAAAGTTATTGAACCGTTTTTAAATTATGCTCTGTTTCAAAGTATAAGAAGACTGATTATGAGTGGATATTACATCAGACACAAAGGTAAACGAGGTTATTGGCCACCACCCAAGGATTCCAAAAACAGTGTATATACTTATGGATACTTTACAAGAGAACATTTTGGGCTTGCCTGAGGAGTTGAGAGAAAGGATTTACCGAGAGCTGGTGAAAATACAAGTCAAACGTAAAGAACAATTGCATCCGTTACGTCACCAGATCTTTAACCACTGGTACCTGAATGGTATAAGAGAACTGATTCGTCAGAAATTGTTTCAGTAGTCAGACCTTGTTAGTGAGTTAGTGAATGAACGAAATGTTCATCATTTTGGTTACTTCGAGATTCACCTAGAGCAACGCATTGAGGAAGACGTGTTAAAGGATTACCAACATATGTTACGTGAAATCTGCTTAGTAGAAGAGAAAACTTCTAATCGAAGTTTGAACTGTAGGTTACAGTATTCTAGATTTCCTACTGAAGAACTAAAATGTCTGGGTAGAATGTACGTGTATTACTTCCGAAAAAAAGAGAGCATAAAAACAGGAATCCATGCCACGGCTTATGTCACAAGTGATTGAACAGATTCCGTGGAAGGAACTCAATGACCATATTCAAACCGTGGATCATTATCATCGATTATTACAAGAACTGTATCCATTCAATTGGGGTCGACAAGTGGTGTGTGTCTTAGTGACTTGTTTTCTGGGATTTCGTTTACCAGCCGATTCTTTGTGGAGTCTTTACGATCAGTACTTACCACATCCCCCATGGCCTTAAATGGTCACGAAAAACTCCTTTTGCTCAAAGCTTTGCGTTTTCATCTGGATACTTCTCGACCTCAACAGGAAAAAAAGATTCGTCAACTTTTAGCTATCCAAGACGTGTATGACGATGTGTGTGTCGCTTGTGACTTACACCCCCACTGGACAGATGTTCGTGACTGGAAAAAGAGGGGTTTTGAGGCTTGGACCCAAGAAGTGGCCCAGTATGCACAAGAGTTGTTCAAGGAAAAAAAGTTACTTTTCAATCTGTGTTAGTGACAGTGCAAAAAGAGCCCGTCACCGAGAACAACCACTCGCTTCAGGACAGGACTGTCATGGACGTTCCTGAAAGGTCATTCCGGGAGGACACTTGTGTGACAATACCTCATGTAGAGACTGTAAGAACATTACACACTGTCCCTAGGACATCTTGGTTACCCAAAACATGTTGTACCGAGACTTGTTTATATTGCACTTTGATCGTTTTGATGTGTTTTTTATTCCTGTACATCACTATTTGGGTTTTATGTATTTTTGTCTTCCGTGTTGTTCATATTTGAAACATTCAATAAACGTGTTCTGAAAAAAGTATATAAACTCTTGTCTTGTTTGTTTTTTCGTGTCACAAGTGACATTTCTCACACTATGGCTACCTCTGCTGTCTCTGCTCCCTCTTCCTCTACTGTCAAAGTCATCGACGAACACTTAGATCGTGCCAGTTGGGAGGCTTTGTATCTTCGCCATCCCTTTAACATGCTCATTGCTGGACCTAGCGGTTCAGGCAAAACCGAATTCGTCAAACGTTTGATCGAACATAAACATCATTTGATCGATCGGCCACCTCAGCGGATCGTGTGGTGTTACAAAGAGTGGCAATCGGCGTACAGCCTCTTGCGAGAAAGTCAAGGCGATTCCATCGTGTTTGTGGAAGGCATTCCTAAAGAAGACGACGGCATCGTCTCTGACTCCCGTCAAACCCATTTGGTCATTTTCGACGACATGTTAGGAGAAGACGAAGAAGAAATTAAATTGTGGTTCACGCGCAAAGGGCATCACCGTAATGCCAGTGTCGTTTACATCACTCAAAATTTGTTTCAACAAAGTAAAGCCCATCGCACCATCAGTCTCAATGCGCATTACGTGGCCTTGTTTAAAAGCCCTCGAGATAAATCGCAAGTGCAAGTCTTAGCCAAACAGTTAGGAACGCCTTGGTTTACTCAGGCGTACGACGATGCCACTCAAACACCACACGCCTATTTACTCGTCGATTTGAAACCTACGACCCCCGAGGATTTGCGATTTCGTACCCACTTGTTTCACCACTGGTGCCAAGACGGAGGGCCTGTCCTGTACACGTCTCCGTCTTCGAATTAATTTCACTCCACAAAAAAAATCTATAAAAACCTCAGACCCTATTCGTCTGTCTCACACAGTCTGAACATGACGTCCCTTCAGTCGCATCTTCCCGTCAAATTGATTCGTGCCTTGTATGGCATCAGTCGAGAAAAAAATCCACAAATACGAGCTCGTGTCTTAGAAGTTAGTCTCAAAGAAGTCTTACGATGGTTCACGGTGACGGCACGTCAAATACTCCAAGGAATCATTCAGATTCTTCATCAAACCAAACGCTTTTACGATCGAAACAAAGTCGCTTTGGCCCAACTGGCTGATCCCCGCATCGACACTCAAACCAAAAAACAAATCATTTTGAAACCTGGAGGGAGCGGTACTCTAGTACGGGTCATCATTTGCTCTCTCTTAAGATGGGATCCTAATGCCCCCAAACTTCTCCCCAAGAAAAAAGTCAAACGAAGCTCCAAGAAGAAGAAGAAGAAAAAGACCAGGTCCCCAAGGAGAACTTCTCCAGTGGCGGGACCCTCCTCTTACCAGACACCACCCCGGAAAAACAAAAGAAGCCCCCAGAAAAAGAAACAGAGAAAAAGTCCCCAGAAAAAGAAAAGCCCACAGAAGAAAACTAGTCGCAAGAGAGGCACTTCTTCTTCGGCCAGGACGCAACCTTACACTCGCAAACCACGACCTGCCACGGCGGTGACTGCGTCTCCGGCAGCCTCACGTTCATCCACTTCTCCGTTGATGACACCAAGAACTGAAGAGTACTTGGAGACGTTGATCACACCAAGAACTTCTCCGCTGATGACCCCAAAAAGAACTTCCCCAGTGGCAGGACCCTCCACTTCAGTGGCAGTGGCTGCTGCTCACAAAGTACCTTCTCCCAAAATCAAAGTCCAAGAAAGATCGGGCATGTTACAAAGTTTACTGGATTTGTCCAAGCAAGAACTGGCTCAATTTAGTCCTTTGCGAACCCCTCCAAGACGTGCCATGCCTGTCCTCAAACTGATACGACGCAAAGACAATCAGTGGCGACGCGTTCCAGTATAAAAAAGGCCTGTGACCAAGTCGGGGGTATCAGTGTTTTTTGGTGCTCCTAAAGACTCAAAGATGTCACCCTCCAGAAAATCCCAAGGAAAGAAAAGGAAAAGACTACCACCACGTTTAGTAAAACATGGGGACATGTTATCTGTCCTGTCCAAAGCTTCTCCACCTCTACGAAAAAAACTCATTCAATCGGCCTCCAAAGAGGTCATCGATACCGTGTGCGAATGTTGTTTGAAAGTCTTGAAAGGCACGATCCCTTTGTCCAAACACCAGAAACAATGCTTAGGCAAACATCGTCACGTTCTTAGCCAAATGGTTCAAAAGAAAATTCCCATTCGTCAAAAGAAGAAGAAGTTGGTCCAACGTGGAGGCATTTTACCTCTCTTGTTAGGCCCCATGCTGAAAGGAGTCTTGGGAACCATGTTGGGAGGACTGGTGGGAGCAAGATAAAAAGACCCTCGGAAGTCCCAAGATCTCAGAATTGACCCCTGACAGCCCCATGGAAGGACGAAAACTAGCTTTAGTGCCTTACAAACGATGGATGGAATACCATCGGTGGCAAGAACAACGCACCCCGCATTTACCTCCCAATCCCCATTTGAGCGAGATGTTCCATTTACAACACGAATTGCAGTCCTTGATGGATCGCCAAGATTTGTCCGAAACAGAAAAATCGCAAAAGTACGGTCAACTTTTGCAACGACTGCAACTTTTTCACCAAAAAGCTTTAGACGAAACAGCTCTACCCACTCTGAAAGATTTTAAGACCTTGATGAAAAGTCCATCACCATCATCACTACCACCACCACCACCACCACCACTACTACCATCCCCAGGGGTCACCAGAGATGGTACCCCACGAAGGCCTGAGGAAGAAGAGATGCGAGAAGTGTTTCAAACACCGTCAGCAGCTCCATTTCGAGTAAGATTGCAGCATCCTTGTTGACCCCGTCCCCCACACCCCAACGAGAAGAAATGAAAGCTTGGGTTAAAAAGATTATGTCCACTCCTCCTTCGACAGAAGTGAAAAAGAAAGAAGGGAAACCAGAAGTGAAAAAAGAAAAGAAAACCAAAGCCATTCCATTACCACATCCGCCACCACTACCTTCGACTTCTACTCCTGTAGCCCATCGGACACGTAAATCCGTTTCCAAACCACCCTTTCGTCCCACCCAAAGTAGTATCACCGAAGAGTGGGTGGCTTATTAACACACCAAAAAAAATGGAAAAAGTCTTAGCCAGCATTTACTACGATCCCTCGCCTCCTGCAGGTTACGCAGGAGTTCAAAAATTGTATCCTGCTGCCAAAACTCGACTGAAAAGTCTCCGTTTACCTCAAGTGCAACGATGGTTACAAGAACAAGCTACCTACACTTTACACAAACCGATTCGACGCAAGTTTGCCAGAAGTCGCACCCGAGTGGAAGGCATCGATCATCAATGGCAAGTCGATTTAGCCGATGTCTCTCATTTGGTCAGCTACAATCGTGGCTACATATATTTGTTTTGTGTCATCGACGTCTTTTCCAAATTTGCCTGGGTCGTGCCCTTGACTTCCAAATCGAGCAGCGAGTTAGTGCGAGCCCTGCAACGGGTGTTGAAACAAAGCGGTCGTCACCCTCTTCGATGGCAAACGGACAAAGGCACCGAATTTCTGAACCAAGCTTTCCAAAAAGAATTAAAGAAACGTGACATTCATTTTTTTACCACCGAGAATCCTGAAACCAAAGCCAGCATCGTGGAACGTTTTCAACGCACTTTGAAAGAACGCATGTGGAAATATTTTACGCATCACCACACTCTGAAGTACATCGACATCTTACCGCACCTGGTTCAAGCGTACAACCAATCTTACCATCGAAGCATCGGACGTGCCCCGCAAGAAGTGACTCCCGACAACGAAGTGCTGGTGTTTGAGCGTCTGTTTGGTACGTCCCCGACGAGGGCTGTCCCCAAGAAAAGTGGAGAGTTGGCCGTAGGAGATTGGGTGCGCATTGGCAAACCAAACGCATTTTCGACAAAGGTTATTTACCTAACTGGACGACCGAATTGTTTCGCGTCACTGGACGAGTGCATGGCCGTCATCCTACCGTCTATAAATTGGAAGACATGAATGGAGAAGTGCTCAAAGGAACGTTTTATTTGCCAGAGTTACAACGTATGACCAAACAAGAAGACGACGTGTACGAAATCGAAAGCATTCTGGAACGCAGAACCCGTAAAGTGGGCAAACGACGTGTCAAAGAAGTCAAAGTACGTTGGAAAGGATATCCACCCAGTTTTGATTCTTGGATCGACGCTTCGCAAGTCATCGACTATAAAAAGAAGTGACCATCATGCCCTTTCACACAGACGGAGCTACGTCGACCACTCCTTCACCTAGTTCTTCTGTGCAAGATTTACAAAAACAACCCTTGTGGGTGTGGTGTGGAGAACGTGTGCCTAAAACGCAAATCGTCTTTTTCTGCCAAATCTTCGTGGTGTATTGTGTCATCGGGGCAGCCATCGCCAATTTGAGTTTGCAACAAGGAGACAAACAATTGTGGACCATTTTATTGAGCAGTTGCATCGGTTACCTGCTTCCCAATCCTTCCCTGAAATTCTCCTCGAACGGGAGCCACGCGAACCTTGTGTCCAGTGTCAGTGCCAGTCACCACTCCAATAACAACAACAACCCCATTTTGAGCGGAGACACACCTCTGACGTCCAGTAACCCCTCGGACAGCCACAGAACTCTGGAATTATGAGTCACCAAAACCAATTTTACTTAAACTTACCCAGTGACAGTTCCATGGAGGTGTTTCCCAAGAACACGTTGTGCTGTTACACGGCCAAATTACCTCAAGCCATCCAGTTAGATCACGAAGCCCATTGGGAAGTGGCTTTAGTGGAAATGATTCACCCAACACAAATCCAAAACATCACTGAAACTCAAAACTTTTTTGAGGTGGAAATCATGAGCGAACAATTGCAACAAGCCATAAATGACATCGGGATTTCAGGGATGACAAGACCATCGAACAATCCACCCTTCAATATCTACACCTTGAAAATTCCGGCAGAGTTTTATTTTAGTGGCCAACATTTGGTGGACACCATTGCTTCCAGGTTCGAGTTAGCCTTTGGCAAAGCCCTGAACAAAATCAAAAAAAGTGTCACCCTGGACTACCATAAAGTGGCTCGTCGTCTCATGATCAAATTTCAAGATACTCAAACGTTGTCCCTCAGGTTCAATGGTAGTTTGTTTGAAATTTTGGGTGGACGTGCAGAAATGGTCGCAAACAATTGGAGCCCCAAGATCAACAATAATATGGATTTTTACAGAGCTTTTAAAAACCCGATAGAACTGAACCAAGCACTGAATTTGATGTTTGTGTATTCCGATGTGGTGGAGTACAACGTGGTGGGACACACCTCTGTGCCGTTACTGCGTGTCATTCTTTTCAAAGTGGATAGTACCACAACCAGTGACCAGGAAGGTGGAAACACTTACCACGTCCACCGGGAATTTGTACATCCTCACTATTTGCCTGTCAGTAAGTCTTATTTGGACACGGTCAACATTGCTATAAAAGGAGATTTGGGACAAAATATTCCATTCACCAAAGGAAAAGTCACGGTGAAACTCCATTTTCGAAAACGGTTTTCTCACGATTCGTAAGTCATGTATCCAGTGTACCGAGGGGTTGCACGACAGCGAGGACACGGTTTAGGAGATATGTTAAAATCCGCCTTTCGTTCGGTGGCTCCGGTGTTTAAACCGATGGTGACACGAGGATTGCACGCCTTGAAAGACGGGGCACTGACACAAGGCAAAGAATTTCTCCAAAATGTCATCGTCGACAAACAAAACCCTAAAGAAGCTTTCTTGAGGGCAGGCAAAAATGTTTTGCTTCAAACGGGCAAACCCCTTTTGGGCCGCCGAGAAACACCCATAAATGCCCTGCACGCTACCGAGTCAGGCATTCAGCAAGGACAAGGCAGAAAGAGACGACGAAGAAAACACCCTTTCACCAGACTTCACACGTTTAAAGCGAGAAAGACCAAGAAAAGAAGAACCGTTCGAGACTTAGACGTTTTCGATTATTGAGAAAGAGCAACAAAAAAATGATGCACCGAGAGTCTTGCGCTTGTTCCAAGTCGAAACTGGATCTGTTTGCCATGACCCCCCCCCCCTCCACCATGATGACCATGAAGAATCTCAATGGGTAGAATTTCACCCCGTCTCCTCATTGACCGATTCCGCTCCCATCGAGTTTGAAATCAAAGGACAGCCCGAAGATTACATCGATCTGAATAGCAGTTACTTGTACTTGAAAGTCAAAGTTGTAGATAAGAATGGAGGTGATATAGACAGTGAGCCAGTAGCTCCCGTCAACAATTTCATGCATTCCTTGTTTAGCGGAGTGGACTTGTACTTGAATAACAAACTGGTCAGTAGCAGCATGGATACTTACCCTTATCGTGCCTACCTGGAAAATCTCTTGACGTACGGAATAGACACCAAGGGCACTCATCTCGATGCCTGTGTGGTATGGGAAGCTGACGATGGAGACCAGTTTGAATTATTCGAAACTGATACAAAGAAAGACCACAATGAGGGATTTGTAGAACGAAGAAAGAAAATTGATGAAAGTCATAGTTTAGAACTGATTGATCGTTTGCATTTGAACATGTGGTTGCAAGAGAAATATTTGTTGAACGGCGTGGATGTCCGCCTGAGACTGAATCGGAGCAGTACCGCTTTCCATTTATTGGCTGATACTGACGATAATTACAAAACCAAAATCCAAGAAGCCAGACTCTACGTACGCCGTGTGGAAGTGTTACCTAAAGTAGGTAACGACATTAGTCAGACGTTGAGCAGAACGACCGCCAAATATCCCATACGACGCGTGGAAGTGAAAACGTTCACCATTCCTGCTGGACAGCGATCCATGATCGAAGATCATCTGTTCCAAGGACAGCTACCCAAACGTTTGATCCTTGGTATGGTCGAGAATGAAGCCTTCAACGGAGCTATCAATAAAAATCCTTTCTACTTTCGACACTTTGGCGTGTCCAAGATCGAAGTCAGTCGCGATGGCAAGACCTTGTGTACCCGACCTTTAGAACCTAACTTTGCCCAGAACAATTACTTGAGATCGTACTTGTCCTTGTACGAAGCCACCGGTCAGTTAGGAACCAACACCAGTCACGGTATTACGTACGAAGATTACGCAAAAGGCTACGCTTTGTGGGCTTTCGACTTCACTCCAGACCAAGGCAGCGACAAGGGACATTTCCACCCTATAAAATCTGGCCAGATTCGTGTGGAAATTCAGTTTGCAAAACGAGACCCTGATGTAACGGTGAACGTCATCATGTATGCAGAATTCGATAATACCATAGAAATCAACAGTTTGAGAGAAGTCATTCTAGACTATTAGAAGCCATGGAAGACTGTTATCCCTCTTTACCTAGTGGAGAAACTTTGGAGATGGAATGTGAGGAGACCATGGAAAAAGAAGAAGTGATCATGATGAAGTCAGGATGGCCAGAACAAGAAGCCCATTTAGTCTCCTGTTTTGCCAAACACTTGGTCGAAAAAATGACGGAATTGATCAAGAAAGAGTGCTATGGATGTCAAAACGATCATCCCAGTCAAATTCAACACGACAAATGCCTGATGTTGAGTCAAGAAGAAAAATTGGACGAGTATCTGGACGAAGCTTGGAGTCTCATCTCGGACGACGACGTGCTACACCAGTGGTATAAAGACTTGCGTGAACATTCTTGTCCACCATTAACCACTCAAGAGATCCATCGTATCGAAGCTCTCATGAATCAGAGTGAGGAGACGAAACGAAGAAACGGTTATTTGTCAGACATTTTCAAGCAAAAAGTCAGGATCGAATTGATGACATATTATTACCTGTGAAGAAGAAGAAAACACACAAAACAATGGATACCTGGGAACTTTATTACCTTTTGAACCACGGTTCGTATACGGCTTCTTGGAATCCTGTCGTCTGTGCTAAAGATGAACTCCCTCATCGCAAACCTCAAGACCATCTAGCTTATGTCATCAACACGGACGACAGTCATCTCCCAGGAACCCACTGGGTAGCCGTTTACTTTCCTCAAGAAGGATGTGTGGAATATTTCGATTCGTACGGATTGCCCCCTTTGGAAGACGATATCATCGACTTTATGAGAAGAAGTGCTCAAACCACCCGATTCAATAATGTGAAATTACAAGGCACAGATTCCTTGGTGTGTGGACAGTACTGTGTGTATTTTCTGCATCATCGCAGCCTGGGCTATTCCTTAGAACATTTAGTGACTCATTTTGATCCTCGCTCTTCTTCTAGAAACGATGTGAAAGTAGATCGATGGTTTTGTGACCATTATGCTTATCTTTTGTCTCAAGCTAGGAAACGTAGTGTCTATCAATGGCTAATGACTTCCAACAGTGGAAATCACAATTTCATTCACAACGTTGTCAGCCCTGTTTAAAGTAGAGTGTGAATTGAAAAAATGTTTGTGATTAGAAAAAAATGTTTGATGTTATAGTGTTGGATTATTGTTAAAAAATGTTAGAGTTGTTGGTTAGTGTTAAGTGATTTTTGAATAAAAAATGTTGTGTATTGAAAAAAACGCCTTTGTCTTTTGTTTGGCTATAAGAATGTTTGATTGATGCTCTTTGACTTCTTACTATCCCTCTCATGACACTCATTGAACGTTGCGGCTCGAAAACCGTGTGGTGATGTTTTCCTTCACGTCCGCGCTTTGACTTTAAGAACCGGGTTGTTTCCAGTCTAACCATCCATTGTCGACTCATCCTCCTACGAAGATGTGCTCCAAACTAGCTAAGCTAAACGAAGCCTACGTGAATTTGCGTCGGGTCAGACACAGTCTGATACCGAAGCCAGAAGAGATAGAGAATGTGAGAATGTTAAAAGTCACTGAAGACCTGATAGAAGAGCTCTTCAGAGAAGAAGTGAACAGGGAGAAAGAAGAATGGACAGAGAAGTACAGACTTCAGAGACAGCAGCAACAACAGCAGCAACAACAACAACAACAACAACAGCAGCAGCAGCAACCTGAACCTGACAGAGGCTTTGTCGATTGTCGTATCGACACCAAAGAGTTCTTCCTCTCTTTCCGAAGAAGCAGACCTATCGCCAGAAAGTCCATCCTCAGAGGACATCGCATTCTTAGAAACTAAAAGATTGCCATAGCAAACAAAAAAAAAACCCAGCCCTTTTCAGGGCTACCCAATACTCTAGAAAAGAAATAACCATCCATTTGCCAATGTGTGTAGGTAGAGTAGTGTGAATATAAACACTGACTCTTTTTTTTATAGTGCGAGTGTATTTGCGTATAGGATTGTGTGTTTGTAAGTGCTCACGTACGTTGGTGTGGATAGTAGATTAAGATCATGTTTTTTTGGTGTTTGAGGTGTGGGGAGAGTAGATTTGGGGGTTTGATTGCTTTGTGTATGTGAATAGTATATTGAAGTGATTAATGAAAAAAAAATTTAGAATAGGAATGGGTAGTATAAAAAAGTGAGTGAGTGTTTCTTTTAGGTCCGCGCGTTGTTTTTGGTCATGATCTAGGTAAGATCAATTTTATGTTTTTAGGGGGATGTTTTCCTTCACGTCCACACTTTTAGTATAAATTGAAACTCGTTCGACAGTCCAGCTACCCTTGTTGATTGATCAACACCAGAATGAACACCAGACTAGCGAAACTGTTGGAACTTCATGTGCATCTGGAATATGCCAGGCGCCTGTTGAACGAACTGGCCGCGGAAGCCATCGTGGAAGAGGGAAGGATGAAAGAGGAGGAAAGAAGAAACAAAGAAGAGGAGGAGAGAAGATACAAAGAAGAGGCGGAGAGAAGATACAAAGAAGAGGAGAGAAGAAACAAAGCAGAGGAGGAAAAGGAGAGAAGAAGAAGAAATTTCAGAATCCCAGAGACAGAAAATTGGGATTCTGAAGCTATTTATCCTCCCTCTGCTCTCTCCCCCAAAAAAGTAAAAAGCAACTGGGGAACAAGATGTGTATGTGGCGCCAGGCCTGGAAGGTGCCACCATTAACCAGGTGTCCATGAAGTTCCAAGAACAACCAGCCCTTTTCAGGGCTACCCAATACTCTAGAAAAGAAATAACCATCCATTTGCCAATGTGTGTAGGTAGAGTAGTGTGAATATAAACACTGACTCTTTTTTTCATAGTGTGAGTGTATGTGTTAGTGTGTTTGTGTTTGTGTTTGTAACTGCTCACGTAAGTTTGTGTGAATAGTAGATTATGGGTTGGTTTATTGTTTCTTAGCGTATGTGGAGAGTATAGTTTGAGTTTTATTATATGAAATGAGAAAGTAGGGGATGTTTTCCTTCACGTCCGCGCGTTGCTTGGTCATGATCTAGGTAAGATCAATTTTATGTTTTAGGGGGATGTTTTCCATCACGTCCGCGCTTTTACTATAAGAACTCACAAGGTTTGATGTTCGAACCATTCTACGGAATAATAAAAACGAAGATGGTGGTTGCAAGTGATTTGTTCAACAACTTGGTAGATATATACAGTTGGATAATGGATGGTATCTATGTAGTGGAGAGACTAGAAAAAGAATGGAAGATAGCAGAGTATCTGGACTACGCTAAATGCCTAAACGTAGCAAAAGAAGTGATAGCAGAATTGATAGAAGAGGAGGAAAAGAGATTGAGAGGTATGATAAATCCCACCTATGTCAGAGTGGGAAGCCTAAAGGAAGCACTTGACAATGCAAGCAAAGTCAGGTGCTTTCTTGAAAATATGTCACATGGGACAGAGTGCTCTTTTGTGGAGAGAGGTCAGGACAGACTGAGAAAAGGAGAGGAGTTGATGAGAAAGGTGATGGAGGTAGAGGTAAAGAAGATTAAAGAGAGATGGAATAAAGAAAGAAAAGAAGAAGAAAATAGAAAGAGAAAAGAAAGCTTTGAGAAGCTGAACAATAACTGGATACGAATACAGGAGAAATTCCGAGCCATGGGTCACCAGGACTGGATGCCTGAATCAGAAATAAAGAAGAAGACAGGAATAATGGCAAAAGTTAGAAGATGGCTACAGAAGTGGAGGAAATAAAAGAAGAAGATAATGATGAAACCAAAGGCCCTTTTCAGGGCCACCCACATTTCTCGAAAAGAGATAGCCTTTCGATTGCCTACCCCTTTTTTTTTTTAAAAATTTAAAAATTTAAAAAAAAAAAAATCCCATGTTCAATTTCCCTTGACGCTATACAGTCCCACCCTGTTTAAATTCCTTTGTCGCTCAACAGTCCCACGATTTTTCTCCATGTTCATTTCCCTTGTCGCTCAACAGTCCCACGATTTTTCTCCATGTTCATTTCCCTTGTCGCTCAACAGTCCCACGATTTTTCTCCATGTTCATTTCCCTTGTCGCTCAACAGTCCCACGATTTTTCTCCATGTTAATTTCCCTTGTCGCTATATGTTCCCACGATTTTTCTCCATGTTAAATTTCCCTTGTCGCTATATGTTCCCAAGGGGGTCTGTAATGCTAATTCCCATTGTCGCTATAGTATCCCACTTCACTACTGGAAATATATCTGAAAAACGCTAGCAATATTTTAAGAAGACTTGGGTGATTTTCTATAATATTCCTATAACCATATTAAACCACAAAACGGCACTGAATATGAATCTGCATGGAGACGTAATAGGATTGTAGAATGTTGAATTTAAAGTTTAGTGTGATCACAAGCGTATTTAATTCTATCAGAGATACCATCACTGACCCTGCTGTGCCCCTACAATCAAAAAGGGAAATTCGATAAAATCAATGCCGATAAAATAATAATCCTATTATCAAGAGAAAATGGGAGCAATTTGACACAAGATGAAATTTCCAGTTTCAATGTGCTGAGAAAGAAAAGACAGACTTCAAATAATTGCCAGCTTTCTATTTTTATAGCAAAAAGTATGAGATCATTTTTGAGCATCACCAAGGCAACGGAAAGAAAAATAACAAAATAAACTCTTAGTATACCAAAGACGGACGTGTTTTGTTTTCAGACAACTGAAAATGCGAACAGAGTAAATGTCACATTGAAAAATGTATATGCAACTTTGTATATAACCACAGCAAATGTCCATACGTATGATCATAAAATTTGTCTTGTTTTATTAATTTTAAACTTTAAGCTGTCTACTTTTTCCATTTATGGGAATATATGTTTTTAAAATTGACAATCTTGACAATAATCTATAGAAGTGATGTATTTATTCGGTGCCAAACTGGTATTCAAATTATATTTGAATTCTTATTCCTCCGTATTTTCGGGTTTTCAACCAAAAGTGATATAATCATACATACCTGTAACTGCTTTAATTGTATATTGTTATATTCTATACTATGGGTCTTTATCATATACCATGATATTTCCAATTATCCCTCAGTTTATTAGTCTTTTCCTAATCCTTCCCTTATTTTTTCTTCACATTTTTCCTTATCTAAATACCAGAGCTAGTTGAGATGTTCATGAGTCAAATAAAACGAGTGCAATGTCTGTATTATATTATTAAGCAAACACATCTATGAAAGCATGAATATGAAACAAATTAATCGTCAACATATTCCAATGCAAGTTTGATCATCAAACATTATATATTTTGTTTCATATTAATTAAATGCATTGATTATACTTAAGCAGCGCTGGATGGGAGGGGGCAGGCAGTTGCGCGGGGTGTTAATTTATAACACATCCTTACTTATCCAGTCCTTTTGATAAAAAGGGTTTTAAAAAGTAGAATAACTTAAATTTCAACACACCAAGTACATTTCACTGCAGATTTATCGTTATATCCGACGTATGTTGGTAACGGGAAAATATATATATATATATATATATATATATATATATATATATATATATATATATATATATATATATATATATATATATATATATATATATATATATATATATATATATATATATATATATATGTGTGTGTGTGTGTGTGTGTGTGTGTGTGTCTATCTATCTACCTATCAATGACTATGTATGTAGTGTTAGGTTGAATGTTTTGCTTCAGTTTTACGGTGTGAAAGAAATGTTACCATCTACGTTAGTTTCTGCTTTGCAATATGATTTTGAATAGCATTTACGTTTTATGCATTTTAAAATGTCTTCTGGGTTTCTTATCTTATTGATTAACTGATTATATATTAATTAACAAGGTTTCCAGTAGATGGGAGACGGGTGGAGTGTCGTCATCACTGACCACACGCTAGCTGCCTAGTACCGTACTGCACTGCAACATCTAGCAAAGGATGTATGAGTATCTGGATTTCCTTTTCACATAAAAATTATATTGCAAAGTAAATTTTTGTTTTACAATAGTATTTTGATTAGTCGGGAGCTAAATTACTTGTTCTTAGACAGGCTATTGTCTACGTTGACCCTAGTTATGGGTACTTTAACATGGCCACTCACTACTTGTGAACTGAATACTGAAGAACCAGTTGTGACAAATAAATTGTATTTCAAATATTATATTAACGAGTTTTTGCATTGAAATGTGCAACATATCAAACATAGGAGCTGTTGACGGTACGCCACGATTCATTTGTAATTTTGCTTATATATGGAATCCGCTTGAGAAATGCATAAAACAGATCTGCCGTCGTATGTTTGCTCTGCTTACTAGGGTAGACCCTGTAATGCCAGTGCATTATATGATGGAAAGTTTGGGTCTACAATGTTCACAGTGGGAATCACATTTTACACATTAATTTCAAGAATTGTCCTTATCTTAAAAATCTCAATTGTCCGTTAATTTATTAGTAATGAATAAAGAGCTCGGGTAGAAATTTCGTTAAGTAATCTTAAGCATGCTTTTTCAGACTCAACAATTGTTTAAACATCAGTGTAATAAAAGTTGATAATCTGATCTATTTGGTCATAGAAAGTCTATATAAACGCCCATGAAACCAGACATCCAAATAATATGATGCATATGTATATTTTGACATTAATCAATACTACTGAATACTACACACACAAAACAATGTTACTGATAAATGACGATGAAATGAGTTTAATTCTATATCTTTGTTCTTGATAGTCACGGAATCATCTTTCTGTTCAAACTTCTTCTCGCTTACCTTTGTTTTCAGTGAATATTTCCAACTATTTCTTCCACTTGTGTTTTCAAATTTAATTTCTTGTTTTATTTTCTGATATATCGTATATTCAGTTATATCGTGTGCTTTTGTCTGAATTACTCACTCCATATCCAGGGCCTTAGAGAGCGATCACGGGCCCTGGGGTAAGAAAAACCCGGGTCTCTCCTAGTTCTTCTTCAAAGTTATTTTTTTCTTATATAAAATTTAAAAATGTTGTTGGTCCCGGGCCCCGTTATTGGCCCAGGCCCCAGGGATATATCCCTGGTTGCCACCTCCTCCTTCTTGTTCGGCTATCAATGGAAAAACGACTTTGATATAAATTGGTTGCTGAATCTAATTTGCGTATTGTATCTCTCGTAATGAAGTCAGTTAATACGTATTGAAATTGAAAAGTAGAAAGTGTCAATGAGCAGGGGAAAGCGGCCTTAATCGGACGTGTGAGAAATAAATCAAGGTCATATGTGCTGTATAAATGTAAATCTCATACGTGGAGAACTAGCTTCAGGACTTGATTCCGCTTATACATTGAGTGCCGTTACTTAGCTGGCTTTACCATCGCTTGGCATGTCCCCAGTTAGGAGATGTTTTAAATGCGAAGTTCGTGTACGAATTACATGCTTTACAGAACATTTTGATAACGAACGGAGCGTACAACAGTTCTTTTTTTTTTTGGGGGGGGGGGGGCTAATCCACTTAAAGGTATCTAACTATATGCTACGGCCGAATACCTAGAAACCTAAAATTTTAAGCCGTCTACCTTCGACTTACAGGGCGGGTATATATAGTCGATTGCTCTGTGTTAACAAATATCGCTATAGACGCTTGGATATGCTGAGGAAAGCAATTTAATTAATATGTTTTTCAAAAATGTAATGTTGATATATATATATATATATATATATATATATATATATATAAATATATATATATATATATATATATATATATATATATATATATATATATATATATATATATATATATATATATATATATATATATATATATGTGTGTGTGTGTGTGTGTGTGTGCGTGTGTGCGTGTGTTTAAACAAAATTATTATATAATATACTTGTTGGACACAGATGTGTATGTGCCGACATAAAGATGACAGTTAACCTAGGATCTTGTTTTTATCAAAGCTGATTTATATTTATTGAACTGATTTTAAATAAATTCTTCTAAACTTGAATAACATTTTAAGGTAGATATAATGGTTAGTTGGATGAGAAAGAATAAAAATAGTTTGTCAAATACAAGGTTTTTTCAAGAATTATCGCAGCCAAAGTAAATTGATGAATAATTACACGATGTAACACAACTTTTGTTCCTGGGTAGCAAGTGTTATTTTGTAATTTCCTATGCCTAAAAACTATAGAAAATGGCTATTATTTACCACAAACTTTGCTTTTGTGACCAGGACAATGATATTTTGCAATATACTTATTTCCAATGAGAAAACGTGGAAATTCGTGTCTGTTTGTTCACATCAAGTCAGAAAAAAAGCAACATATGAATCACAATTTTCATGTATTTATACTAAAGTAAAACAAAAATGACCACAAAAGATCTAGAAGTGAGTAGGTTTTGGAGATTTACGATTATAATGTAAATCACTTTTACAAATTAGCCCCTAGATGTAGTCTCCCATCATGTTCTCGTTATACTGTCCTTGGTAGTGGTCTTCAAAGTCCAGTATATCCTGGTGGAAGCGCTCGCCTTGCTCCTCCGAGTATGCTCCCATGTTCTCCTTGAATTTATCAAGATGAGCATTAAGGCTATGGACTTCGAGAGACATCCTGCAGCCCATCTGTGCCGTAGTTCTACACCAGAGTCTCAACCAACTCCACATAGTTTTCGACCCCGAACCATTTCGAAAAAGCTTTTTCAAGCTGCTATCTCTATAGAGTAAGCTTCTTAGGGAATTCATTGCATTCATGATCTTCTTTATCTGTGGTCGGACGAAGACACCGGCTTTGACCATTGTCTCAGACAGCTTAGGGAAGAAATCTTGGAGGTTCTTGAATGCTGCCGACTCCTTATCAACAGCTCTGACAAATTGTTTCATGAGGCCGAATTTGATGAGCAGTGGTGGTATCAGCACCTCTCGGGCGTCCACCAGTGGCTCCCACTTGACGTTTTTCCTCCCCACAGACAACTCGGTCCGCTGTGGCCAGTTTAGCCTGTGGTAGTGCACGTTTTGTCCCTGCAATCCTAAAGGCAACGATAGCAGGAAAACTTGGTAAAACCGCCTTGGAGACCCATTCGGAATGCCATCATTTTGAAGTCTCCGATGCCCCCCCCCCCCCCACGCCGTACTCATCATACTACAAGGTGTTTAGCAAGGAGGGGAAGAGACGGGTACTTGTGCCCATTATGGAGCAGCACGGCTTTGAGGCTCCAGGGTGAGCTGTCAATGGAGAGGCCCCACTCATTCTGGTTACACGTGATTCCGATTTTCTCAAGCATACTGGTCACATTAGGGCAGAAGCAAAGCCAGTCTTGACTAGTAAAGAAGCTAGAAAAGCTTGGTGACTCTTCCTCTGATCTACGACTTGCACACTTTCATCCAACCAGTTCCAATGCTTGAGCCTAGACGTCAAATACTCGGTATTGCACTTTGTGAGACCATGATCTCTGATCAAGCCGTTGAGGTCTTTTTGGTTGAGGTAGTATGGGTTTCTCTCGCCAGCTCCACCTCTGAAATTGTCATCTGGATCTACAACGTCTTCTTCGCTCTCTCGCTTGCTGTTCTCTTCTAAAGACGGCTGCTCTATCGCCGGAGAAATGGGTACGAGGAGCTCAGGGCTGTGTGGCACCGAAGCGATGGATGAAGGATGGTCCCGATACGTGATAGCAAGTGCATTCTTGCCAGTCCGATGTTTGGAAGGAAACACCATGCAGAAGTAACAGTTGCTTGAGTGGTCAGTGGGTTCTCGCCAAATTCTTGCGATAGCGAACGCCACTACAAAGGACAGTATAACAAAAATATGATGAGAGACTACATTTTGGGGCTGATTCGTGAAAGTGAATTACAATATAATTGTATGTCTCAAAAACCTACTCACTTCTAAATCATTTTTGGTAATTTTTTGTATTATTTTGGTATAAAGAAACGTTGAATCATATGTTGGATTTTTTATACTTTATGTGATCAAAAAGACACACATTTGCCCATTGGAAATAGGCAAATTTCAAAATATCACAGTCCTGGTCACAAAAGTAAAGTTTGTGGTGAATAATAGCCATTTTCTATAATTCTGAGACATAAGCAATTACGAAATAACACTTTATAACCAGGGACAAAAAATATTGTTTCACAGTGTTATACCCTCCATTTGTATCTCACACTACAGGTAGGTTACTTGAGTTTGAAGTAAGAATGTTTTGAAGTGTGCTGCTCAAGTTTGTAATGCTTAGTATTACCATCAGCTAACTGCTCCGGTGCTCTAGTGGTAAGAGCGTCCGTCTCAGATGCAGGAGATAGCGGGTTCGGATCCAGTCCGAGTCATATCAAATACGTATAAACATGCTACTAAGAAATGTCTCGCTTGACGCTCAGCATTAAGAGGTTAGTGTTAGAAATGGTCGGCCTGGTGTCAGGATAATGTGACTGGGTAGGTAATGGTGATATATGTCTGCGGCACGAAGCCTCAGTGCTAAACATTACCATAAACTGCCACACTGCAGACATCGTAGCAATATGACTGAAATATTCTTAAAACTACGTATTAATTCAAACCACACACACACACACACACACACACACACACACACACACACTGAGCACTAAGTTTGTCTGAATTCGATCGGGACTCTCAAACTGACAAGGATAACAGTGATCGGCAATAACATTGCCGTTTTTCAAGGCCGAGGTTCAAATCGGTCTGTCCATAGAAATGGGTTGGTAGTGTACGTTATTTATTGACTATTATTGACTCACTGTACCAAAATAAATTATCATAATGTTTCCAAAAAGTCGTGGATAAGAAATCACGTATTGCTCACATATACTGTATACAGTGAATACAAAATTAATTACCCGATCCGACCGCCACCCCAACTCCCTGGCGGGCCGCCAGTGGCCGAGTAGTCTAAAGCGCTCACAGTTACGGATCACTGCCATCTCACCTTTGTCTGCGCGGGTTCGAGTCTCAGGCTCTTCTAGTGTGCCGTGGTTCTTTCCGCGGTTTTCTTGGGTTCTTCCTCCACCATTTATAACTGGTCGTTCATTGGGTTTATTGTCTTTTGCATAACATTATATGCAAATTAAGACGTTGATGTTCGGGTGCAATTTACTGGTACCGTATTCAGTCATTCATCGGTATAATAATGATTTCTCGAGAAATGAAACAAAGAAAATAGTGATAGAGCGATTTAAAAACTGTGTCGAATAGAGGGACGTGTCATTATGAGTTTATTGTGTACTTTCATTTCAGGGTTTAATTTGAATGGCATTTAAAGCGTTGAAATCAGCATGAATCGTTTTAAAGTCTGGAAGCAAGTAGTGTGTTACCTTTTCTCTGACATGGGGAAAATGTTATAAGGCAAGAGTGCGACGTATTGATGTCCGTTATTTATCATCCAGTTTAAACACGCTGCATTTCTTAGAGTAATTATTGACACTAATATTGACCCATATTAAGTCTTTTGTATACTTATTTTATCTTTGTGACGTATGTGATTTAAGGTTCTAAATGTGACTGTGGTAATGCATTTGTACCTTTAGGCTTTTGATATCTATTTTGACAATAGGTGTAGAATTATTCGTTTTTAATCCTTAAATTTTCATAGAATCAATGTTCTTTCGACAACCTACCGCTTCTGACGTTATAATGGAGTTATATGTTCCAGTGAGTGGTTACGGCCGTGCACAAACCTGTGCCTGCTACAACTTTAGTGAGGGTAACAATTTTAGACGCAGCTGTTCGCACACTGTGCAATATAAACAGTAAAATTTGGGTTGTCAGGTATAAAGCTTTGAGAAATCAGTACAAATAGAAACCTCCACAACTTACATTTGAAACTGTTCCTAACAATCACCGTGAGAGGAGGTTTCCAATACGTAACAAACGTTCAAATCTCGGTTTGCAGCGAAAGCTAAATTATGACCAAAGAAAATAGTAACCCGGTAACCAGTTGTGTGTGTCATGGCCGATAATGACAAAATATAAAAATTGTAACGCTTTCACACACACACGCACACACAGAGAGAGAGAGAGAGAGAGAGAGAGAGAGAGAGAGAGAGAGAACTAAAATCCATCAAAGTAAAGAGTGCATGTTTTATACAACAGTGCCATATTCCTATCATATAATATATATATAAAACTTGTAACGCTTTTACATACACACAGACACACACTGAGAGAGAGAGAGAGAGAGTAAAGAGGGTATGTTTTATACAACAGTGCCACATTCCTATCATATAAGTAACTCATGTTCTCATTATAAGTTTATCGTGTTGATAAAAATTACCATTTTCATGGCAGATGTGCAAAGTTTCTAATATTGCCCCCGATGTCAATTCATGTCAGATATTAGGCCGATAAATCAGCCCTTCACCCGTTACGATCTTGATGTTGGGGTTAGCTAACCCCAACATCAAGATCGTAACGGGTGAAGGGCTGATTTATCGGCCTAGTCAGATATCAGTACAGAAGTACGCATACAAATATAAGTAATGAACGGAACCTGAAATTCACGATTCATTGACTAACAATTAAACTAATGAACCAGTCGTGTGTCTTGAACTTATTAAAGTGACATATATTTGTGTATCGACAGGCTTGCAATGAATACCTACTCTGTCGGCATCTACTCTGATAATATTTTAGACGAAACCCCTACTCATCCATAAATAAGAATATAAAAAAAATCAAGACCTATCATACAGGCATGTGTTCTTAGCTAAAATACTTTCACATTTTGTGAGATCACTAACGCTGGTCGAGTAATATTGTATATACATCACAGGTTTTGTCCCTTTCTTTCTGTTTGTCGTTTCGTTCCCTCTATTTACCATTGTTCTCCTCTGGGGTTTCGCGCTTGTGTCGCATGTTTGCATGATTTTACCTACCGATAATCTTTGTCATAAAATGAAAAATACATCTTTGGGGATGAAAAGGAAATATTTAGTTTCCTCTATTATGGTATCCGACGGATCGGGGCTGGTTTTGGTGAGAATGTACTGCTGGACCTTACTTTAGATGTGAGTCTTATTGACGATTCAACAACGTTTTCTTTAATTTATTGACGTTTTAAAAGGTGGTCATTTCAAGGGTCATTACCATTACATGTCTAATGTAGCCGGCAAAACCATGAGAATTAGAACACATCCCTACACTTGGATATATTGCATTAGATACATTGCTTTGAGTGGTCACCACCATTGTCCAACGAGGATGAGAGTCCATCGCGCTGTATTTTGCAATTACAGGGCTATTATGACTGAAAATCTTTGCGTTGTTGCTATAAATCATGGTATAGATACCATCGCTGTGGGATATCTGAGTGTGCTATTATCTAGGCTAATAATTAGCTGAGCAACAGAAACAATAAATCTTGAATACAGCACTTTTTATTATTTCTTTAGTGACAGAAGTATACACATTTCAATTGGTATGTTCTATGTTTGCTTTAAAAGTTATTGGAGTTTTGGTACTTCTGTTGCCCTTACAAAATGCTGTAAGTTCCACAAACACTATAACACTTGACTTACGTTTTGATTTTTGGTTAAGGTTGCTGTGTCTAACCGTTGGCAATTTCATGTTTTAAAAGTGTATAAAAGTTATATGCTTATAAGACTCTCCAATATTTAAAATTTACATTTAAAATTCTAGTAAATTAAATTTACCATTTTTTTTTTTTACCTTTTAAACAGAATCTTCAAACATAAAATTTCCTTGTATTAGATAGCAATGCTTTGTCTTAACTGCTTTTGAAAAATTCCTATAGTTAGAGAAAATATGGAAATTTTAGTTTTGGGGTCTTAAAAACATCTGTGAACGAACATTACACAATAACACACAATGTTCTAGCTCCTGATTAGTCACTAAAAGAAATAATCGGATTTGGTGAGTGAACTTTTAATATGCGTAAAATTCCAATTGTCGGCTGGACAGAACTAGGATAACAATTGTTACTTGCGAATCAGCAACCACTAATTTAGCCCCTATCTATTTTTAAAGTATATTTCCTCCTTATTCTGATAGTGATTTATATCTTAGATTTAAGTTTTCTTAAGAATGACTGAATGAAAATAACATATTCTTTAGAACATAGAGATTAGTGATTTATTCCCATGTGTGCCTTATGGCCAAAGCGTACAATTTGTAATGTGAAATATGAGCCATTGCAGTGAATAAGTCCATGTCAGAGGATAGTTCTAAGTATCATGCATTTAGTTTTAGATGAATTGATACACGGTTTGTTTTCTTTACAGCATGAAATAATAAATGCGTTCTATTGATTTCAGCTTGAAAAACTCCTACAGAAAGTTTAATGTAGAATGGGAGCATCATTGAGAACAGAGATGTTGATTGATCTTGTTTATGTATGACGAGAGGTTTAAGTCACATTTGGTTGATTATTATTTAAAATCTTTAACCATTGATAAGACACTGACTTTATTTATTTCAAATTTTAATTTAAGTTACTCACTGGTCATTTTGACGGTGATAAAATCAGATTACTTAATATAAAACGTATGTCAGTCTTTCTTCTTACATCAGCAGCAAATGTTCGACTTTCCTTTCATTTACCATTTATGTGGAATAGCCATTTAAATAATGTACATTAGTATTTAAATAGCATTTCATTTGTAACCTGATAGGCCGATGTCGCTGACAGAGTTTGATCAGGACTGTTAGCGCTAAATTCCAATAAAGGTCCTATATAAAGAACGTCAACTAATGTCACTGATCAGATCAAAACTTTTAATGCACGTAACAGTGTATGGGGATTAAATCATACATAACACCAACATCCAGGAACGAGTACATGTACGTGTATCAATTTGATAATTTGTTTTAATTCGCTACTGTAGGGAGGAGGTTGTTATTGCAAGAATTAGAATTGGTCATACTTATATAACCATATCCCACAAGATAAAAGAAGACCCTCCATAGTGCGTTTCTTTAAATGAACCATTTACTCTTAAGCACTTCATGCTAGAATGTTTCGTTCTTCAGCCTACGCGAGATCGGTACTACAATGTGCATGACATCAAGGGACATTTTGATACAATAAACGTATTTTAAATTTCCTGAAAAAAGTAAACATTTATTTTAAGATAAAACCTGTATGCGTTCACCTTGATTATCTTTATGTAATGTATATACCGTCCTTCATACGCAATACTCTTCCATCTAAATCTTCATTAACACGCAATATTTACATTCCCTACTGATCGGGAAGTTTTATTTATTGCCCTTGCCATCGTATTGATTTAGCTTTTAACTGTTTTATATTTTTATCGCTGGTCGATAAGAAACCTTTTTATTACTTTTAAATGACCCTACATATAACCTTTTGAAAGGAGTTAAATAGCCTAACTGTGCTGATGTGCCGTAAAAACACAGCCAATCAACCAGTCAATCCGATTAAAAAAAACATGAACTAAAAATGAACTAAATAAGTAACAAATTTAGATATAGAAAAAATATTTGACACTTCTAAACTAAAATATAATACACTAAAATCATCATTCGGGCTATTTTAGTGCCGGTTATACCTTAATTTGGTGGTGTAAAATTCTTTTATTAAACTAAATTAGTTATTGAGTTTCTTTTGGTGTTAGGTTTATTTCCTGTAAGAAAATGTGCAACTTTTGCCCATATAAGTGTGGTTTGAAATACCATTTCCTTTAGATGCTTGAAAGCCTTTCTTCATTGAAGTTGCATAACAATCTTCCAGATTTGTAATTTTAATTAATTAATTGGATTTTCACTGAAATGGATACCAGAAGAATTTCAGTGACATGTCATGACGACTGAGAAAATACCAGACATTTTAGTAGTTAATAGAATGAAAATGGATATCAGATTAGCGACCATACGTTTATTGGTGGATTTTACCTGTTTGAAACTATACTGTTTGTCAGGCTAGAACAAATTCACTTACATAATGACGTCATTTTAATTTCAATTTGAAGCGACTTCTAACTTCCCAGACTAATACACGTACGGACTGCAAGAAAGTCGTGTACTCCATGAAGACAAATGATGAAAAAAAGAGAGAAAAAATGGAGATACACAGTGAGAAATGTACAAAAGATAAACGAGGACGTACCTATAGAGAAAATAAACAGTCAGATAAACAGACAGACAAACAGGCATTTCTACCAAAAATATTCAGTTGAAGTTGCAGAAGAAAGCATCGAACTCCTTTAGATCTCATTCCATACAGATGGTCACAACATTCTCATGATCCCTAACATAGGTGCCGAAAACTTGTCTATACAGGAATAACGCATTACGTATGCATCAATCAATGCAAATATATGCAGGTATTTCACTTCCTCTATTCTTGACGTAAACGCTTTGATCAGATAGGTGTGCCACTTAAACGAGTGAAACAATGTTTTATTTGCTGTCAATTGGATGGCTTATTTGCATGTAGATCAGAGTTCTTCGTCTGGGATAAAGTTTTGCACTGTACTCACCAGTGCAGAGATATACAAGTACTACAACTATTGATCAAATAATAAACAAGTGATGTTTTTAAATGTATCTGCAAACCTGTAGTGGTGGGTTCTAGGAACGCTATACAATCCTGGTATGTCCATGTTGACAAAAGTTATCGCTATCTTCACATAACCTTTCATCATCTATGTATTTTTTTTTTTTTTTGATGGCATAAACCTAATCGGCACCTTAATCAAATTTCAAACATTTCATTTTGGTTTAATTATTCGGTGTTTTAATTAAATTATAAACTTTTAAAATTTTGGGTAGAAAATAGGTATGTGTCGAAATGTGTTTCATAGATGCACATTTGTTACGTTCGCTTGAGAAAAGCATATACCAGGTCTGCAGTGTACAAAAGATATGAGGCTTCTATTGTACCTAACATTTGGAGCTAATAGGAGAGACCCAGTACTGACGGCGTATGTTGTATTCAATATTTCAAGCTAATAGGGTAGACTTTAACTGCCGATGCATTAACACAAGTTTCTGTATTATCTTCGCAACTACACACACACACACACACACACACACACGTATATATATATATATATATATATATATATATATATATATATATATATATATATATATATATATACACACACACACACATACATACATATATATCGTTGTGCATAATCCAAACAAGTGACATGTACTCGGGAAAGTCTGTACCAAATTATATCTGTTTGGAGTTTATAGTCAGAAAGCCATCATTTAATTCGCCTTCGTTTTGTTTCCCATTACTCGCAGGTAATACTTGCACTATTTCGTCGACTTCGCAATTATTCCATGTTTTTCTTCGTGGCAAAATCGAAAGTCACTGACACGTTTTTGCCTGTTTTCATGTTTCATGTGTTATTATCTCTGTCAAAGTTTGCCAGAGACAAAATTTGGTTACACTGTACTAAGTCTTATGAAGTCACATTTAATAAATCTTCCATTCCACGTGTAGGCCTTATAATTCAGGCTCTTACACCGTATTAAGAAATAAACTATTTAACTTAGGTTACTGATTTCAGATCTATTGCATTATGTATCTCTTATACACAGTCTCTGGTAATTAATATAGAAACTAACAAAATGAAAGAGTCATTTGCAAAAACCTTAATTGGAAGGAGGAGAAATGAAATAAGGTTATATGATATGATAAAATGTGAATTGCTTGTACGGACAGATACTTTAAAAATGTGATTTCGTTCAATTACAGAAGTGTCCTTGCTTAGCTGATGTTACCATAGGTCACAACATACCTTTCTAAAGCGACCAGTTTTGAGCCAAGGTCCAAATTCATAGATACATTTAATCGAAAATTCGATATGTGAGCAATAAAGTACTGTGGGTTAGTTCAATGGGGTATGTCGTTATCAGTTTAACGCAATAAAAAATTGCTGGCTTCTAACGAGTTTAGATACCAAAAGACAAGAATCCCGCTCCTTTAGATGGTATGTATGAGATACGTATAATACTAATTTGGTTTCTTAGCAATGGGTCCTTTTTATGTTATTACAGCCGGAGCCCATGTTATTCCAGCCAGAACCAAGTTCATGTGAATACAGCTAGATCCTGTTTTACATTATTCCACCAAAAAGGGCATTTCCAAATATTAGCACCAGAGTACAGTTAATCCCGTTATGCAGCACCGCATTAGAAATTTACCATTCTAACCCTTCTCATTTCGATTACTTACCGATCGCAGTATATTTTGACCGTACTACCTGTAAACAAAGTGACACGTCAGAACCTAGAAAAGCATATAAAACTTAATGTTAAATGATACTATTTGAAAAGTCGGATATTATATAGGAAAAATTATTTAATTGATGCTGTTTTACACTAGCACGCACACTTTTCCAATGAAGTTGTTGTTCACAGTGGCGTCACTCGGGTTGGTGTCACCCAGTGCGGTAGCTCATGGTGTCACCCCCATGGTCCTCCTTCCGTGACAGACCATACAGAATCCTTAGTAATGTCATTTTGGTGTCACCCCCTCTGATGGTGTCACCAGGTGCAGTCCGCACCCCCCGCATCCCCCTAGCGACGCCACTGCTGTGCCTGCTAGTCATGTATTTAACTATGATTGGTTATCCGCTTATGAAATCCGATTAGACCGAGCAGTGTGTGCTCTGTAAAATTTGCAATTTTTCATTTTGGTGTCACCCCTCTGAGATGGTGTCACCCGGTGCGGTCCGCACCTCCCGTACCCACCTAGCGACGCCACTGGTTGTTCATGTGGGATTAACGCTATTTTCCAGCACATTGATAGGCTAAATGTGGAGACCAGTGTAATTGGTAGAAGAAGAACGTGGGAAAGGTTCTAGAAGAAACGCTGACCCACGTGAAGCTACTGTCAAGCTTTCTCACACACCCAAGCAGACAGAGATCGATATTCGAACGAACGCGGACAGAGGTGCTATGGCGAGCGCGAGCGCTTTTAGTGACTGGGCCACAACTGTAGTACAAGTACATTTGTCCGCCTGACAGATTTCTAAATATACAAGGCTGAGAGAAAGTAATAACTTGAGTGAAAAACTTAGCTTTCACATGTACTAACTTTATTGCTAACAACTTTTACAAGCTTATATTTCTGCTTTGTTTTGGGTTGGGGGGGTGTTTTGTTTTTGTTGTTGTTGTTTTTTTTTTTTGTTTTTTTTTTGTTCTTTTTGGTCGCAAACCAAAAAACACGAAGAAAAAAACACATTTATCATGAAATATGACCATTTGTCATGTGTTAGTATCAGGTCTCAAACCTGTGACGGCAGAAGTGCACACTGGGCGTGCTAATGTCAATACAATACTAAATACAAAGTAAGAAATGGATAGCGTATACAACGGTTTTGACTAATAAAACAGAAGCCGTACATGGCAAAGGTTCAACGTTCCCGGGGACAGCGTTCTTTAGTGGTTGCCCTACTGAGTCTCCTTGAAGTAAGTTTCTTTAGTGGGTGTCTACTTTGTCACAGAGGACAGCTTTTCTGTCACTTGACAACCTCAATCCTTCAGTAGCCATCCACAATCTAAATATACGTTCTGTAAAGAATTGTCCCCGCTATACTAACAAGAGATGAAATAGTATGAAAGATGCAGCTCCTAGACAAAAGAGCTCTAGCAGATACACCCCATTCGTCTTGCGCCCCTTGTATCGCCACTGCGTCAAATCATTTATGGTAGCTCTGCAGGGGAGAATGTAGATACCATTATTAACTATAATGTGCAGATCAATTCATCATTTACGATCTGTTTTTATTCCAAACAATAGAGTATAAATTACTTAGCTTTGTCAAGTCTGACGTGTTGTTAATAGTGGATCATTGGAACTACAAGAATTTCGGATTATAAAAATGTATGATTGCGCTGTGTTTATACATCAGTCCTTACTATTTCACATGCACACACAAACACAAACATATGAACATAGCGGTAACTCAGATCTGGATAATGGATAGGTCGATATGTTTTTAGTGTGAACGAGTGTGAAGACCTCACAGGTTACACTCTCTCATTCTATTTATAATTTTTGTATAAGTGAGAACCTTTATAAGCTAATATTAATTTAATAAATGTATCATTTGATGATAACACAAATTTAACGTTTTTATTAACGTACAAGTCAATAGCCATTTTCTATTTTTGTCTATCTTAAAATGGCAGAGTGTACTTTTCGCTATTTAAATACATGTCCACTCACACCCAGATGTAGTAATTTTGTTCAAATATCTGTTTGTGACAACACATTGCGTTCCAGATAGCGATGCAAAAAAAATGTCATTCCATGTAGATGAAAGACGTGTGCTGATGTTAACGTTATCTACATTGCGAGATTTTTTAAGGGACGGACTTTGCCCCGTCCCTTATCATTCACAGCGGTGATAGGAAACTCTGAAGAGATACCTTAAGTATCGCCAATCATGTTAAACAAAAATGTAATGATCAATTGTATAAGATCAAAAGTCAACTATCAGGATGCTACGTCAGACGCAGTGAGCGAATAGACAAATGCCCTTCAACGGCTTCCTTCCAGTCTTTTGCAATGGTGACAATATTTGATGGTGGATCATATTCATTTGTACAAAGATGAATATTTTTGATGATAAAATGCTGACTGTCATTTAGAACAACATTTAAAAATGATTAAACTTAATGGCAGTTCCTATTTGACTTTTACTTCAACTGAATTATAATGTGAGATGGACAACCACGCCATCTGACGTGGCTATCTGGATTGTTGTTTGGAGAACACGATTGTATGAGATGCTCTAAATTTACTCTCTATTCTCTGCAGTATATATATATATATATATATATATATATATATATATATATATATATATATATATATATATAGAGAGAGAGAGAGAGAGAGAGAGAGAGAGAGAGAGAGAGAGAGAGATAGATCCTTATATTCAAAATTCATGCCACTAAAACAGTTAAGACTGTCTACTAGTGAATACCCTATCAATCAGCAAAATAGAGCGAACGAACAAAGACGAGTGAAAGGCTGTCACCTTGCCTTATTTCACTATTGTATGCAAATATATCAGAAAAGCTTTTATTTGTGAACATATACGAATAAATATTAGAATGCGTATTTCTAATTGCATTCAGCAATTTCAGACCTTCGTTAGAACCAGTTTGTTTCTTCCAAGCGGTGCCCGTAATATTGTTCAATGTCTTTCCAAAATCGACAAAGAACCAGAACACTTTCTCTTTTTTTGTTTTAGATTTAACTCCTTAACCTTTGAAATTTCTAACAGTATTTGATATTACGAATTTTTATGCAATCGATTTGCCTGTGTTTGTTTTTGCTTTCTGACTAATATCAATTTCGATCCGTGAAATCATCTTGCTAATTAGTACGCCTGGTAATTTTGCATTCTGTGCCAAACCATTTACATTACATCTTCCAAATTTCACTAGTTATTTTCTATAGAACTTAACGTTTCTCCTCTGATACTTCAAATACCCAAGGGATCATATCCAGATTCTGTCACACATCTTCCGGTGGTCCCCCTGTGGGTCCGGGGTTGAAGAATTGGTCAGGAGTGTCCTCACTACGTGTCGAAAGAGGCGACTAAGTAGAGGCAACCAGTTTACCGTGGGTTGCATCCCGTGTTTGGGGAGGAAAAGATCCTGGTAGTTGAGCAGAGGCTTTCCGATGCAATACACTGCTTTGACATCTACGTCTTCTAGCTTTGGCAGCTTTGAGAGACATAGATACAGAAGAAATTGCTCCATGTTCACAGGATGGTTCCAAACATATAACCAAAAAATGTAACACCATACTTACTCCAGAAAATAAACAACATAGAATGCCACCGTGAAAGGTCAACCTAGCTACATAATCTCCAATTTAAACTTATAATAAAGAATAAGAACAGGATCATACAATGAAACTTTTGCGGATTTAAAACCATCTACAATGATATTCTTCTGCCTCTAAATAAACATGATCCTTCAGTAATATACATGCAGGAAACATTCCGAAAAGATACGGACAGTACCACACATAAAGTCTACTCCTTTTTTAACACCTACTTTAAAAATGTTGACAGGGCCTCAGGAGGCGTTTCTGTTGTTGTTAACAATAAAGTCCCTCACAACGTCATTCCTTTAAACACAAATTTGCAAGCCACAGCAGTAAGTGTCACTCTACATCGAGTGATCACCTTTTGTTATATACCACCAAACAGCAGCATAGTACCAAACGAATTAGAGAATCTTCTTCAACACCTGATCGCGTCATTTGTTTTACCATTTGATGTCGTTCAAATTACATACGTGACAGAGGCCACAAAGTGGATTACTTCAGTTCTAGACATGATTTGTGTCTATAGAACACTACATTTATGATGAACTTGCACCCATTAACGGGCACATACACGTGTTAAATTCACATCCAACAACTCAGAAAGTTATAACCAACTGTTCTCACTATTGGAGCTTATGGAGGCCTTAAACAAGGCCCATGATACATCAGCTGGGCCTGACGAAATACAACATTTTGTGGATTACTGGTAATTTACAAAAAGTTTGGAAAGAAGTACAGATCCTGCCAACTGTTGGTCTATTCCACTGACGAGTTGTGTGTGCAAAACAATGGAACGAATGTTCAATTCCTGGCTTGTATGGTACTTGGAGACTAATAATTTAATATATCCTTTTCAAAGTGGCTTTCGTTATGCGTGTAGCACCAAAGACCATCTGGTTAGAATGGACACATTACTCAGAGACGCTTTTATTATTAAGAAACTCTTGGTAGCGGTTTTCTTTGATTTAAAAAAGTCCTATGACACGACATGGAAGTACGGGATACTGAATGACCTGCACGATCTGGGTCTAATAGGCCGTCTGCCCTCTTTTATATCAAACTTTCTCCCAAACAGGGAATTCAAGTTACGAGTTGGTTGTACCCTCGCAGATATGTATTAACAATAGATGAGTGTGTCCCCGGGCAGTATTAAATCTGTAAGGCTTTTTAGCATCAAAATCTCCTAATGTTTAGCTCCTGGTTTGGATTGTTCTCTATACGTTAACGATTTCTTAATATGTTATCGATCAAAGCCCATGCATACAATTGAAAGTCAACTACAACAAAATATAAACAAGATTTAAAATTGGGCGAATGCCAAGAGTTTTAAATTTTCAAAATTAAGAACAGTATGCATGCATTTCCGTCAGTTACGAAGACAACATGACAAACCTAAGCTCACGCTGGACGGAACACCTATACCAGTTATTGAGGAAACAAAATGTCTAGGTATTATCTTGGACAAGAAAATGACCTTCAGTTCACACGTAAAGAACTTGAAAGCTAAATGCTTGAAATCTCTAGATTTACTTACAATAGTAGCACACACTGAATGGAGTGCTGATAGAAGGGTCGTCCTCAATTTATATTCTGTTCTTGGTCTGTTCTTACACCTGTTCTCTTCATTCTGTACACTCAGTCACTCTCAAGTGTCATAGACCATCATCCAGTGTCTCACCAATTGTACGCTGATGACACCCAAATATACAAATCTAGCCACCCAACTGAAGTTGATGCTACCATCCAAGGTGTAGAGAGGTGCATTTCTGATATGAAATCATGGATGACATGTAATAAGCTGCAGATGAATGATGATAAATTTGAGGCCATTCTGATCACAACACAAAGACTTTCTCATTCACATCCTTTACCTCATACAATAAATATCAACAACACCAACATTAAATTCATACAATAAGTACGAAACCTAGGTGTTACTCTGGACACTACTCTAACATTGCACCAACATGTCATGAACATATGCAAGGCTGCATATCTTGAGCTGAGACGCATCAGCTCAATTCGCAAATATTTTTCAGTTGATGCCACTAAAACACTTGTGTGTTCATTAGTACTTTCAAGACTGGACTATTGTAACTCAATTCTGTCTGGTTCATCTCAATATCTGCTCAAGAAACTTCAAAAAGTTCAAAACACAGCTGCTCGGATCATACTTAGAGTACTACGATCAGAGCACACATCCCCGCTTCTCTGTACCCTACACTGGCTATCCATTCGATCCAGAATCAAACACGAAATTTGTTCTCTGTGCTACGTTACACTGTCGGACTCTAGTCCACTATACCTATCCGACCTCACCCATGTGTACACACCAGCAAGATACTTACGCTCCTCTTCTGACAATCGTATGCTCATTATTCCCGCTCTTTCGGCTGTATTTCAACTCGAATACATAACCTTATGCGAAAATAAACCTAACGACATACCTTCCTTTGGCATTAGAATATAACTCAGCCTTGACTGTATCAAATTTGATCTTTCTAAAATTCAGAAAACATGCAGTTGCGAAACACCTCCAAATAAACATCTGATTTTAAAATACCGTATACTGATTTTATACCTAGTATCAAATATTATTTACGTCCGAAATGACAGGCATCGTGGAATGATGCAGTGAATAACAAACTTCATGTAATCAAGCCAACCTTAAGAGAATGGACTCCTTCTTAGAAAACCATCCGTAGGGAGAAAGTAGTTATTGCAAGAATTAGAATTGGTCCTACTTATATAACCCACTCCTACATGTTAAAAGGCGAAGACCCACCAGAGTGCGTTTCTTGAAATGAACCATTCACTATTACGTACTTTATGATAAAGTCTTTTGACCTTTAACCTATGTGCGATCAGTATTACAATGTGCATGACATGATTGAACTTTCTGATGCAACAAACGTCTTTTGTATTATAGAATAGGTGAACGAAGCAAACATTTATTCTAAGCTATCTCTTTTATGCCGTCACCTTGAACATTTTTATATAATGCATATGTAGTCCTTTATATTCAATACCTTTTCGTCTAAATCTTCATTAACATACACCATTTGCATTCCCCGTTAAATCTTCATTAACATACACGATTTGCATTCCCCGTTAAATCTTCATTAACATACACCATTTGCATTCCCCATTAAATCTTCATTAACATACACCATTTACATTCCCCGTTAAATATTCATTAACATACACCATTTACATTCCCCGTTAAATATTCATTAACATACACCATTTACATTCCCCGTTGACCAAGAAGGTCTACATGTTACACTTTCCATCTTATCGTTTTATGTTTAATTGTTTGATTTTTTATCGCTAGTCGATACGAAACGTTTTATTGTTTTTAATTGATGCTACATATAACCTATTATTTGGCGCTAAGTAGCCTAACAGCGCTGGTGGACCTTAAAAACTACAATCAATCAATCTTCCGGTTGCTAGAAACATCACATAGTAACTCCTTTATTCAATGTTCAATCCATCTACATTTGCTTGCTCACTATTACTTCTCAAAATTTCGTTTTCTTTTTATTCCAACTTATAAATAGTTTTGGCAGCTACAACAAAATATTCGTTTTGATTATTTCTTGCAGTAAAGTAAACGTTTGATTGGAGAATGTGTGTCAAAAAAATAACGGTTTTGCTTCAGAAACTTTGGCATTAGAGCTTTACCTAAAGCCTACAAACGAAGGAAGCATCTGCATATGATGTTCCACTTTGCCATGGTCCGTTTAGGATGATTAGATTTGTAAATACAAAGCATTAAATTAATCTATTGAGAAATATATTAGTTCTTTTTCCACACTTTCTTTTCGACGGCGAGGAATAACTATTCCCTCTATGGACAACTTAGAATTTAAATCTAATTGTCGTCAAATTGAAGAACGTTAAGAATACCGTGATTTGAATCCAAAGAATTCCGAGCGTTCGATATGGGTGCATTCCAGACTCCCATTAAATCAGACAACTGTATACCTGGCCATATAAAATCATTATCTAGGAGTCAGTAACTTTCATACATAATAAGCACCGATTACTGCATCCTGTGGTATACTAAATAAGGTATCAGATAATCTAATACCAAAACATGTTCACATGAATTCAGTATTTTGGAGACAAAACTGGGTGTTTCAGATAATGCAAGGATATAATAACACCTAACTTTCGTCTCAAATTGGTTTCCTCTTCGTATATATGTGGTTAAATGAAATAATTAATTATAATTCGTTGGAATCACCAATTTTGACCAGGGGAAACCATCAAATTCGAAAGTATGAATTAAAACATAGTCTGCACAAAACAAGTTGTTTTAAAACTCAGAAAAATTCAAAATAGAAAATTCATTTAACTATTTCCATTAGTGACATCAACATCACATGTCAGATTCATACTACAAGTCCATTCTGGTGAGAAAAGTCATGTACAAAATTCACCGCATGACTTAATATGATGACCAGACTGTATTATGGTCCATATGTGGCACTACAAAGTTTACTGGTTTCCTTCGTAGTAAAGTTCAGTAAATCGCCTGGGTGAACTTTTCAACTCTTTATTCAAAAAAGCAAATCCCATCTCGCTTGATACCAGGCCGAAAGACCGGATAAATATTATTGACATAAAGGCTTGTAAATAAATCCCGGCATACTAACATGATCACAGAATATGTCAAAATCGTGATTAATAGGATCGATTATTATACGCACAATTGCCTGGCAATGATAATCACCTTAAAGCATGTGAATGTATTGTCACTGGGTACACAACGTATGGAGATATAACTTTACTTACCCCATTCTTATCAATATCGTCGTCACTTCATTATTTCACGAGCTTACAGCGACGTTTGTTCATATAACACCCATATATATATATATATATATATATATATATATATATATATATATATATATATATATATATATATATATATATATATATATACATGTATGTATGTATGTATGTATGTATGTATGTAATTTGCAGTTTTTGTTAGGTTTTCTAAAATTTTATATGCTATAGATAACTATATCTTCGACATGACTTCCTCCATAGGCAAGTTCATTTTCTACCTGATCTGAATCACTGATTTTTCTTTGATTTCTGTAAACAACATTCTTGTTAGTACAGCAATGTGGTGATTCTCATCTTGTTAAGAAATGTATCTTGAAGGGTTATGAGTTGGTGCCTGATACTTATCGACAAAGGTTATGAATTATATGAAATAAAAAAGGGACAAGCCATTTCGAATTTGCAAGAGGAAAAAAGAGCAATTTTTTGATTGGTGGTGCTTAGCCAAGAAAGTTGGTCTAAATTACGAAAATCTGAATCAATTCATAGTTGAAGAGATCAGGAACTGCGTACATGTTAAGACTTACCTTGGTGAGTTATAGGTAGAAACTTTAGAAAATGCTGTTGGAAGAGCTCACGAGCATTCATTAGCTAATTTACATTATTTTGTCACTAAGTCTACCAATCAGCAGTCTTTTATTAAAAAGCTATTTCAGTCTAATACGAATATTTCCAAATCTAAATATGACAACCTTTAGCAATCGAGTTTCTCAAACAATTGATGGGAAACTCATGTGGTGAGATGCACATCTTTTCCTATGTGCAACTATTGCGAGATGAAATGACTCGCTATTTCTGATTGCTACAGAATTACAAAATAAGCATCAAAATCAATACAGACCTATTGCAAATCTTTTTCTTTCTTTCTAGTAGGTCAAGGTCATGGTCATGTACTAAAGTAATATATTTGTTGCGACAAAACAAACCCCAGTCTGATTATATCATGAAGAATTAAGAATCGTTCATGTCAAATGGTTCTTTATCACTTAATAGTGATTCTGTCGATCCTATCCCTATTACAATTTTAAGGGAGACAGGTACTTTGCTTATTTTCTGAGAAGTCTTCTTCTAATGAGAATGTTCTTATTCAAGGGGTAGAGACCGACTTTCCTGTGTAAATTATTCGTTAGTCTTAGTCACAGGACCCGTGGCGGTAGAAACAGTGTGGTCTTTACCGATCTAGGATGTCAATTCATTGATAGGAAAGGCCTTAGCTGGAGATAAGGTTCTGATTAATCCACTGGTAACTGCCAAGCCTTGTTTGGATCTGAACATCAATCCTATTGAAGAAGAAATTTCTGATTTATGTGCAAATACTAGTGCTATGGCAAAGAAAGCTCTTGAGACTGGTTTTGATCAGGTCAGTATTCCTTTAACTGACACGTGTTTTGGTATGACTTTTGAGGAGGTCACTTTTGCTCCTCGTTTGAATCGGTCGAAGAGTGTTGATCACAGTGAACCTCTCTAAACTATCCATTCTTCTTATCAGTGTCACAAACGACAATCGTTTGTCCTCAAACAGGAAAAAGATCATGAGAGCTATTAACTGTACTGAAGCTTCAGAAGTACCTGTTTGTCAATTTATTAAAAAACGGGATCCTTTTCAGAATATGGTGACCACATGGGGTAACTGTTGGTGGCGTGTGGTCAATGAGCTCTTCTAGCTGGTCATTTAGGGATCAATAAGACTGACGACAAGATCTTGAATTGCTAATATTGTTCAAAAAGTAAAAGTGATATTTGTAAATAGTGCAGATTGTGTCACACTTGTCAAATGGTAGGAAAGTCCAATCAAAAGATATATAATGCTCATCCGCAATATATTCCTGCATGTGACGAACCATTTAACAAAATAATGGTAGCCTGTATCGGACCCTTACTTAAGACCGTCAGGCAACCAATACTTGTTGGCCATAATGTGTGCGTCCACCAAGATTTCCAGCGCAATTCCTTTGAAAAATATTAAAACTAAAGCCATAGTAAAAGCTTTTATAAAGTATTTTGTACTCAATTTGACCATCGAAATCTGTTCAACCTGATCTGGAACTTTCTAACAAGTAATGCAGGTATTAATAATCCACCAACTGAAATCTTTTGCCTATCACCCTGAAAGCCAAACGTTTTAGAAAGATTTCAGGCTTGCCAAGATATGATTCACTCGTACTGTTTTGCTATCGGAAAAGATTGGGACAAAGATGTTCATTTATTGTTGTTTGCTGTTAGGGAATCAGTTAAAGAATCTTAAAAATGTAATCCCTTTAAACTAGGTTTTGAATACACTTTCCGAGGACTATTGAAGTTAGTAAAGGAGAAACTTTTTTCAAATGAAGATACAGAAATTAACCTTCTCTATTATGTTTCTAATTTTAAATGAAAATTATTAAAGGTTTGAGAAGTTGCATGAACTAATCTGCACGCAACTCAGTCATAAATGAAATTAAGATATGACAAAATTTCAACGGATATAATTTTTCAGTCTGGTGATATAGTTCTTGCTCTCTTGCCCGCACCAAACAATCTTATTCAGGCTAAGTAATATCGTCCTTACACAGTTAAAAGAAAGTGAGTTATTTAAATGATAGCATTAATACTCCTGGAAGGCAAAATAAAAAACAATTTTGGAATATAAATGTGTTAAAGGAGTATGTTGAGAGAGATAACCAAGTGTTTGTTTTTGCATATATTAAACAAAATAATACCCCTCCCTTTCTATATAGTATTATACGTTGGATTGTTAGTATGTGTCAATGAAAATTACTTTGATCCTACTCCCTCTGCCTGTGTATGTGTGATGGATATGTTTGTGCATGAAAAATACTCGTTTTCCTCTAACCTTTTTATTGGCAGAGATAAAACGAGAATTGAGTGAATGATAATTACCACACCTTACATTTAACTCATGTACGAAAATTATTGTTCTTGCAGTTACAGACACTCCGATTTTAAAATATCCTAACACTGAAACGAATAACGACGTATCATGCTTTGCAGTTTATAAATAAAACTGACAAGTATCACACTCACAATAAAATCGATAGCTTGTAGTGTAGACAAAATTCAACATCGCACCTTAAACAACTTAAAAAGTTAACGTAACGTTTCTGGAGATTTGATTTGACTAGCAGTCGATATCGTGTGTGATTATATTTTAACCATAGACCCGTCGTTGTTTCTTGTCCTTTCAATCAATTAACCTATATTTTTATCTCAAGGATTTGATTGTTCTTTGCGTATCCCTTTTTATGCGTATATGTGTGCATGCAAACAAAACTTACTCCTTCCCTTTGCATGCTTATATGTATGAAAACAAAACTTATCCCTTCCATTTGTATGCGTGTAAATAGACCGCTCCGGTGGCCTAGTGGTTAGAGCGTCCGCCTCTGATGCGGGAGGTCGCGGGTTCGATCCCCGGCCAAGTCATACCAAAGACTTGCAAAAGTGGTACTAACAGCTGCCTCGCTTGGCACTCAGCATTAAGAGGTTAGTGTTATGACTGGTCAGCCTGGTCTCAGAATAATGTGACTGGGTAGGACATCATGCTACATGTCTGCGTCATGATGACCCAGTGCTAGACATCATTATAAATTACCACACTGAAGACATCGTAGCGATATGACTGAAAAATTGTTAAAGGTACGATAAAAATCAAAATCACACACACACGTATGCGTATATGCATGTATGAAAATAAAATGTACCTCTTCCCTTTGTAAGTGTATAAAATTAATTGTATGTTGTATTGTATGCTTGTGCGAGAAAAATATAGACTGCCATCTCCATTTGTGTATGTTTGGTAATGTGTATGTGTAGATAAAATCAAACTACTTCCCTTTGTGTAGAATAGTTTGCCTGATAGAAGGTATAACCTTGTGAGCTGCCCTTTCTTTTTGTTATGTGATTGTTTGCTGGATAATACGTTTATGTGTCCGGGCTCATCCCTTACCTTGATACGTGTGATGGCATGTTAAATTGTAAGTCTGTGAGTCGGTTTATCTTGCTTATGCAAGTGATAATTTATTTGTTTTCCTTTACGTCTAAACACCTCAATTTGATTAAGTCAATCGGGTCTAAAAATTTCATTCATCATTTTCAAATTAATGTTGCTCGCAATAAATCCGTCGTGTTCAATTTATTTTTCTCTCTTTCAATAGCTTATCATAATTTTAAATTGCCCTTATCATATATAATATCATCTTAGCACACCGTCTCTAAGGTAAATGTTTGTTTCGTATATTTTCCGTAACATCAAAACATTATTAACATTGAACCGTCTGACTTACTTTTTTTGTCGCCAAGCCGATTGGAAATTAATTGAAAATTGTTCCCTTTTTCAAGTTTCAAAGCTTTTAGTACGAATTATTATTATTATTATTATTATTATTATTATTATAGCAACATGAGATTTTAAACTGGCGAACAATTGTCAAAACAACGTCTTTCTGCGACAAGACTTCTCGTTCCTAATGAATTATATATATGTATTATGCCTGCTAAATCAAGAGTTTTTCAATACCCGAGTAAAGTTTTCTTGGAACGTTGAAACAAAAAGACATTAACGACATTTGAATTAACCAATCAAA
This sequence comes from Sinohyriopsis cumingii, assembly GCA_028554795.2. Lineage (NCBI taxonomy): Eukaryota > Metazoa > Mollusca > Bivalvia > Unionida > Unionidae > Sinohyriopsis > Sinohyriopsis cumingii. Next base: position 33,719,075 of record CM068828.1, on the reverse strand, counting down.
GTTTCTCTTCCAAATGTAGTCATTAGTCTGTCAACAAAAAGGACATTTTCGGTGATATATAAGCACTTGTTTCATGCTGTTGCTGATGACGTATTTTTGTTCGTACATATTCATTAAAACGTTGAGAGCTCGGCGTAGGCAGCCAGGTCGAAAACAAAAGTGTAACAGAGTTTCGCCTTTGGTTTGCGAAGATGAGATATTATATTTGTTTTAGCGTGGAAAAAGTCAATGTCAATCTGAGAACAATTACCGCACGATTAACATTTGCAAGCTTTTCTTTGACCCTTAAATTCTTGTACTTTTCTTGTACTCAAGGTCGGTACATATTGTAAACACATGCACTTTCAAATCCCATGCCTTCTACCAAAGAATTTCCCTAACACTTTGTCAGAATTTTGAATTCATTTGTGTGGAATAGTTTTCTGCAAGAAAACAATATCCAAGCTTCAATTAAATCTTTTTTTAAATAAACAATTAACGGTTCATAAACTCTTAAAATTTATGAATGTAATTTGGAAATCAAAATTCTGTCTAAACTATTATCTGGAAGTTATTATCTGTTGAAATGGAAGTTTGAATAGCGAATATATTTTTATTTGAGTGTTTATTTGACAGTATCCCAATTGAACAAATACGTTTAGGATGCATAGGGAAAAAGAATCCGTAATCAAGTAGCATGTGCAATTGCAACGTTAGAGTACCACTAACATCATAACATTGCACTCGTTTACCCAGCTAAAAAGGGCCTAATCATGTATGACTGATAGATACCCTTTGGCAAATTAGGAAAAAGAGCGAAAGTGAAAAAAGAAGGTTAAATAATTTTAGGTTAATTTAAGGAGCGATCTTAACTATTAAACAAAGGAAAAAGTTGAAAGCAGTAAACTTTCAAAACAAAATGCCAATTTCTTAAAGAATATTGGAAGTAAAGAATATTGGAACTACAAAACAAATTTCCTCTAAAATAATGCATGTTATATGGTCAGATTTAAAGCTTATAAAATTGCCAAAGTGTTTTCAACTGAGTCAAAGACTTGTAGGGTTAGATATTTAAGGGTGGCAATTAGTGGCATGATGTGAGGCAAATATCAAAAGAGAACTGTTTGGATAAAAGTGAAAGTTTTCACAAGTTTGAAAACAGGTGCTGAATTCATTTTAAAATTAATAAAAAGAAAGAAGGCAAAGTGATCAAGACTCTATCCACTTTGTATCACATGGTCAAGAGTAGATTGCAGAATCTTCTGTGAAAAACATGGAAAACATTGGTAAAATAATTGTAAAACTCGAATCTTCTCACTTAACAGCTATTGTATGTAAATAGTATCCAGAACCACCAACAAACAGAAAAGAATTTGAAACTTGCACTAAAAGTTATAGGACACAAGTTGTACCAACATAGAATTGTCCTTCTCCTATGTTTGATAAATGCATATAATAAACTGAATGGGCATAAAATCAAATCAACGTAACATATCATGATATCGTAATACCGGCAAATGAATGGCTCAGATAACATGCAGATGGAAATATAGTGGCAATGTGATGTCAACTTCAGTAGATATGTACAAAGATAAATCTGTATTACATACATACATACATACATACATACATGCATGCATGCATGCATACATAAATACATACATGCATACATACATACATGCATGTATGCATGCACACATGCATCCATCCATCCATACATACAGACATACATACGTACGTACATACATATGATGAATAACTTTAAAAAGGTTACCAATTTATAAATCTTTCTCCGACTTTGTAAGGGTTGACAGCCAGATTTATTATGCAATCAATATATTCTTGAACTTCTTGTTAATTTAGTTATCAGTCTTGCAACTTTAGGTTGGGGATTTTTAAAATCTTTTGCACTGCTTTGCTGGACAGCACCGTCATTTTTGAAAATTGGTCTAATTAAGGTTATGTATATTTTTATAAGTATCCAGATAATTTGATCACCTAAGCGTCTTCAAAGAAATTTCAGAAATATGTAGAATGAGGTCATCGGAAGACTAATGCCAAAGTGTTTCTGGTTTTTGACAAATGTGATCGGTGCACTATCATATGCTAATGGCAATAAGGTTGCTTGCAGTAAATTTTATTTATGTACCTCAGATGATATTGGTGATGAATTTGACTCTTGTTGAAGGTTTTGCTGTAATAAGAAAATAATATACAAGTAAACAGTAGCTCATAAATGTTAATACATAAAGATTTAGTGAGCTCCTAACTAGCATTCTAATATAGATAATGTAAATTTATACAAGTTTTATCTACATTATTCCGGTGTTGCCATGTAACTCAAGTTGGTTATGCATATTGTTTGCTCCTCTCATTTTTCCATGTTCTTATAGCTATTCAAAATATTGATCAGAATGTATGGTACTTCTCCCTTTTTCTTGTCTACCTTTCTTTATATGCTTCTATATGCATACATTGCATTTATTCTAAACTCATATATCTTTTGTTAGATATGAACTGGCAAGAACGTTATGTTCTTTGCTGTTTTTCTATTTGTATCAAGTTGCAAAGTTCAAAAAGAAACAAAGAGACAACAGCTACTTTTTGAAGTTTCTATTTTGGTTATGCAATTTTATACAGTCAGCAAATAAAAATTGTTAAACTCTGGTTAATAATAAAAAATATATGTACATGCTTATTGCCCGCCGAAGTTGAAATAAATGATAGGGTGATATATTGATAAATAATTCTACAAACCTACACTAAAATGTGTGGACCATGTCTTTGTGATAATGGCACTGCTTAATCTCCAGGTTGGAGAGGTATTGTCCGATCATCCTGTATTTAATAACTGCAAAACGTATTCTATAAGTTTATATCTTCATTGTCATCTATTAATCAGCAATGATATGTGTAACAGAAAGATGTTGTTCATAGAAACGTGTAACAGGGTTGAAGCCAAAACTCTAAACAAATATGTGAATGGGATGTTTATTTCTCATGCATCTGGCTAATGATTGGATTGGGTACCTTATTTATGCGCTTAACTCCAACAATGGATAGAACAAAAGGATACGTAAAGTGATATAAGAAGATATCGTTCTGATAATGATGAGGGAATAACCACACGTGGTCCGCTGCTCCAAGCCTGCCGAATGATCAATTGAGAGGTTCCTCATGTCGTGTTCACATTGAGCAAACCGATTCCCCCACCTCACCCCTTTGTGCCAACGTTATCTTCGACCTCAGTATCCGGGTTACACAAAACCGTTAGAGTTCGATGATTTGTCGTGAACATCTACAGTATAACGACTGAGCCGTATAATACACGAGACATGGTTATGTGCGAACACAGTAATATACATTACGCATGAGCGCACATGAATTGAATGCATCATACATTAACTTCTTGCATTAGAACCAGTGTACGAGATTAGTAATATCATAACCACGTTCGTGTATCAATCTGCCTCCGACATGAACAGTCTAACTGGGTCATAAGAACTCGAAAGCTATACGCCTGGTGTCAGGATTATGTGACTGAGTGGGTCATGATGCTACATGTCTGCGGCATGATGCCCCAGTGCTAGACATCACTGTAAACTGCCACACTGAAGACATTGTAGTGATATGACTGAAGAATTGTTAAAGCTACGATACAAATCCAGGTCACACACACACGCACGGACACACACACACACACACACACACACGGAACTGCTATCATTTATATAAAATCACCAAATGTTGATGTCATGTTGATGTTGAGTTGTTCAAGCAGTTGTTAGGAGAATTTGTTGCTTAAAAATGCTGAGGAGAATAAGGTACATTATAAATTAAAGACAGAACACTTCGGAGCATTCTTACATCAAACACAAGTAACCCACCTGTAGTGTAACATACTAATGGATGATATAATTTACATTAGTTTACTTTGATTGCAATAGTTTTATAATTCAATTATTCGTAAACAAACATAGCAATTCCCAAACTTAATGAAAAACGCTATTTAAATCAGCGTCGTCAGCAATTGACATATTTTATTTTATTATCTTTCACATTATGAAACATATAGATCCAGGTCTGAATCACGCGTTTTAAAAAGACTGACCGTGAAAGGTTATTTGCCATGCCATTCCTCCAGTTGTCTCACTACTGAGGAAAGGACACTGGCATAGTTTTATTTAAGCTGTTACAAAGGGGTGTTCATGCCCTCTATTTTAATTCTAGTTAACAAAGGTTTTGTAAATTATAGATACAATGACACATGAAGTGCGCAACCTTTTACCATTTCAACGTTTATAAATCCCTATATGGTCGCTGTTTATAATGTATTGTGAGACACATGTTTTCAATAGGGTCTCGTGGAACTATTAATGACAGATTTATAGTTGCTGACTGTTGGTGAACGCAAGTAAGATTTATAAGCCTACGAGATGAATGCCTAAAACTGAAAATGTACTCACAGGTTGGATTTTAGAAACCGATAACCGTACAAGACGAAAATAAAACAACAACAACAACAACAACAACAATAATAATAATAATAATAATAATAATAACGAGATGTTCTTCGTACAGTTTCAAACTACTATTGCTACCACTCGGTGGTCTTAATCTGTGTAGCAGAAAAAGAAAAATCAAAAAGTTTAATAAAATGCAACAAATAATGTATTTCCCTAGAATACAGCGTGCAAATTTAAAGGGAAGTTACAGCATCATTTAATTAAATCTCAAATAATCCTAAAATTTCTGCCACAAGTTCAAAAGTTTCGAGTGTTTCTAATAAATTCCAGTATTGAATTTGTTGTTGTGCTAAGAGTCTTGAATAAGCTGATGTACCAACGGTCCTAATATATGACAATGATATAATCCAGATTCGTCTTGACTGAATTCACAATAATCCCATAATTGTAATTTAGTCCAAAATGTCAATAGGCACTTTGTAAAACCAACTGATATCTTTTTTTAAATTAATCATTCCTCTCAAATTATATCTGAACACAACTGAACTTAGAGTAGGATCGAAGAATTTGGTTTCCTTCTGAGCCTTATACAAATAACCTACGACACGATAAGACGACCAGGATTTGGATCATGTTCCCATCAAATTCACAAACACTTTTTCTTCTATAATATTGTAAAGTTAGACCTTGAACTCAAATATCAGTAAACAACGTATTTATAACTTGCAAACGTTACAATATTGGTACATCTTGTAGAACTTTCTAAAGTCAAAGGTCCGTCAACATGTTTTCATTACCTAAATGTACAATTTACAATCAAGGACAAAAGTTGCCTATGTAATAAGTTGTATACACCTGACCCTTATAATCCACAATTATGGACCAAAATTAAACACACAACATAGATATACATAACTACTCCACTCATAAAGAAAAGTAAAGATTACAGAATAAGATACCACATAAATGACGCTAAATATATACAAAGTAAATCAATTTAGCCATTCTATACTTGTGAAAGTGCATCTGCAATCGGATTATTCTTTCCCTTAATGTGCCTAGTACCAATGTTGTATAAATGCAATATCAAACTCTATCCCAATAAACTCTGATTTTAGTTTTTCAATTTGTTAATGAAATTAATGGCATTGTTATCTCTGAATAAAATAATGAGAGAAGTTTATGAACTAATGCACACTTCAAAGTGTTACAAAATCCAGTACTAAAGCCAAATGTTCCCTCTTGATTGTGGAATAATTTCTTTTGTACTTATTAATTGTTTTAGACAAATAGCGCACTAGATGACGCATACCACTCCTAGCCTCTAAAATTAATACACCACCGAACCCTACATTGCTTCCATCAACTGACATGTTATATGACTAATTTGGAGCTGACAGACTTTGCACGCTCTTAAATATGACCTTTAATTTATCGAAAGCCTCCTGACAAATAAAATTTGGTTTTCTTGCTTACTTATTCAGCATATTGGTCAGTGATTTAGTAATTATGGAAACCTCTGAGTAAAATTTACGTTAATATCCAGCCATATCGAAAATTCGCATAATTTATTTTTCACTAGCAGGTACTGGGAACTCGGCAATAGGATTGATCTAAATGTATACAGTTTAAACAATATGTCATAACAATGTAACACAGGCATGGCAAAATTAACTATTGCCTAACTTATCTGTTGAATTTGCAGCACAGATTCGACTAAAGAATTTCAGAATTGATTTCAAATTATCTTACATATATTATTATAGATGATGATGTCATCGATGTATGCATCACGATTATATACACAAGATGCCATCCTGTTCATTAAACGCTGGAATGTTGATGGAAAATTCTTCATGCTAAACGGCATCACTTTATATTGATAAACTCTATATGTAGCTGCGAATGCCTAAATTTCTATGATCTTTCTGAGAATGGAATTAGCTAGAATTCTTTCAAAAGGTCAAACTTGGTGACATATTTTGCATTATCAATTTTGTCAAAACAGTCATCGATTCTTGGCATTGCAAGTGAATCTGTTTTGGTGACACTGAGGCAATGTGATCTTAGAAATGTGGTTCATCCTCTATTAATCAAGCTGTTCCAAGTGGTATATCATGTGCAGTATAACACAGGCAGTTAAGAGCACGATTTAGCCTAATCAGCCACTCAAAAGATGGTATATCATTCAAATGAAATAGGCCAAATATGTCTGTTCCGGCACATAATCTATGCCTGATTACTGGCATAGAATCACGTCATAATCATCACATTGTAGATAATAAATAATTTCCATTAGACCAGCAAAAATCATTGACAACAACGCTTAAAGCTAAGAACCCCCGAATAAGGAGCCGAAGAATACGTTTAAAATAAATAGGGACTACTACATTCGTGTGTACGGACATGTAAGTTGTTGTTGTTGTTATTGTTGTTATTGTAGGGTTTAACGCCATTTTGCAGCACAAGATAGGCTATACATGGCGGCCAGTATAATTGGTGGAGAAAGAACCCTGAAAAACCCCGGGAAGAACCACCGACCCACGAGAAGTTACTGGCAGGCTTTCTCATGTACCCACGTTAGCCGAGCCTGAGACTCGAACTCAACGCAGTCAGAGGTGAAATGGCAGTGATCCATAACGGTGAGTGCTTTAGACCATTCGGCCACTCGGGGCCCCGGACATGTAAGTAATAATTGTGATCTGAGGCCAGATATGGATGCAGTTACTGTGTAATCGCTGTGTGTACTGAACGGAACTTAATGAAGATGACAATAGGAGGAATGATACGGCATGATCCTCGACCTAGGAGTGGTATATCAGCTATTGAAGTGTTAAGAATGCATAAGAAGTATCATCAAATATAAAGATTATGTCAGAAAGAACTAAAAACATACAATTTATTTTCTTTTAATAACTTTAAAAGAAATACCTTTAATGAAATTATATTAATACACAAAATTATTGCAGTTTTTATAAAATCCCACACGATTCACGATTATCAAAAAAGACTCACTTAAACTTTGAATGATATATCCAACTACTGAGAGACTATGTCCATACAATATTGAAAGCCATATACAGTTAAAATAATCAGAATTGATAAACACCAGAAAAACAGAATAATTCTGAAACGCTCTATTTTGACACCTTCATGTACAATGGTTACCAATAGAAAAATATATTATTTTTGTATTCGTAAATGTATCATGCCTTGACAAACACGTCTTTAAACGACCTTTCTTCGGTTGGTATGTCTGACCTAAGAGAACTGAGAGCAACAAATACTGAAAGTAATTTTAGATCGACCGAAAACAATGAATTCTAGATTCCGTGGTGGAAAACAAACCATTTCGAACTATTCTTTTTTACTGCGTCTGGACCTATGTTCGATGGTCCCAACGCCTTTTGATATGAAGTTCCATTGCTTCATTTAAACATCGTTTAAGAAATTCTTTCTTGACCAGCTGGATTGATTTATTAAAGTCTGCCTGTGCAGGTGTTTATGATTGTATTCAGATATAATATGTGAGTGTGTTTGTTTGCTAGGTGAACGGGCTAAATAAGTGTTCGGTTATTAACATGTACTGATGTGCTCTCGAATATTGTGTGTGTCGATTCTATTCCATATATATTTTTTATGAATGTTGGCAGCCTAAAATAAATACCTATGAGTGTACAAGCTTTTTGTGTGCATCATCCCGAGTATGTGAGTGGTTTAATTTAATTTATCCTGTAAATGTGTTTAGGGCCAAGAGACAGACGCTTTTGCTATCCGAGTTAAATAAATGTTTGTAATAGTTTAGTTATCATAATGCAGTATGTGACCAAGTCATAAAAGTAAAATTCTTCTTCCTAATGAAAGTGCACTCACATACTTATAAATGCATACTTGGCAAAGAGCCCATTATGTTTCGGTCCTATTGCTCAAAATATTGACATATGTTCGATTATGGCTAAATGCTGTGATTTATTATCATCCCTTAATCACTAGTGTACTAGTTCTAATACCTGCAATCAGACAATCAATCACTAAACCTGACAAGGAAAATATACTTTATGCAATTCTAAACTGACCAGGGCATGCAATTTAACAACTCTTTATTAAGTAACGTAAAATATTTACAAGCCTATTTGTGAATAACGTTGAAAACAAACTGGGCTATTGATAGATATATACTTTCCTGACAACTTTATGACAGTGTTAAACCGTGTTCCCGTATTCCGCTAGTTTAATTCACTGTAAGGAATATCGCCATTTAAATAACGTCTTCAACAATTTAGATGATCATTAATATCTTTTACGCGATATCACAATATTCACTGCAGCACCATTGTAAGACTGTAGTTTATATATTACTGCGGTTTAATTCAAATCTGCATCTTGAGACATCCATTTTAGATTAACAATAGCCACTTTGATGATGAATTTTACTTGATATAAGGAATAAGTCTCTTTTTAAGTCGTGTAAGGTCAACGGACAAAGTCCTATAGTCTAAAAGAATAAATCAGTTTCTGTGGAGTAACTTTAATTCTACATTAGTGTTGTGCATACCTGTTCTTTGTTTTATTAAAAAGTACATAAGTAGTTTACATTGGTTCAGATTCAAATGCCAGATTTGACTATGACCTTAAAAGTTTATATAGATTGGGGTAATTTTCCATCAAGATTATTGAATTTTCAGATTAGGTTATTGCGACATAAGTAAGTGGGGATATATGCACATTTCAGATCACCATGATTATTTATTCATCCTTAACATCATTCTAGTGTAAATCATTTTGTGTGTTGTCTTCAGATATAATTTCAGGGGAATTATATTATTAAAAACATATTCATCAGAATTACAAAGTATTCTTTGATATTTTGTGCTAAATAACTATTTTGGAGTTATTGGTAATTCATTCAAATACATGTTGGATCATGTTGGCCCGACGTATCATAAGTACGTGTCGGAAGAGGCGACTAAGTAGAGGCAACCTGTGTGCCGTGGGTTGCATTCCGAGTCGAGGGAGGAAAGGATCCTGGTAGTTGAGCAGAGACTTTCCAATGCAATACACTACATTGGCCTCTACTTATTCTAGACTGGTGGTTGGCATGGGCTCGGTCTCGACAAATCGACTAGTCAGGCCGAGCCCTATTTACTATCTCACAATCTTTATCTTTTTCCTTGTATCTCTCTTGATACCACCGTTGCCACTACATTCTATCCCTATAGCTGTCTCTTTCCCAAGTCATAGAAGACTTCATAGAAAACGGTGGATTAACGGGTCAATCGAGAGGTAATTTACAGAGTATAACATCTGTGTTTCCCTGGCACTTGAAATGTGATTTCTTGTTGAGCTTCATGGTGAGCGTGGCGCACGGGTGCTGAATTTAAAACAAACGTACATGGAAATTTCCTAAACATATGAACACGTTCGAACCGAGACTGGATCTGAGTCAGATGAAGAACAATGTAGTGTGGAATCATTTCGACGATTCATGGTCATACAATCTAAAGATGCTTCTAAACCGCTTGCCGCACTGTCTCAGTTTGGGATTGAAAAGACAATTCCAGCATCGATCAGCACACACGAAAGTCTTAAAAATTTGAGATTGGGCTGCCTTCTTGTTGAATGTGAGTGACAAGGTCAAACAGATAATATCAAGAAAATTAAAACTTTCTTCGATATTCCAGTGACCTCATTCGTTCACACAACACTCAATAAGTCTAAAGGCGTGATTCGCTTTCGTGATCTGGCTGGAGTCAACGACACAGATGCCATTGAAGGAATGAATAACGAAGGTGTCACGTATTAAACTTGAAAACAATATAGGGGACACCAACGCCGTTGTACTCACCTGCAACAAACCAACAGCACCCAGAGTGGTCCAATTTGGCCTTTTGCAAGTGAAGGTTGAGATGTATATACCGAACCACTTCTATACTATAAGTGTCAGAAATATGGCCATTATATATGTGGCCGATGTGGAGACCAGTCTCTGGGTGTAGAGCAACTCCGCATTGCGTCAACTGTGTAAAGGAGCATCACGCAAAATCCTAGCATGTGGATGCCTGGAAACAGGAGAAGTAAATACATAGGGTAAAGTATATCTCTAACGTTCCCTATCTAGAGGCCAGAAAACTTGTTCAGGCAACAACATCACTTCCTGGACCAGCCTTCTCCATTGTAGTTAAAACCAATTCCAAACAACGAAGGACGCTCAAACTCAGACAGATCAAACCGATTCACTATCAAGCTTTACCATCCACCATTACCAAGCACATACAAATACGGCATCTACTCAAACAACATTTAATAATACCCAACCACGGAAATCACCAAGGAATAAAACAAATCTCAAGGAAAGAGGCAACAGGTGACCCATCAAACTCTATTATAGGTTTAGAGACATTGAGAGCATGGATGCAGAAGAAACTGCTCCATGTGCTCAAGTTAGCACCAGACCTACCACCAAATTTATCCCCCGTACTCCCGCCAGAGAAATAAACACACAGATTCCACTCACAAAAGGTCTAACCTAGCTCCACAATCTCCACTTTCAACTTATAATAAAAAACAAGATCATAAAATGGAACTGCGGAGGACTTAAGCCAACTACAATGATATCAATTTGCTTTTAAAAGAACATGATCCTGCAGTACTATGGGTTCATGAAACATTTTTGAACGATACAGATAACATCACACTTAAAAACTACTCCCTGTTTAAAACATACCTTCAAAATATTGACAGGGCCTCAGGTAGCGATTATGTTGTTGTAAAGAATAGAGCCCCTCATAGCTTCATACCTTTAAACATATTCGGAAGCCATTGCGTAAGCGTCACTCTGCATCGAGTGATTTCCTTTTGTTCTATTTACATACCACCAAACACCAGCATACTACCAAATTAATTAGACAACCTTGTTCAAAAACTCCCTATGCCATTCTACAATGTTCTACTCGGTGAGTTTGATGCCCATAACATTTTATGGGGATCAAACTACATAGACGTGTATCGATTTAACAAATAGATCTCTTTCGGTACATTTGGATTAAAATTGGATGGTCGCTGGTGACTTTCACAGCAGTGTCCATTTTCTAATCTGTCTTCAGAACACCAATTTTACAATTGATGATGCAATTCCACAATGTATTTTAAAGAAGACCGACTGGGCCAAGTTTGAAACACTTTGTACAGCTAGGCTTAACAAGGATAACGTTTCAAACGGCAATGACCTTATTCAGTACTTTACTTCTGTACTAATTGGCAAATATTCATTCCCATGTCCTCACGAAATTATAAAAGAACCTCGAAACTGTAGTTATCAAAGAATGTAAAGGGGCCATTAGACAACGCCGACAGGCACTTAAAAACATTAATAACCATCCAAAGCCCGATAATTTAAATAAGTACCATATTGTACGAGCCAAACCTCGCCATACGATTTAAAAAAAGTTGCAAAAAAATGGTTCAACTTTAAATTTTCGTTCTTCTATAAAAAAACGTTTGGGACACGATCCGAAAAAATAAATGGAAAGGTAAAACACAATTATTTCAATCATCTGAAATTAAAAAACGAGAATTTCAACTCCAAACATGCCATAGTTAATATACTTGCTGATTGTTTCTCTAAAAACTCCTCATCGTCTAATTATTACGAAGCCTTCCGAATATCCAACACTCAAAAAGAAAAGACACGGTTGAAATTCACATTAAATAACTCAGAAAGTTATAAAATTCACTGTTAGAGTTTATGGAATCTTTGAATAAGACCCATGATTTAACCGCTGGGCCTGACAAAATACATTACCAGTTTTTGAAACAGCTACCAGAAAAATCTGGAAATCTTCAATAATTTATGAATATCTGGTAATGTACCAAAACGTTGGAAAGAAGCAACAGTAATACCAGTTAGCAAACCAGGTAACGATTGCGCAGATCCTACTAACTATCCACCCAATGCACTGCCGAGCTTTGTGTGCAAAACTAGGGAACGAATGATCAATTCTCAGCTTGGTACATGGAAATTAACAATTTAATTTCTCCTTTCCAAAGTGGCTTTTGTTATGGCCGTAACATCAATAACCATCTGCTTAGACTGGAAACATTTACCAAGAAGGAACATTTCGTAGCGATTTTCGTTGATTTAGAAAAGGCCTGTAACACGACATGGATTATACGAGATACTTAATGTCCTGCAAGAGATAGGTGTGCCCCAGGGCAGAATTTGATCTGTGATGCTTTTCAACGTCAAAATCAATAGCATCACCAGGTGTTTGGCTCCTGGTGTGGATTACTCCTTATACGTTGACGATTTTCTAATATTGTGTCGATCAAAGCACATGCATACAATTAAAATGCAACCACAGCAAAATATAAACAAGATTCGACATTAGGCCAGTACTAACGGTCCCAAATTCTTGAAATCAAAAACGGTATGTATATATTTCTCTCAGTTACGAAGACATCATGATGAACCTAAACTCACGCTGGACGGAACACCTATTCCAGTTATTAAGGAAACAAAGACCTTAGATGTTATCTTCGACAGAAAACTGACTTTCATTCTACACCTAAGGAACTTGAAAGCTAAGTACTTGAAATCTCTAGATCTACTTTACGTAGTAGCGCACACTGACTGGGGTGCTGATATAAAAGTCATCCTCAATTTATATAGAACGTTTATTAGCTCCAAACTGGACTATGGCTGCGTTGTTTATGGTTCAACTAGGAAGTCATATCTGAAGATGCTTGACCAAATTCATCTTTAACGAATATGACTTGCTCTATGAGCATTTATGATATCGCGTGTGAAATCTTTCTGGCTAAGCGAACACACCACCTTTATCACATCATACAGAAATGCTTTCCGAACAGTATCCTCTCAATTTAAGATAAAACCCTCTGAACCCTGCTTTTCGGTTGTTTTTCAACCCAAACACAAAACCTTATACAACAATAAAACCAGACCCATGCCTCCCTATGGCATTAGAATGTCAGCCAGCCTTGACAATAACAAAAGTGATCTTTCTAAAATTCAGAAAATCCATCTCCGAAACAGCTCCCTGGCTATTTAAACAACCAGAAGTACTTTTTACGCTACAAGGTGGAACAAATCGGAGATAAACCCTTGCATCCTACACAACTCGTATCACGAACTCCTCACCGAAATTAAAATCTACACAATAATTTATACTGATGGATCAAAGTATTAAGGAAAGGCTGCTGCAACCATCGTAACTTGAAAACGCACAACACAAGTTCGCTTACCAAATGCTACATCATTTTTGCAGCCGGGAATAGAGTAAACTCTGCAACATATCGAAAACAAACGTATGTTAAACAGAATCATCTTCTCCGACTCACTTCTCAGACTGCTGTTATAATGTGCGGCTATCATGGTCAACCACCACCTTTTGTTGGATTGTATCCACGCGAATGGTTATAGAATTATGTTGATTAGTATGAGCACTTGATCCAGAATTAGAAAGTTTAAGAAATTACCCAGACTACAACCGAATAAAGTTCAGTGTGAAATAATTCGTGATATGATAGTCGAAAGCGGAAATATAGTTCGTGATACACGTCAGCAACAATTATTTTGAGTTACATAAAGAAATGTTTTCAAATCTACCCGTACCATTGCGTTAACGACCTGCAGATACGCGAGGTCAGAATATCAACGTTGATATACCAGGATCGTCAGAGAAACATAATCTTGTACTAAATAATAATGTTATAGTTCCTGTCAGTGTTGTTGAGAGCGTATTAACGCCTGACGGAGTCAGGGACAAAACTCATTGGATCTAGGATATGTAATACGATTCATTCACCCCAGGGATTAACTATTTCTGATATTAATATTTGGATTGTTGATGATCGTATCGAATGGTCAAGTTTAGTTTATCTCGCAGTGTCTCGAATCAGAAGAATACCTCAGCTGCGGAGGGTTATTGCAGACTTTACAGAAACTGCTGGCAATACAGAAGGTGTTGGCGATAATGTAATTGATAATGATGTAGTAAAAAAAATAGTTGGTTATAAATATTGTTACAAAAACAATAATTGCGACTTTGATCTCGATGCCGAATTTATCATGACATTAAAATAACGACAGAATGATCATTGTGCAAGCTGTAACAAAGTAATGTTGTATCAATATGCAAATAATAATCCAAGACAATTTATCGTTTACATAATTGATAGCAAATGTGGTCACACACGCGAAAATGTGATGCTGACCTGTCTTGAGTGTAATCGACGTCGAAGCGCTAGTTTACATAAGTGAATGAGGTGGTAATTGTGTGTCTTCACGAATTACTTGTAATTGTTCGCGTACAAATCCACGTTGAGGAGCATATGAATCTAGTCTGTAGCATTCGGGTCTACCCGTGGATCTTACCACGCTAGAAACTTTATTTGTCGTAATTCTCCAAATCGGATCAGTCGCTCTTTTTATCACCTTCAAGTTCACCATGTAAATATAAATACCTGACTGAAACATTACCTAGTACTGGTTGTTTTGAAAAGGAGTCATGTCGTTTTATTGGTATATTGTTTTTTTTGTGTAATTTTTTTTGATGGGTTTCACAGAAATCGCATGAGTAATTTATATGTGTATCCAAAAACAACGCTCAGCAAGTGTTAGATTAAATCGTTCAACAATTGACTGATCACGATGAATTGCGGTATGTCTTCGTTTGATTTTGACGTTATGATTTTTCATCAGAGATGATACAGCACCAAGAACATCTTTGCCAGGATCAGCCTGTAGCAACTGTGGCCATCACAAGGGTCCTTGTTGATAAATTTGTTCAAAAGCAAATACAACTTCAGCTGAATACTTAGCCCATGGAGCTCCTGGTAATTTCCTTAATGAAGCAGCGATATCACCACCTGTTTTCATACGAGACGAAATAAATGTATATTTTTTGTACCACATTTTACACATATACCTGTAAATGTACGCTTCTTTTGCCTTTAGTGCTGTTAATCCACTGGTGGTGGGTGGATACTCTAGATCGAACGCAATATAGATCCATATTATTATTATATTTGTATAACATAAATGACATTGAATTTATTTTCAGCGACACGAAAACAAGAGCTAGTAAAACATATTTCAGTATTACCGAATTCTATCAGAATGATAATAATAGGTCCATCCGGATCCCGTAAAACACAATTACTGCTTAATTGTATAATGAGATGACTCCAGTGGGATACGTTGTAATCTGTAGCTCGATCTGTAGATGATCAGAGATGTTACTATGTACTTAAACATTTTAATGAAAATGCAAAATTGTATGACGAGGACGTCACTGATATTATTAATATTATCACCGATATTGATGAAACCCCATCTGTAGATGACCTTGATGGATTTATTAATAATTTCGTGGTATACGATGATGTGATTCTGGACAAACAATCAAATCCAGCTCGAATATGTTCTAGAGGCAGACATAAAAACACAGATGTGATTTATGTTACCCTGCGAAATACACAAATACCTAAAATTATCAGAGATAACTGCAATATTTTAGTTGTGTTTAATGGAGTGGATACACGTACTCTACGAAATGTTCGTCAGACCAGGTGTTTAGGGGATATGGACATGATTATGTTCAAAAACTTCTTTTCAAAAGCACAGTCAACCCCAAACGGATTTATCACTATAAATTTAGATGATCCTCGATCAGGATATCGTATAGGTCTTGATAAACTCTTTGGATAAAAAGACAGCAGCAGAGAGAGTGCGACCAAAAAGATTGTCCGAAGGGGAAAGAAAAACGCATTAAAAAGTTTAGAAAAACACTAACGACAAAAATGAAGTAACAAAAAACTACCCAATTAGAGAAACTCTCGGTCAGTTAGAACCTTCTGTTTGACGTTATTGACCTTAATTTTTTCATTTTGGTATAAAGCTTTATTTTTCAAAAATGAAACTTTCAGGAAGTGGTCTGTTCACCCTCTCTGCTGATTTGCAAGGCCACTTCAGGTTTCCACTTGGTCTGTTCACCCTCTCTGCTGATTTGCAAGGCCACTTCAGGTTTCCACTTCAGGTGATTATTTGATTGGCGGTGCAGGTCTAGTCTTTACATCTGATTTTCTCCTTTCTTTTGTTTCTTTAAGTAGCTTCTTCTGCATTATCATCTCTGGCTTACTTAGCGCCTTTAGTAATGCAATACATATATTTGCGACAATCATCACGACTTTTTTACGTTTAGCATATTCAGGTTTCACATATTTTTCCTTTTTAATAATCCCAAACCTGCAATTTCAAGTATTTGGGTTCGATCCTTGATAGCTGGAATACTTTTGCTAACCGATCTGGGTCTGGTTCTGGTGCAATACGATCTTTTATATCATTGATCTCAACACGAGCTTGGTTGATGCCCTCTAAAAATTGTGATTGAGTATCAGCTATTTCTCGTCAAATCCTTTTTGGGTTTTGTTTTAGTTCTTTTTGCTATTTTCATAGTTACTTCAGCGGTTTATTCCAGCGATTGAAGAAGAACTTTAGTAGCCTTTGTCACATGACTTTTCAGCACCTTCTCCACTCTAGCTTCCTAGCGTCGCTGTAGCTGATGTTTGACAGGGTCACGGATGGGGAGATATTTCTTAATTTCCTCTAGTCGTTCTCGAGCAAATTTAGCAGCAATTCCATAATAAATGCAGCCTAACTCATTATTATTACAACAACGATTTAATTACAAATCATATACACGATTTCAGTTAGTAATAAACGGTATTTTATTTACCCCCAAACTGCAGCGCTATTTTTCCACAGTAATGCGCTGCCAAAAATATATTGCCAACAAGGCTCGGATTGTACTTTGGTAATAAAAATAATCAACATTTTTTTTAGACCCGGATTGCAAATTGGAGGCTTTGTTATTTGGTCGTAATCGTATTACTTTTGTGGTGGACTATCTTCGACATTTTAGGCCAGAATTACAAAATGGGCCTTAATTGGGGCCCGTCCCTAAAGTCGTCGCCACCAATTTTTGGGGGATCAGCAAACTCTCTCCTGCTTCTTAGTTCCCAGAATCGTTTAGCATGTGTACTTATATTGATCATATTTTATTATGCAAATTTCAAAATACTGAAGAACACTTATTTTAACGTATAACAAGATGTGAGATTCACTTATGTTTTTTGTATAATATAGTGACATTAACAAACCAAGTAAAAGAAAATAGTTCAAGCATGGCTTTTGGCAAAATTTGACTAGTAAATGTTTTAAATGTTGGAAGTCAGTAACTTGGTGAACCCGCAAGAATTTTCTGCTTTACAGTGTTGGAGCACTTTTTGAGCCTACCACTGCTGAGGTCAGTTGACATTTGAGAATATTGTCAGTACAAACTCTGGTAATGAACCTTCCAGGGTGATTGCCGACAAACATACTTTGCTTCTCTGAAGAAGAAAGAAGGAACAACAAAGGTAGAAAAAGGTCCTATCGATATATTTGAACACGGTCTAAGCATGGTTTAGAATTATTTCTCGAATATATTACTTTTGTTTGAAGTTCGACGGAAAAAAATATGTTAAAACGAAGAACTGCCCCTATGTTAATGCAAGGGTCCAATCTTGTCAAAACAAAAAAAATTGCTTTATTGATAAAATAATGTAGCTTGGTTAAATATAGCAATAAATTTTCAAGTAGCTATCCTAACGTTCAGCACAATAATAATCATGTTTGAAAACGATGGAGAAATCGGAAATTAATGAATGTTGATTGCGAACCAAAAGTAAATAAAATTTGAAATCTGAGCTCAACATTTATAACTTGCTGCAAAGTTACTTAGGCCGAATATTTATATTTAAAGACATACATGAACAAAATAAGAACCAAAAATACATTCAAGTAAACAAAATAATTGTTTTGTTTAAAGACGTTGTACTCTAAGATCTGTTGGATGTGCCCGCTCTGTGATGTTTCTACAGTATGTTCACCTCAACGATGTTCGCTGTATTATTAAGCGGAGAAAATGTGTTAAGGAAAAAAACAGCCATTAATTTGACAAATACACACTTTGAAGCATTGTACAAGCTAACTTTTTAAAAGGTCGATATCCTAAAATTATTACAAGTTTGGGAACAATGTTATCGATGTATTTTTAGTGCTGCTGATAATCCCACTAGCACATAATGGAGAATCAAAACATGTTAATCGACGGTACATGCCTTAAAATATATAAATCTTAAATTGGAAATATTTTGTATTGACACACGAATGAAGCGGAATCAATGCAATGTTTCCCGCTTCATTCGTGAAATTGTGTCTTATATGAGGACATAATTCTTTAGTAAAAGTAATAGAATTGAAATTTCTCTAAATTTTATTAAAAGTAATTTTCTATCAATATATACCATATATTTCGGTATTACAGTTATGTAAAATTTATAAAAGATTGCGCCCTTATGATCAAAAGGCGAAACTCTCTATACATTTCCCTTGTATCATAAGTCAGCGAAAAATCTACACTCAGTAAGTTGTGAGATAGACGAAGTAGACACATTCCAAGGCTTCCTTCTAGCTAGGTAAATGAGCTGATTGGGCAAAAGTGTCTACCTAATGACATAAATAGACCCAGACGATAGCCTGTAAGGAAAGATGGAGCTTCACTTTGAGATTCTGGCAGACAAAAGAACTAGACGTTTGTTTATATTTGGAAATGTCCTAAAAAACTGGTATAAAAAAGCGTCAATCCGCGGACATGCCAGTTTATTCGTCAGAGACTCAAAGAGGCTTGTGTCGTTGCAGGTAAGAGTATCGTCTTTGTACAATGTTTTATATAGCATAAGGATTTGTAGTGTTAAGATGTTAATCTAATATCAGTACGTTGCAACATTGGATTATTTTAATATTTCTTACTATTCTTTAATATAATGTATTGAAAAGGTTATTTGTTTGAAGACTTATATTTACTTGTAATTATATTATTGATTATAGTAAAACACGACGTTCACTACAAACTTCATACTCAGTAATAGTTAATTTAGAAATACAATGCTCTTTAAATAATAGAGTTTAATATGTTGACATTATAGATTAAATTAAGTAAACTATATTTCTACTAAATGATTGCTGTATTAGTCTGAAATATTGAATTTTAGATTCTTTAGCTATCGTGAATTTATTCGATATTATATTATCTGTATTATATTCTGAAAGGCAGAAATTATACAAATGAATGATGTTGATAAGTGATGGAATGTTTTAGTTTTTTAAGTATTTCTTATATCTGTAATTTAAGTTTATGTAGATTAATATTGGAATATAATTTTATATGTTGAGCATTTCAGAGACTCAAATAGGCTTGTGTCGTTACAGCATCCCGAAGCACCTCCCGCATCGCCATATTCTCCAGATGTAGCCATATCTTCTTTGTCAAAGTGACACCTCTTTCAAGAGAGCTTGAACTTCTTCTTTTTCTTTTCTCTCTCCCTTTATTTGGTGATGGAAAGAGTTTATGAGACGAACAGTCCTTAAAAGCTGGTGAAAAATAAAACGAAATGGAAATTATCATGAATAAAGATGTCACCCCACAGAATCACAACTTACGGAACAGCTCTTGCGGCCATCAGACTTTACCCCGGCCAGCTACGCCACATCAACCACCAAAGCGACAGCTCCACCATTTTCACAAGTATATCCCTGATTCTAACAACGTCGCTCCTATTAGACAGTGCAGCAACTATCTATACGTCGCCGGTGATATGCTACCCACCATTGACCACCTCGCACACGATTTTAACGAGATCCACAGGTACCTTGGTCACACCTACTTTAGCGCCAGTTATTCAACTTCCTTCTGACCTCGGTTCAACTGACCTAATGCCGCCAACGCCCACTCTTGCACCAGTGACCCAGCGCCGGACTGATTTCATCAGAACAACTTTCGAAAGCTCTAGCCAGCTAAAAGCATCGCTTGAGACAGTTGCACCCGTGCATGTCACTCCGAAAAGTACTCTTTTCACGGCAAACCCATTGAACATTACACTAACCTTTCCTACTGTGTTAGAAACTAGATCACTCACGGTTCAGTCGTTTAGCTCAGTCCATGTCACTTTAACCCCGCCAGAACATTTTTCTAGGAGTGATACCATTTTTGGAAACAATAGGCTGTCGCAAACAGGTCTGTCTTCAGCTATTAAATTAGATGTTTTTAATGGTGATCAGTCTCAGAATCCTGTTAAATAGTTATATCATTTTATACAATGGGCTACGTTTTATGAACTATCAGAACCTAAAGTTATGAATACTTTTCCTTTTCACCTTTAGGGGCATGCTAAAACATGGTGCGATACCTTACCAGATACTGTTACAAACAATTGGAACACTCTAGTCACAGCCTTTAAATTTAGATTTCACAATGACGATATCATTTTAGATCTATCAATTTTGCAAACTCAGCAAGGGGCTTCTGAAACAGTTATGAAATATCTAAGTCGCCTTTGGCAAATTACAACTAACGAAACTATCCCAGACCAAGTTTTGTTAGCGGTGGCATTAAATGGACTGAAACCTTCTTTAAAAAGGATTGTAATGAACAAAAATCCAACACATATGGCAGATTTAAGCTATGCAGCAGTTTTAGCAGAAAAATACATTGCCACTACTGATAACACTGACCTGTCTGCCCTTATCACACTTCTCGATGAAGTAAAACAACTAAAACATGAAGTTAAGGTTGCGAATTCAATACAAAACCAGTACATCAATTCGTGCTCTCGAGCACACGCATATACTAATGCCACAAACAACAATTTCGCACTCAGAACTCAAACTACCAACAACGCGGTACGTATTACAAACGCAATACAAATTTTCCAGTACAACCACCGACATTTCCAAACAATTCTACTGGTACCAACTACTCATATCAATCACCACATGGTACGCGCTACCGGCCAAAACCACAAAGTCGTCCTCTCACCCCTTGTTTTGGGTGCGGCGGACAATGTACGTCACGTTCAGTCTGCTGCCCACGCAATGAGCAATGTCATTTTTGTCACAAGATAGGGAACCTATCGCGTGTGCGCCTGACGACATGAAAACAATGGGAATGCGCGTCTCACGGGAGGACACAAACCTGTCGTGAGTATGATTAACAGCAACAAATCACCTTAGTCACACCTAGTTCCAGTTTTTGTTAGAAACAAGCAAACAAATGCATTAGCAGATACAGGCGCGACAATCTCGACGAATAAAATTAAATTTTCTGCATCGCACATGGGTAAATTCTCGTCAGTTTAAAAAATCAAACATTTCTCAAATTGTATTAGCCGGTGGTGAACGTCATAGTGTTTCAGGTCTGGTTCAGCTTAATTTGAAAATAGGAGACATACGCTTCTCTCATTCATTCTATGTTGTACCTAATTTTAAATCAATCGATTATTCTAGGTATTAATTTTTTGACTACATACAAAGCTGTCGTGAATCTAGATACACAAACGCTCTCCTTGCTAGACGATACAGTAACAATAAATTTGATTCATAATGAGGCTGGTCTGGCACGCGCAACGAAACATAGAATGATTCAGCCTAATTCAATTAGCACGATCGCAGTACATATCAGTATAATCCCAAAAGGAACATCTGTTTTGCTAGAACCGTCTTATAGTACGCCAAACTCTAGAACAATTTTGAAGAACTTTTTACAAATTATTAACCCCACTCAAATGGCTATGCATGTACGTGCCAAAACAGTATTAGCATGTGTGGACGTATAACACCCACAAACAATATTTACCATTAATGAGGACACTCTTGATAAGAATGGCACACCTAATATCATAGATACACAATCTAACAAACCACGAAAACCAATTAATTTTGAATTACACTCTTCAGATTTGTCAGAAATCCCAAAACAGGAACTTCTCTCATTTTTGAATCAACATAGGGATGTTTTTGGTGTTAGCTTAGACGAATTAGGCAGCACTACTGTATTCGCTCACCGGATAGAAACAGGTGATTTCATGCCGATTCGTTGTCAACCGTATCATGCGACACCGCACATCAATAAGGAAATTGATAGACAGGTAGAAGAATTATTAAAACACCAATTAACTGAATCCAGTTCATCCAGTTATGAATCCCCAGTTGCAATGGTCAAAAAGAAAAACGGTGACTATCATTTCGCTATTAATTATCAGAAACTTAATCAGATGACACAACCGATGACCTTCCCTCTTCCTCGATTATAATATGTCATCGATGCAGTTGGACAAACTCACCCATTTCTTTTCAGTACTTTAGATTTAAATTCAGCCTTTTGGCAAATTTCAATGGACCCATTATCAAAACATAAGAGCGATTTTATAACATCACGTGGTCTCTACCAATGGAATGTAATGCTGTATGGAACCAGAAATGCTCCCGCCACTTACTGTGTTCTTTTAAGTAATGTTCTTAGAGGGATACCGTGGTCAAGATGTCTTGCATACATCGATGACATCATTATTTTTTCCAATTCACTTGAAGACCACCTCAAACATCTCGAACTTAATTTTGACCGTTTTTGTCAAGCAAAATTGGACACTCAAGCCTTCAAAATTGTATTTGCAGCTTCTGAAGTTGTTTATCTTGGTTATAAACTCTTAAAAATGTCATCAAAGAAACGTTACGTCAAATGTAATGGAGATAAACATGTTTACTTTATTGTTCTTGCAGTTACAGACACTCCGATTTTAAAATATCCTAACACTGAAACGAATAACGACATATCATGCTTTGCAGTTTATAAATAAAACTGACAAATATCACACTCACAATAAAATCGATAGCTTGTGGTGTAGACAAAATTCAACATCGCACCTTAAACAACTTAAAAAGTTAACGTAACGTTTCTGGAGATTTGATTTGACTTGCAGTCGATATCGTGTGTGATTATATTTTAACCATAGACCCGTCGTTGTTTCTTGTCCTTTCAATCAATTGACCTATATTTTTATCTCAAGGATTTGATTGTTCTTTGCGTATCCCTTTTTATGCGTATATGTGTTCATGCAAACAAAACTTACTCCTTCCCTTTGCATGCTTATATGTGTGAAAATCAAACTTATCCCTTCCATTTGTATGTGTGTAAATAGACCGCTCCGGTGGCCTAGTGGTTAGAGCGTCCGCCTCTGATGCGGGAGGTCGTGGGTTCGATCCCCGGCCAAGTCATACCAAAGACTTACAAAAGTGGTACTAACAGCTGCCTCGCTTGGCACTCAGCATTAAGAGGTTAGTGTTATGACTGGTCAGCCTGGTCTCAGAATAATGTGACTGGGTAGGACATCATGCTACATGTCTGCGTCATGATGACCCAGTGCTAGACATCATTATAAATTACCACACCGACGACATCGTAGCGATATGACTGAAAAATTGTTAAAGCTACGATAAAAATCAAAATCACACACACACGTATGCGTATATGCATGTATGAAAATAAAATGTACCTCTTCCCTTTGTAAGTGTATAAAATTAATTGTATGTTGTATTGTATGATTGTGCGAGAAAAATATAGACTGCCATCTCCATTTGTGTATGTTTGGTAATGTGTATGTGTAGATAAAATCAAACTACTTCCCTTTGTGTAGAATAGTTTGCCTGATAGAAGGTATAACCTTGTGAGCTGCCCTTTCTTTTTGTTATGTGATTGTTTGCTGGATAATACGTTTATGTGTCTGGGCTCATCCCTTACCTTGATACGTGTGATGGCATGTTAAATTGTAAGTCTGTGAGTCGGTTTATCTTGCTTATGCAAGTGATAATTTATTTGTTTTCCTTTACCTCTAAACACCTCAGTTTGTTTAAGTCAATCGGGTCTAAAAGTTTCATTCATCATTTTCAAATTAATATTGCTCGCAATAAATCCGTCGTGTTCAATTTATTTTTCTCTCTTTCAATAGCTTATCATAATTTTAAATTGTCCTTATCACATATAATATCATCTTAGCACACCGTCTCTAAGGTAAATGTTTGTTTCGTATATTTTCCGTAACATCAAAACATTATTAACATTGAACCGTCTGACTTACTTTTTTTGTCGCCAAGCCGATTGGAAATTAATTGAAAATTGTTCCCTTTTTCAAGTTTCAAAGCTTTTTGTACGAATTATTATTATTATTATTATTATTATTATTATTATTATTATAGCAACATGAGATTTTAAACTGGCGAACAATTGTCAAAACAACGTCTTTCTGCGACAAGACTTCTCGTTCCTAATGAATTATATATATGTATTATGCCTGCTAAATCAAGAGTTTTTCAATACCCGAGTAAACGTTGAAACAAAAAGACATTAACGACGTTTGAATTAACCAACCAAAGTTTCTCTTCCAAACGCAGTCATTAGTCTGTCAACAAAAATGACATTTTCGGTGATATATGAGCACTTGTTTCATGCTGTTGATGATGACGTATTTTTGTTCGTACATATTCATTAAAACGTTGAGAGCTCGGCGTAGGCAGCCAGGTCGAAAACAAAAGTGTAACAGAGTTTCGCCTTTGGTTTGCGAAGATGAGATATTATATTTGTTTTAGCGTGGAAAAAGTCAATGTCAATCTGAGAACAATTACCGCACGATTAACATTTGCAAGCTTTTTTTGACCCTTAAATTATTGTACTTTTCTTGTACTCAAGGTCGGCACATATTGTAAACACATGCACTTTCAAATCCCATGCCTTCTACCAAAGAATTTCCCTAACACTTTGTCAGAATTTTGAATTCATTTGTGTGGAATAGTTTTCTGCAAGAAAACAATATCCAAGCTTCAATTAAATCTTTTTTTTAAATAAACAATTAACGGTTCATAAACTCTTAAAATTTATGAATGTAATTTGGAAATCAAAATTCTGTCTAAACTATTATCTGGAAGTTATTATCTGTTGAAATGGAAGTTTGAATAGCGAATATATTTTTATTTGAGTGTTTATTTGACAGTATCCCAATTGAACAAATACGTTTAGGATGCATAGGGAAAAAGAATCCGTAATCAAGTAGCATGTGCAATTGCAACGTTAGAGTACCACTAACATCATAACATTGCACTCGTTTACCCAGCTAAAAAGGGCCTAATCATGTATGACTGATAGATATCCTTTGGCAAATTAGGAAAAAGAGCGAAAGTGAAAAAAGAAGGTTAAGTAATTTTAGGTTAATTTAAGGAGCGATCTTAACTATTAAACAAAGGAAAAAGTTGAAAGCAGTAAACTTTCAAAACAAAATGCCAATTTCTTAAAGAATATTGGAAGTAAAGAATATTGGAACTACAAAACAAATTTCCTCTAAAATAATGCATGTTATATGGTCAGATTTAAAGCTTATAAAATTGCCAAAGTGTTTTCAACTGAGTCAAAGACTTGTAGGGTTAGATATTTAAGGGTGGCAATTAGTGGCATGATGTGAGGCAAATATCAAAAGAGAACTGTTTGGATAAAAGTGAAAGTTTTCACAAGTTTGAAAACAGGTGCTGAATTCATTTTAAAATTAATAAAAAGAAAGAAGGCAAAGTGATCAAGACTCTATCCACTCTGTATCACATGGTCAAGAGTAGATTGCAGAATCTTCTGTGAAAAACATGGAAAACATTGGTAAAATAATTGTAAAACTCGAATCTTCTCACTTAACAGCTATTGTATGTAAATAATATCAAGAACCACCAACAAACAGAAAAGAATTTGAAACTTGCACTAAAAGTTATAGGACACAAGTTGTACCAACATAGAATTGTCCTTCTACTATGTTTCATAAATGCATATAATAAACTGAATGGACATAAAATCAAATCAACGTAACATATCACGATATCGTAACACCGGCAAATGAATGGCTCAGATAACATGCAGATGGAAATATAGTGGCAATGTGATGTCAACTTCAGTAGATATGTACAAAGATAAATTTGTATTACATACATACATACATACATACATACATACATACATACATGTATGCATGCACACATGCATCCATTCATCCATCCATACATATATACGTACGTACATACATATGATGATAAACTTTAAAAAGATTACTAATTTATAAATCTTTCTCCGACTTTGCAAGGGTTGACAGCCAGATTTATTATGCAATCAATATATTCTTGAACTTCTTGTTAATTTAGTTATCAGTCTTGCAACTTTAGGTTGGGGATTTTTAAAATCTTTTGCACTACTTTGCTGGACAGCACCGTCATTTTTGAAAATTGGTCTAATTAAGGTTATGTATATTTTTATAAGTATCCAGATAATTTGATCACCTAAGCGTCTTCAAAGAAATTTCAGAAATATGTAGAATGAGGTCATCGGAAGACTAATGCCAAAGTGTTTCTGGTTTTTGACAAATGTGATCGGTGCACTGTCATATGCTAATGGCAATAAGGTCGCTTGCAGTAAATTTTATTTATGTACCTCAAATGATATTGGTGATGAATTTGACTCTTGTTGAAGGTTTTGCTGTAATAAGAAAATAATATGCAAGTAAACAGTAGCTCATAAATGTTAATACATAAAGATTTAGTGAGTTCCTAACTAACATTTTAATATAGATAATGTAAATTTATACAAGTTTTATCTACATTATTCCGGTGTTGCCATGTAACTCAAGTTGGTTATGCATATTGTTTGCTCCTCTCATTTTTCCATGTTCTTATAGCTATTCAAAATATTGATCAGAATGTATGGTACTTGTCCCCTTTTCTTGTCTACCTTTCTTTATATGCTTCTATATGCATACATTGCATTTATTCTAAACTCATATATCTTTTGTTAGATATGAACTGGCAAGAAAGTTATGTTCTTTGCTGTTTTTCTATTTGTATCAAGTTGCAAAGTTCAAAAAGAAACAAAGAGACAACAGCTACTTTTTGAAGTTTCTATTTTGGTTATGCAATTTTATACAGTCAGCAAATAAAAATTGTTAAACTCTGGTTAATAATAAAAAATATATGTACATGCTTATTGCCCGCCGACGTTGAAATAAATGATAGGGTGAAATATCGATAAATAATTCTACAAACCTACACTAAAATGTGTGGACCATGTCTTTGTGATACTGGCATTGCTTAATCTCCAGGTTGGAGAGGTATTGTCCGATCATCCTGTATTTAATAACTGAAAAACGTCTTCTATAAGTTTATATCTTCATTGTCATCTATTAATCAGCAATGATATGTGTAACAGAAAGATGTTGTTCATAGAAACGTGTAACAGGGTTGAAGCCAAAACTCTAAACAAATATGTGAATGGGATGTTTATTTCTCATGCATCTGGCTAATGATTGGATTGGGTACCTTATTTATGCGCTTAACTCCAACAATGGATAGAACAAAAGGATACGTAAAGTGATATAAGAAGATATCGTTCTGATAATGATGAGGGAACAACCACACGTGGTCCGCTGCTCCAAGCCTGCCGAATGATCAATTGAGAGGTTCCTCATGTCGTGTTCACATTGAGCAAACCGATTCCCCCACCTCACCCCTTTGTGCCAACGTTATCTTCGACCTCAGTATCCGGGTTACACAAAACCGTTAGAGTTCGATGATTTGTCGTGAACATCTACAGTATAATGACTGAGCCGTATAATACACGAGACATGGTTATGTGCGAACACAGTAATATACATTACGCATGAGCGCACATGAATTGAATGCATCATACATTAACTTCTTGCATTAGAACCAGTGTACGAGATTAGTAATATCATAACCACGTTTGTGTATCAATCTGCCCCCGACATGAACAGTCTAACTGGGTCATAAGAACTCAAAAGCTATACGCCTGGTGTCAGGATTATGTGACTGAGTCGGACATGATGCTACATGTCTGCGGCATGATGTCCCAGTGCTAGACATCACTGTAAACTGCCACACTGCAGACATTGTAGTGATATGACTGAAGAATTGTTAAAGCTACGATACAAATCCAGGTCACACACACACGCATGGACACACACACACACACACACACACACACACACACACACGGAACTGCTATCATTTATATAAAATCACCAAATGTTGATGTCATGTTGATGTTGAGTTGTTCAAGCAGTTGTTAGGAGAATTTGTTGCTTAAAAATGCTGAGGAGAATAAGGTACATTATAAATTACAGACAGAACACTTCGAAGCATTCTTACATGAAACACAAGTAACCCACCTGTAGTGTAACATACTAATGGATGATATAATTTACATTAGTTTACTTTGATTGCAATAGTTTTATAATTCAATTATTCGTAAACAAACATAGCAATTCCCAAACTTAATGAAAAACGCTATTTAAATCAGCGTCGTCAGCAATTGACAAATTTATTTTTATTATCTTTCACATTACGAAACATATAGATCCAGGTCTGAATCACGCGTTTTAAAAAGACTGACCGTGAAAGGTTATTTGCCATGCCATTCCTCCAGTTGTCTCACTACTGAGGAAAGGACACTGGCATAGTTTTATTTAAGCTGTTACAAAGGGGTGTTCATGCCCTCTATTTTAATTCTAATTAACAAAGGTTTTGTAAATTATAGATACAATGACACATGAAGTGCGCAACCTTTTACCATTTCAACGTTTATAAATCCCTATATGGTCGCTGTTTATAATGTATTGTGAGACACATGTTTTCAATAGGGTCTCGTGGAACTATTAATGACAGATTTATAGTTGCTGACTGTTGGTGAACGCAAGTAAGATTTATAAGCCTACAAGATGAATGCCTAAAACCGAAAATGTACTCACAGGTTGGATTTTAGAAACCGATAACCGTACAAGACGAAAATAAAACAACAACAACAACAACAACAACAACAACAATAATAATAATAATAATAATAATAATAATAATAACGAGATGTTCTTCGTACAGTTTCAAACTACTATTGCTACCACTCGGTGGTCTTAATCTGTGTAGCAGAAAAAGAAAAATCAAAAAGTTTAATAAAATGCAACAAATAATGTATTTCCCTAGAATACAGCGTGCAAATTTAAAGGGAAGTTACAGTATCATTTAATTAAATCTCAAATAATCCTAAAATTTCTGCCACAAGTTCAAAAGTTTCGAGTGTTTCTAATGAATTCCAGTATTGAATTTGTTGTTGTGCTAAGAGTCTTGAATAAGCTGATGTACCAACGGTCTTAATATATGACAATGATATAATCCAGATTCGTCTTGACTGAATTCACAATAATCCCATAATTGGAATTTAGTTCAAAGTGTCAATAGGCACTTTGTAATACCAATTGATATCTTTTTTTAAATTAATCATTCCTCTCAAATTATATCTGAACACAACTGAACTTAGAGTAGGATCGAAGAATTTGGTTTCCTTCTGAGCCTTATACAAAAACCTACGACACGATAAGACGACCAGGATTTGGATCATGTTCCCATCAAATTCACAAACACTTTTTCTTCTATAATATTGTAAAGTTAGACCTTGAACTCAAATGTCAGTAAACAACGTATTTATAACTTGCAAACGTTACAATATTGGTACATCTTGTAGAACTTTCTAAAGTCAAAGGTCCGTCAACATGTTTTCATTACCTAAATGTATAATTTACAATCAAGGACAAAAGTTGCCTATGTAATAAGTTGTATACACCTGACCCTTATAATCCACAATTATGGACCAAAATTAAACACACAATATAGATATACATAACTACTCCACTCATAAAGAAAAGTAAAGATTACAGAATAAGATACCACATAAATGACGCTAAATATATACAAAGTAAATCAATTTAGCCATTCTATACTTGTGAAAGTGCATCTGCAATCGGATTAGTCTTTCCCTTAATGTGCCTAGTACCAATGTTGTATAAATGCAATATCAAACTCTATCAATAGACTCTGATTTTAGTTTTTCAATTTGTTAATGAAATTAATGGCATTGGTATCTCTGAATAAAATAACGAGAGAAGTTTGTGAACTAATGCACACTTCAAAGTGTTACAAAATCCAGTACTAAAGCCAAATGTTCCCTCTTGATTGTGGAATAATTTCTTTTGTACTTATTAATTGTTTTAGACAAATAGCGCACTAGATGACGCATACCACTCCTAGCCTCTAAAATTAATACACCACCGAACCCTACATTGCTTCCATCAACTGACATGTTATATGACTAATTTGGAGCTGACAGACTTTGCACGCTCTTAAATATGACCTTTAATTTATCGAAAGCCTCCTGACAAATAAAATTTGGTTTTCTTGCTTACTTATTCAACATATTGGTCAGTGATTTAGTAATTATGGAAATCTCTGAGTAAAATTTACGTTAATATCCAGCCATATCGAAAATTCGCATAATTTATTTTTCACTAGCAGGTACTGGGAACTCGGCAATAGGATTGATCTTAATTTATACAGTTTAAACAATATGTCATAACAATGTAACACAGGCATGGCAAAACTAACTATTGCCTAACTTATTTGTTGAATTTGCATCACAGATTCGACTAAAGAATTTCAGAATTGATTTCAAATTATCTTACATATATTATTATAGATGATGATATCATCGATGTATGCATCACGATTATATACACAAGATGCCATCCTGTTCATTAAACGCTGGAATGTTGATGGAAAATTCTTCATGCTAAACGGCATCACTTTATATTGATAAACTCTATATGTAGCTGCGAATGCCTAAATTTCTATGATCTTTCTGAGAATGGAATTAGCTAGAATTCTTTCAAAAGGTCAAACTTGGTGACATATTTTGCATTATCAATTTTGTCAAAACAGTCATCGATTCTTGGCATTGCAAGTGAATCTGTTTTGGTGACACTGAGGCAATGTGATCTTAGAACTGTGGTTCATCCTCTATTAATCAGGCTGTTCCAAGTGGTATATCATGTGCAGTATAACACAGGCAGTTAAGAGCACGATTTAGCCTAATCAGCCACTCAAAAGATGGTATATCATTCAAATCAAATAGGCCAAATATGTCTGTTCCGGCACATAATCTATGCCTGATTACTGGCATAGAATCACGTCATAATCATCACATTGTAGATAATAAATAATTTCCATTAGACCAGCAAAAATCATTGACAACAACGCTTAAAGCTAAGAACCCCCGAATAAGGAGCCGAAGAATACGTTTGAAATAAATAGGGACTACTACATTCGTGTGTACGGACATGTAAGTTGTTGTTGTTGTTATTGTTGTTATTGTAGGGTTTAACGCCATTTTGCAGCACAAGATAGGCTATACATGGCGGCCAGTATAATTGGTGGAGAAAGAACCCTGAAAAACCCCGGGAAGAACCACCGACCCACGAGAAGTTACTGGCAGGCTTTCTCATGTACCCACGTTAGCCGAGCCTGAGACTCGAACTCAACGCAGTCAGAGGTGAGATGGCAGTGATCCATAACGGTGAGTGCTTTAGACCACTCGGCCACTCGGGGCCCCGGACATGTAAGTAATAATTGTGATCTGAGGCCAGATATGGATGCAATTACTGTGTAATCACTGTGTGTACTGAACGGAACTTAATGAAGATGACAATAGGAGGAATGATACAGCATGATCCTCGTCCTAGGAATGGTATATCAGCTATTGAAGTGTTAAGAATGCATAAGAAGTATCATCAAATATAAAGGTTATGTCAGAAAGAACTAAAAACATACAATTTATTTTCTTTTAATAATTTTAAAAGAAATACCTTTAATGAAATTATATTAATACACAAAATTATTGCAGTTTTTATAAAATCCCACACGATT
This sequence comes from Sinohyriopsis cumingii, assembly GCA_028554795.2. Taxonomy (NCBI): domain Eukaryota; kingdom Metazoa; phylum Mollusca; class Bivalvia; order Unionida; family Unionidae; genus Sinohyriopsis; species Sinohyriopsis cumingii. Next base: position 33,686,891 of record CM068828.1, on the reverse strand, counting down.
CACGATTATCAAAAAAGACTCACTTAAACTTTGAATGATATATCCAACTACTGAGAGACTATGTCCATACAATATTGAAAGCCATATACAGTTAAAATAATCAGAATTGATAAACACCAGAAAAACAGAATAATTCTGAAACGCTCTATTTTGACACCTTCATGTACAATGGTTACCAATAGAAAAATATATTATTTTTGTATTCGTAAACGTATCATGCCTTGACAAACACGTCTTTAAACGACCTTTCTTCGGTTGGTATGTCTGACGTAATAGAACTGAGAGCAACAAATACTGAAAGTAATTTTAGATCGACTGAAAACAATGAATTCTAGATTCCGTGGTGGAAAACAAACCATTTCGAACTATTCTTTTTTACTGCGTCTGGACCTATGTTCGATGGTCCCAACGCCTTTTGATATGAAGTTCCATTGCTTCATTTAAACATCGTTTAAGAAATTCTTTCTTGACCAGCTGGATTGATTTATTAAAGTCTGCCTGTGCAAGTGTTTATGATTGTATTCAGATATAATATGTGAGTGTGTTTGCTAGGTGAACGGGCTAAATAAGTGTTCGGTTATTAACATGTACTGATGTGCTCTCGAATATTGTGTGTGTCGATTCTATTCCATATATATTTTTTATGAATTTTGGCAGCCTAAAATAAATACCTATGAGTGTACAAGCTTTTTGTGTGCATCATCCCGAGTATGTGAGTGGTTTAATTTAATTTATCCTGTAAATGTGTTTAGGGCCAAGAGACAGACGCTTTTGCTATCCGAGTTAAATAAGTGTTTGTAATAGTTTAGTTATCATAATGCAGTATGTGACCAAGTCATAAAAGTAAAATTCTTCTTCCTAATGAAAGTGCACTCACATACTTATAAATGCATACTTGGCAAAGAGCCCATTATGTTTCGGTCCTATTGCTCAAAATATTGACATATGTTCGATTATGGCTAAATGCTGTGATTTATTATCATCCCTTAATCACTAGTGTACTAGTTCTAATACCTGCAATCAGACAATCAATCACTAAACCTGACAAGGAAAATATACTTTATGCAATTCTAAACTGACCAGGGCATGCAATTTAACAACTCTTTATTAAGTAACGTAAAATATTTACAAGCCTATTTGTGAATAACGTTGAAAACGAACTGGGCTATTGATAGATATATACTTTCCTGACAACTTTATGACAGTGTTAAACCGTGTTCCCGTATTCCGCTAGTTTATTTCACTGTAAGGAATATCGCCATTTAAATAACGTCTTCAACAATTTAGATGGTCATTAATATCTTTTACGCGATATCACAATATTCACTGCAGCACCATTGTAAGACTGTAGTTTATATATTACTGCGGTTTAATTCAAATCTGCATCTTGAGACATCCATTTTAGATTAACAATAACCACTTTGATGATGAATTTTACTTGATATAAGGAATAAGTCTCTTTTTAAGTCGTGTAAGGTCAACGGACAAAGTCCTATAGTCTAAAAGAATAAATCAGTTTCTGTGGAGTAACTTTAATTCTACATCAGTGTTATGCATACCTGTTCTTTGTTTTATTAAAAAATACATAAGTAGTTTACATTGGTTCAGATTCAAATGCCCGATTTGACTATGACCTTAAAAGTTTATATAGATTGGGGTAGTTTTGCATCAAGATTATTCAATTTTCAGATTAGGTTATTGCGACATAAGTAAGTGGGGATATATGCACATTTCAGATCACCATGATTATTTAATCATCCTTAACATCATTCTAGTGTAAATCAATTTGTGTGTTGTCTTCAGATATAATTTCAGGGGAATTATATTATTAAAAACATATTCATCACAATTACAAAGTATTCTTTGATATTTTGTGCTAAATAATTATTTTGGAGTTATTGGTAATTCATTCAAATACATTTTGATCATGTTGGCCCGACTTGTCCTAAGTACGTGTCGGAAGAGGCGACTAATTAGAGGCAACCTGTGTGCCGTGGGTTGCATTCCGAGTCGAGAGAGCAAAGGATCCTGGTAGTTGAGCAGAGGCTTTCCAATGCAATACACTACATTGGCCTCTACTTATTCTAGACTGGTGGTTGGCATGGGCTCGGTCTCGACAAATCGACTAGTCAGGCCGAGCCCTAGGAAGTCTTTATTTACTCTCTCACATTCTTTATCTTTTTCCTTGTATCTCTCTTGATACCACCGTTGCCCCTACATTCTATCCCTATAGCTGTCTCTTTCCCAAGTCATAGAAGACTTCATAGAAAACGATGGATTAACGGGTCAATCGAGAGGTAATTTTACAGAGTATAACATCTGTGTTTCCCTGGCACTTTAAATGTGACCTCTTGTTGAGCTTCATGGTGGGCGTGGAGCACGGGTGCTGAATTTAAAACAAACGTACATGGAAATTTCCTAAACATATGAACACGTTCGAACCGAGACTGGATCTGAGTCAGATGAAGAACAATGTAGTGTGGAGTCATTTCCACGATTCATGGTTATACAATCTAAAGATGCTTCTAAACCGCTTGCCGCACTGTCTCAGTTTGGGATTAAAAAGACAATTCAAGCATCGATCAGCACACACGAAAGTCTTAAAAATTTGAGATCGGGCTGCCTTCTTGTTGAATGTGAGTGACAAGGTCAAACAGATAATATCAAGAAAATTAAAACTTTCTTCGATATTCCAGTGACCTCATTCGTTCACACAACACTCAATAAGTCCAAAGGCGTGATTCGCTTTCGTGATCTGGCTGGAGTCAACGACACAGATGCCATTGAAGGAATGAATAACGAAGGTGTCACGTATTAAACTTGAAAACAATATAGGGGACACCAACGCCGTTGTACTCACCTGCAACAAACCAACAGCACCCAGAGTGGTCCAATTTGGCCTTTTGCAAGTGAAGGTTGAGATGTATATACCGAACCACTTCTATACTATAAGTGTCAGAAATATGGCCATTATATATGTGGCCGATGTGGAGACCAGTTTCTGGGTGTAGAGCAACTCCGCATTGCGTCAACTGTGTAAAGGAGCATCACGCAAAATCCTAGCATGTGGATGCCTGGAAACAGGAGAAGTAAATACATAGGGTAAAGTATATCTCTAACGTTCCCTATCTAGAGGCCAGAAAACTTGTTCAGGCAACAACATCACTTCCTGGACCAGCCTTCTCCATTGTAGTTAAAACCAATTCCAAACAACGAAGGACGCTCAAACTCAGACAGATCAAACCGATTCACTATCAAGCTTTACCATCCACCATTACCAAGCACATACAAATACGGCATCTACTCAAACAACATTTAATAATACCCAACCACGGAAATCACCAAGGAATAAAACAAATCTCAAGGAAAGAGGCAACAGGTGACCCCATCAAACTCTATTATAGGTTTAGAGACATTGAGAGCATGGATGCAGAAGAAACTGCTCCATGTGCTCAAGTTAGCACCAGACCTACCACCAAATTTATCCCCCGTACTCCCGCCAGAGAAATAAACACACAGATTCCACTCACAAAAGGTCTAACCTAGCTCCACAATCTCCACTTTCAACTTATAATAAAAAACAAGATCATAAAATGGAACTGCGGAGGACTTAAGCCAACTACAATGATATCAATTTGCTTTTAAAAGAACATGATCCTGCAGTACTATGGGTTCATGAAACATTCTTGAACGATACAGATAACATCACACTTAAAAACTACTCCCTGTTTAAAACATACCTTCAAAATATTGACAGGGCCTCAGGTAGCGATTATGTTGTTGCAAAGAATAGAGCCCCTCATAGCTTCATACCTTTAAACATATTCGGAAGCCATTGCGTAAGCGTCACTCTGCATCGAGTGATTTCCTTTTGTTCTATTTACATACCACCAAACACCAGCATACTACCAAATTAATTAGACAACCTTGTTCAAAAACTCCCTATGCCATTCTACAATGTTCTACTCGGTGAGTTTGATGCCCATAACATTTTATGGGGATCAAACTACATAGACGTGTATCGATTTAACAAATAGATCTCTTTCGGTACATTTGGATTAAAATTGGATGGTCGCTGGTGACTTTCACAGCAGTGTCCATTTTCTAATCTGTCTTCAGAACACCAATTTTACAATTGATGATGCAATTCCACAATGTATTTTAAAGAAGACCGACTGGGCCAAGTTTGAAACACTTTGTACAGCTAGGCTTAACAAGGATAACGTTTCAAACGGCAATGACCTTATTCAGTACTTTACTTCTGTACTAATCGGCAAATATTCATTCCCATGTCCTCACGAAATTATAAAAGAACCTCGAAACTGTAGTTATCAAAGAATGTAAAGGGGCCATTAGACAACGCCGACAGGCACTTAAAAACATTAATAACCATCCAAAGCCCGATAATTTAAATAAGTACCATATTGTACAAGCCAAACCTCGCCAAACGATTTAAAAAAAGTTGCAAAAAAATGGTTCAACTTTAAAGTTTCGTTCTTCTATAAAACAAACGTTTGGGACACGATCCGAAAAAATAAATGGAAAGGTAAAACACAATTATTTCAATCATCTGAAATTAAAAAACGAGAATTTCAACTCCAAACATGCCATAGTTAATATACTTGCTGATTGTTTCTCTAAAAACTCCTCATCGTCTAATTATTACGAAGCCTTCCGAATATCCAACACTCAAAAGAAAAGACACGGTTGAAATTCACATTAAATAAATCAGAAAGTTA